>CM038228.1:95895657-95948487 GCA_021442155.1 Cymbidium sinense | reverse complement strand
AGAAAATTTGGGTATGCTTAATGAAATCCTAATGTGTTTCATTTTTGTTTTGATTTGATTGAAAGTGGAGACTTATTTTAGCAAATATGATATGTTAAAGATGAAGTCCCACTTACTTTTGTGAACTGGAAATTTTACTTAGCAAATTAGAGTATGCTAAATGAAATTCCAAATGATGTATTCAAAATTTTTTGTGTATTGATATTGTTTTGAAAATGGAAACTTCTCTTTAGCAAATTTGGTATGCTAAAGAATGAAGTTCCAAAAGTGCTTGAAAATTTTTTTGGTTTTTGAATTTGGAGACTTCACTTAGCAAATTTGGTTATGCTAAATAAAGTTCCAAATATATTTTTTTTTTTGAAAATTTTTTATTTTGGATTTGGAAACTTAACTTAGCAAACTTGGGTATGCAAAATGGAGTTCCAAATGTGTTTGAAAATTTGGTTTTGAATTTGGAGACTTCACATAGCAAATTTTAGTATGCTAAATGAAGTTTCAAATATGTTTGAAAATTTTTGGTTTTGAATTTGGAGACTTCACTTAGCAAATTTGAGTATGCTAAATGAAGTTCCAAATGTGTTTGAAATTTTTTTTTATTTTGGAATTTGGAGACTTCACTTAGCAAAAATGCTAAATGAAGTTTTAAAATGTGTTTGCAAATTTTTGGTTTTGAATTTGGAGACTTCACTTAGAAATTTGAGTATGCTAAATGAAGTTCCAAATGTATTTTGAAAATTTTTTTGATTTTAAATTTGGAGACTTCACTTAGCAAATTTTGGGTATGCTAAATAAAGTTCCAAATGTGTTTTAATTTTGATTTTGAATTTAGAGACTTCACTTGGCAAATTTGATTATGCCAGATGAAGTTCCAAATATATTTGAAAATTTTTAGTTTTGAATTTGGAGACTTCACTTAGCAAATTTGAGTATGCTAAATGAAATTTCAAATGAATTTGAATTTTGAAAATATGATTGTTAAGTTTAAATTTTTGAAAAGGGGACTTTCATTCAACAAATTTGGGAATGGGAATGGAGGTCAATGTTATTTTTGAAATGTAAAAGTTTTGTTTTGTGTGTGATTATTACTTTTTGGAAAGAGAGAATTCCAACTTAATCATATGTGGGATAAATTTAAGTGGGATTTCCAGATGATGTTATTTTTATTTGGGAATGAAATCTTCATTCAATAAATTTGAGTATATTAAATGAAGATGTTCATATGTGCTTTTAAAAAATTTAACTTTATTTGAAAATGAAACTTTCATTCAATAGGTGTGAGTGCATTGAATGGAAAAGTTCATGTATGCTTTTTTTTTAAAAAAAATTATTTTTAATTTTGATTTTGATTTTTGGAAAGATGATTGTTCATTTTATTTTGAGAATGAAATCTTCATCAAAATGAATTGAAGCAAGATGTTCATTTGTGCTTTTGGAAAAGATTGTTAGTTTTATTTTTGGAATTCCTACATGTAACAATTATGAGAATCCTAAATGAGGGTGATTTAAGAAAATTTTGTGGAAAATATATTATTATGTGCATTTTCAAAAGAGTGCTTTTTGAAAAGCAAAGTTCTTATGAAAATTTTATTTTGTCTTTATTATTTTAGAATGAACGTTTCCTTACCATAAAAATGATAAGGAGGAAGTCATTAAATATTTTCTTTTTATTTAGATCTTTTTATTTTTTTACCCATTGGAGCACCCAACAGGGGTTTTAAGACCAACACAGGGTGAGGTCCTAAAACCTGAAGATGTTGGCTAACACAACTTAAGAATGAAATAATCTAAGTGCCAACGGAAAGAAAGATAGTCTCAGATTCATACCAAAGTACAAACCTACTATCGATATTCAAAGACAATGATCATTTACCAAAGATGGAGAGAGGAACCATCCCCAGAAAAATCTGTGGTGAAAATATATTCTTTTATACATTTCTTGCCTTCATTTATTCCCCCTCCTTTCAAAAAAGAGGATAAATGAAAACATAAATATATAAAAATATATACGCCTTGTTGGGATGCCACGTAGATCTGCAGATGTTCTTATTAAGGTGATCGGGTATGACATTGAGGAGAGGTATACTATCTCGAGAGATAGAATTCACCACGCTATAATGGACCTAATCACCCGAATAAGGACTCCTGTGGAAAATGGGTCTGAATATGTACCAGAGATTATTCCCCTACTTTACATAGAAAAGTAAAGTAAGGTTTATTTTAAATTGGGTTCGTTAAGTTCCCTACAAGGGCAAGCCCCCATAATTAATTACATCCTAAGGGATGGGATCCCATAGGAATACTCTCAATTAAGATAAATGATCGTTATCTCCAAATATTTCAATTGGTAGTACTATCAATCGATTAGTTTATTTTAAAAGATCAAATGGGATTGATCAAAGAGAGGGAGTTATTATCGAAGCCAAAAGAAAGATAAGTAAGAGATACCCATGATACTAGGAAACCTAGCGAGCATCTCAAACTATCCTATGATTAGGCTTTACATTTTGAAATTGATTTAGTATGTTTGAGTTGAATTTTTAATTAGAAATTTAGGGCTTATGAATCCACAACACAAGATTATGGAAATACCTAAGAGGTGAGGAATTATGCTTATGGCCTGCGAAAAGGAGAAGCAACCTCAGAACTTAAATCTAGGGAGCTTTGGCGAGAGCCAAAAGTGCAACCTAAATCTAAGGCAAAAATGGGTATTTTGGTTTTCCTCCACAAGAGAGAACAAATCACCCTACTGCTTGGTCTTACAACCGCCTAGGGATGGCCACCAACTAACTCCTATTATGTTTTAAATTCATGTAGGCAAGTCATATGCTTTATGCAAAATAGCTAGGTTGTTATTTATTTAGAATGAGACTAAGTCCTTAAACTCACTCCCTAAAGAGACTAGATCATATAAGGACATGCTTCAAATGACCTAAATCTAATGCAATTTAAATTTCATTTTATTTTCATTTTTGGACAATTATTTTGACTCGGGCTAATAGGATTCATATGCTTAATGCATGGGAAATGACATTATTGGCCAAAATCAGCGAGAAGGGAGGAGGTGTGTTTCCACCATGGCTCTCAAAGGTCAAGCCAAGTTTCTCTAGCAAAGGTGGAAGCCCTCTAATCAAGTGAAAATAATATGTATTTTTGCATGATGTTATAAAAGAAATTCTCATCTAACTAAGGGGTTACTAATTCTTTTATCTTAATTTTAGCCTAAGCTTTAGGTGAGGTTATGAGTTCTTTAATTTTAGTTTTGAGTTATTTAAAATTGGTAAAAGATTTATTTTTTCCTATGGGCCTAATTGACATCAAGGTCATACATAAAGCAAGGAAGAAATTAGGAAAAGGATGCCACTTAATGCATAAGCTAAATAAATCATCAATCAATTTTATAAAGCTAATCACAAAAGAATAAGAGGTCATTGTGGTCAGGTACCACTGCACAAACTCAAAAATAAATTGGGTAGCCGAGCTTTGCCCTCATACAACCCGGATTATAAATGAATTAAATACAATTAAGCATGGAATTCATTATTCTGGGGCTCTTCAAACTTCATTTCTTCATTCTTCTTTTCTTCTTTCTTCTTCTTTTCTTCTTTCTTTTTTGGCTCCTTCTATTGGATGGTTGGAAGGTGTTCCAACGGCTTCACATGGTGCATAAGATAAGATCTTATGACCAATGTTCATCTAATCTCTATAACAATCATTCTAAATTCCTAATTGCAAATATTTACATGAAAAGGAAAAGTAAATTCAGCTAACACTAGAAAATAAAGATTAGCTAAACAAACCACCAAATCCCAAGCATGTATATTGGACTTATCACCCCACACATGGGTGACTAAGTACACCTGGCCTATTAGATTATGCTTAGGGGGTATAAGCACCATCATAACAAAAGCATTTATGTTTCTATTTATTATGGTGACCCTTAAGCACAATCCCCTACAAAAGATAATGGTTAGACTAAGATCACCCTACCATTCATTTTACACACATTCATCTAAAACATATATCACAAAACAAAAGCAAACATCAAATCTCGCACTGCCATAACCTAAAGCTAGAAGTGGTGACTCAGCTTAATGTATGTGCTTTGGAGGTTTGTGTGGTATGCTCAATAATGGCTTTAAGTTAGAATTTTCTAAGTGTGAAGCATGTTGAACTTAGAGGAGGGTTTTCATTTAAGTGATTTAATTATTTTTGATTGATTTTATTTCATATTTTGATTAGGTTCAAATGAATCCTACAATTAATTACTAAGTTATAAAGAGAGGGAAAGAGAAGAGAACTTCTTTCCTTCCCTAACCTAAGTAATTTCTATAGTGGATTCATATTTTAGTTTTATTTAGTGAATGTTTAATTAGGTGTTTTAATTAATCCTAAGTTTAGATGAACTCTAAATAAACCCATTCAAAAAGAAAGGCATTTGAAGATTAAGTAAAATGAATTAAATTCACAAAACATACATCACTTCATTTCTTTCCCAACATGTATAACATACATATGAATGAGTCATAAGAATATATATAGATACAAATGAGAATGTTTAACACACTTTATGATGCATGCTAAGTGATTCATTTAAGGAAATTTGAAAGTTTATGATGCATGATTTTCATTAAGTAGAAAAGGGATTTCTTATCCAATTTTCACATGCACACATGAAAGTAAGAAAGTCATAAGTGAGTATAGCGCCATTGTTGACCAGAGGTGTAAGGTATAAGACCTACTTAGGACTACTTAAAGCCTCGCAACCTCGGGTTTCCAGACTAATATACCACTTTTCTTAAATACAAACATGTGTACAAAAGAAATGAAGGGAAAAGAAAGAATGCAAAAAATTTTATTAGTTGATTTATTTTTTTTATGCAATTTATATGTGCAAGCATAGGTATCCTTCTTAAATGATAGTATATGAATGAATATGATATGGAATTAGGCAAATGTTAGGTTCTTTTCAAATGAACCACACACCTTGCCAAATCATATTCAAAACTATACTAAAAAAGGAGAGATGAAAAACCTACACTAAGCACATCTTTATCTTTTACTCACATGCAAGCTTATAATTAAGATTTAAGTAACACACTTTCAGTTTTGATAATTGATTCATATATTTTGAAAATAATTTGAATTCAATAGTGATAATAGCCACTCATATTCTTACTTTAACCAACATATGCAATTTGTCATAAAGGAAACATTTTCATTTTAAATTTTATTTTTGAAAAGCATGATGCATGAAACCATATGACATACATATTTAGCATGTTGGGAAAGAACTAAAGCAATGAAAGCATGTAAACACATTCACTTTAGTTTAATCCTAAAGATAGTCTTATGAAATAAGAAAGTTTAAAGTAAACCAAAGTTCATTTAGTATGATTTTTTTTTTATTTTGAATTTGATTTAATTTTCAAAATGAGGATTGAGTTTGTTGTTCCTAACCCATTCCCACATATGTTTGACATTTTTGTTTAATTTTTAGATGATTAGATTCATTTTAGATTTTAATTAGGTTAAGGTATGAATTAAACATGTTAATTAACCCTTACCTACACTACCTTAGCATAGTTAACCAAGAAATTATGAGCTAATGAGATTACATAAAATCTCAAAAGGAATTTAAATTTGAAATGGACCTATGAAGAAAGGGACCTAATGCAATTTGTCTCATGATTAATGGTTAATTAAGCTAAGGGGTTTAACTTAAGTAATTTCGAAACACCCCTCACACATATGAGTTGAGTTTTGATTTCTCTAATTAAACATAGACTCTTGAACACCTAAGCATCTACCCAAAGTTGATTAATTAAGTTTTATAAAGTTTTAGAATTTTTAGAAATTAATTAAGAGGGTAGTAGGTGAATTAACCCTTAATTAAGAGAAGATTAAGAAAGGAAAAGGGGGTTTAAGGAATAGCTTAGGTGAAATGCCCCAAAATTATTCCCTAAACCTTCTATTCACTGGATCAAGCCTTAATCAACTTCAATAAGGGATTAAAACATTAATCAAACCCTTAATAATCCTTAATTATATGAAAGGGCTAATTAGAAAATGAATTAGCAATTCCCTCAATTAAGCCACCAATAAATCCCAAGAAAATTAGGAGAGGCATAAGTCATCCCCCAAAATATACCTAAGAAGTTTGAGATTAATCAGTGGATTAATTAGGGAGTAATTAGCAAACTAAGATTTCTAACAAAACCCAAAATCAGAGAAATGTACAATTCAAAATCCATTAAAATCAAGTTTAGAATATTCTATATTGAATTATCTTTCGTGGTAATTTACCTCATATTTTTTTAATTTTTTAAAGAGATGTGAATTTTTTAAGTTTAGGTGATTAATTAGAAATTAAATAAATCTTAATTATATCCCTCATCTCCATGGCATGACACGCAAGCGGCTGAGTTAGATGCACTTTCCACGCATCGACCCATGAGTGGTAACTTAAACATCACATCACAGCACGTGTGGCGGTGGCACGGTTTGATATCCGCCGTTCAATCAAGGATCGAACGGCTAGGAATTAACCCATAGTTTTAAAAGGTGAAATAGGATTTAAAAAGTGGATCTAATCTCAGTCGTCCATCCAAAATGTGTGGATGGACGGCCGAGATCATCCCTATTCTTTCCCAAGGAATAATGGAGACTGTCCACTTTCAAAGGAAAGATCTGAGCTACGATTGGAGTGAAATCTTGCACACACCATCTAACCCTAATGGCAAGCCTATCCAATGGTCAAAATCTCATGCCATTAAATTTTCTTTCACAAAGGACCAACACACATTGAGCTTAGTGGTCAAAAATGTCTAACCTCGCTGGAGGTAATCACCGGTGCTAGATTCCCTTGGAGGAGCTTAGTGCGGCTGGTGAAAGTATTAGCTCATGAGGTTGAGTAGATTGCTCCATGGACCAACCCGTCCTTAGCTCCCTTGCGGCTATAATGGAATTAGACCTCCCCTTGCCCTTGGAACTTGAGAGAGAGCTTAGGCAAGCTTGACTTGGCCCTCTGGTGGAGTGTGCAAAGTCAATTAAATTCATTTGGAGTTTAGAGAAAATTTGCCAATCTATGGAGCTCCCCTATTTTTGCTTAAGGCAAAACCAAGAATGGAAATTTCCAATTCCTTCTAAGGAGCTTAGGATAACTCTAAGATGGCTCCTATGACTCTCTTTTACTCAATTGACAGTGAGGAAGTTTGAATTGAACTAAATTAGGGGGAGTATATCTTCCCCTATGGCAATAGGACGGTCGAAGCATTATTTGCCATTTTGATCCAATTGCCAAGATTGAAAGGGTAGTTTGAGCTGTTAGATTTTGCACATGGTCGGCTTGGGCTAAGGATTGGAGTGGTAACCTCCCATGTGCTTCAAAACAAGTGGAGGGAAGTTTTCCATATGGCCAATTTGAGTCATGTGCTCGGTTTTGTCCTTAGGTCAATTTAGGCTGACCCAAACCCATTGGGTTGGGTGCACCACCCTCCGTAGGGTCTACTTGACCTATTAGGAAGGTATCAAGTATATCTAAAGAGGACTTGACCAAATTCCCCATGGATTTGACCAAAATTTATTCAATGGCCTAAGGGTAGAATGGTTATTTGGCTGATTTTTGAATTTGAATATGTTGGGTATGTTGAGAAAATAGGTTTATCAACTTTCATAGGACTTAGAGTTCAATTGATATGGTTTGGCTCATGTTGACCCATTTAGGTCAAAATGAGTCAACTTGGATCAAGTTGACCAATTGGTCAAATTGGGTCAAACCAACAGTTGGGTCAAGTTCATGACCATTTGAAATATTTTGGTGTCTTTAGCTTGATTTGATTTGGTTTAGGTTTGAATTTGGTTCATATGACTTCATCTAGGTCAAATGGGTCAAGTTGATCAATTTGACCCATTTGACCTATTTGAGCTAGGTCATGGGAAGGTTTAGGTTTGATTAGTCATATGGAGTAGATCTTATTTTGCTTGACCCACAAAGGTCAGTTTTGGGTGATGAATGAATTGACTTGCTAGTTCCGGCATCAATTGGTCAATAATTTTGGTCACTTGGGGTCAATAAAAGTTAGGCTCAAATGTTGACTTGGTCAAGTTCAAACATAGTTCATGAATGAACTTAGATCAATGGTTTCAATCGATTTGGCCTATGGTGGATTTTGGCTATGTTAGATTTCATTTGTTGACTTGGTCAACCTTAGGTTTGACTTGGTTTGACCCAATTTGATTGATTGATCATCTCATGATGATTGTTGATCATATTGGGAGGCATAAGTGAGTTTCATTCAATCCAATTTGGTTAGGATTAAAATTTGGCTCATAAGGGTACTTTAGGTCATTTTGGGTCAAGTGAGCCTAAGTGGTCAAATGGCTTGGTCAAAGCTTGATTTGAGTTTGATTGAACTTGTATATGGACTTATGATTGAAATAAAAATCCATTTGCAAGTGGTTTAAAGTCAAGTGAGTTTTGATTCATTTGATAATTTTGTATTCAAAGGAAGAATATGAATGGATTTGGGGTTTGCTTTTTGAATTGAGTTCTGATTTAGTGATTGAAGTTTGTATTTATATTTGGATTCATGATTGTAGGTTTGATTGAATCATGATAGAAAATCAAGAGTTTGGCTTGATTTGAAGCTAATTTGCCTAAGTTCAAGATTTTGACTTGAAAGGCTTAAGTTGGATTTTGATTGAATTTGAGTTTGAATTTTGGAATTAGTTTTGATTGTTTAAATTTATATTTCATTTAGATATGTGAATATAAATGAGAATATAAATGATTCATGAGAAAATTTCAAGGATTTGAAGTGATTTGAATATGATTTAGGCTAAGTCCTTAAGAGGAAAATTAAGGACTTAAGAAGGATTTTAAATTTGAAATTTAATTTTTGGATTTGATTTGATTGATTTATATTTATATTTCATTTATATATGTGAATATAAATGAGAATATAAATGAGTTATTTGAAAATTCCATGAATTTTAATTGATTTAGATTTGATTTTGGCTAATAAGAGGAAATTAAGGGACTTAGGAATTTTTAGAATAGGAATTTGGATTTTGGATTTAGATTTGATTGATTTATATTTATATTTCATTTATATATATGAATATAAATAAGAATATAAATGAGTTGTGAGAAAATATTATGAGTTTGAATTGATTTTGATTTGATTTAGGCTAAGTCTTTAAGGTGGAAATTAAAGACTTAGAAGATTTTTGGAGTTTGAAATTTCATTCATGGATTTCAATCATGTGGCATTGATTTGAGTTTTGAGAAAATCAAATAATATTGATTTGGAGTTTGACTTGAAGGAAGGAAGGTGAGGAGTGGTTCAAGCTAAGGGTAGGCAAATTTTCCTAACACCCCTAAGGCATGACCTATTCCTATGGCTAACTCTTTCTAAGTCTCTGTGGGTTGAGTGTCCACCTAATTACTAGATGTGTCTTAAGACTAATGAACTCTTAAAGTAAGAGAAACCCCTATAACATGGAAGGGTTGAGAGCTCATTCTAAAAATGAGGTCAACATGGGTATATTAGTCTGGACATCTCAGAGACGCATGAGTTTAAGTAGCCCTAAGAAGGTTTTTACCTCATTCCTTTGGTGCGAAATAATGGCACCGTACCTACTTAAAATTCTCATGTATATATGTTTATGTGACACAACTAGTGGATGAAATCTATAATTTAATCAAATCAATTCTACTTTTGCATGATTCTCATTCTTATAGTTGTTTATACATCCATATGTATTTGAGGATAGTGGGTATATTAGTCTGGACATCCTAGGGACGCACAGCTTTAAGTAGCCCTAAGGTGGTTCCTACCTCACTCCCTTGGTGTAGAACAATGGTGATGTACTTGCTTAAAACTCTTATACATTTATGTGTACATTTGGCTAATGAATGAAAATCCCCCTTTTCTAAAAAAAAAAAAGAAACATGCATTCATACTTTTTTCAAGTGGTTGAATTGATTAATCATGTAACTTAAAGCTCTTTGCTTATGCTTTTGCATAAGAATTTAGATAGAGATTTAAATTAATATGACAAAATAAATCAACCAAATGAAATATCAATTCTAAATACATTTGGTTACTTTCATCATTCAAGTATGTTAAGATATAAATTGCATACATGTATGTATGATGACAAACATATGTATGGTAAAATAAGATTAATTGAAATTTATAATAAGTCATTCACTAAAGAGAATTGTTTAATTAATTGGCTTTAGAAATGACTTAAGGTAGGGATAAAGAGTGATCCTCTCTTTCCTTCTCTTTATAACACTTAGTTATTTTGTGTAGGTCAAATGAAACAAAAGAAAATATTAAGTAAAATCTTTCAAATTAACTAAACAACTTAAAGTGAAACTACCCTTTAAATTGAAACTTTCTACACTTAGGAAACTATAACTCTAAAGCCTAGTTAAAACATACCACACATGCCTTAATACACACACATTAGATTAAGTCACCATTTCTAGCTTCATGTTAGCACGGTGCATAGTTTGATGTATGTTTTATTTTGTTATGTATTATTTTAGACTAGATGTTAAGGTGTATATTTTGTAGACTAGATGTTAGGCCATTATTAGCCTAATTATCTCTTTTGTGGAAGATTTTGCTTAAGGGGCTGCTCAAAAATAAATATAAATGCTTTTTTACAGGTTGCTTAAGCCCCTAAGCATAATCCAAGCTAGGATAGGTGGGATTGGTTACCCACGTGCAGGGTCCTAAGTTCAAATTATAAATATAATTGCTTAGGTCATATCGTGTGTTTAGCTAGCACTTATTTTGCAGGTGTAGGTAGATTTACTTTTCCCATTTTTAATTTAATTTTGCAATAGGAATTAGGATTAGTGCTATGGGAGAATTAGGATGAGCATTGACAATAAAGACTATATCTTGTGTGCCATGTGATACCTTGAAGTGAGTCAAATCAAAGAAGCAAAGAGGAGGAAAGAAGACATGAAGACTTGAAGAAGATGAAGACCCCCATAGCATGTATTCATTCTTAATTGTAATTATTATTTTGTAATCCGGGTTGTATAAGGATAGAGCTTGGCTACATATTTTTCTTTTCGGGTTGTACAGCGACACCCAACTGCACCGACCTTTTATTCTTTTACATTAGCTCTAAAATGTTTGATATTTTGTTTAGCTTGTGCATTAGAAATGGCATGCCTCTTCATAGTTTCTTTATGATTGGTCTTTTTTATATTTCCTGGATGCGATTAGGCTCTTAGGAAAAAATAATTTTTTTACCCAACTACAACTCATAATTAAATTTCTAAATAACTCATAACCTCACATAAATCCTAGGATATAATCAAGATAATTAAAGGATTTAGAAACTCCTTAGTTGAATGTTGTATGGTTCACATCATGCATGCATCTTCTACCATTCTTGCAAAAATGAGGGCCTCGTTCTTCACATATGGGAACCGCTTGACCTGTGAGAGCAACTCCTACTAACGAAGCTTCACCCTCTTCTCTCTTGATTTAGCCCATAACTCATTTCAACATGCATTTAAGCATACAAAAATCCTAAAGCCTTTGTCAAAATGAAGTGTCAAATACAAATAAAATTTGAAAAGATTTGCATTATACTATGTCATTGCTCATACCACTCATGCTCTAATCTCTTAGGGAGTGGATTTAAAAACTTTAGTCGCTCAGTCTAAATAATAACAACATAACCATCTTGCAAAACATATGACTTGATCACATGGTTTTAAAGTGTAGGAGTTAGCTGGCTACCACTCCAGGCGATTGTAAGTCCAACAATCAGGTGGTTTATCGTCTCTTGTGGAGGTAAACCATATACCCATGTCTGCTTAGATTTAGGACGTGCTTTGGTTCTTGCCAAAGCTCCCTAGATTTAAGATCTGAGGTAGCTATTTCCTTTAGGCTACTAACATAAATCCTCACCTCTTAGGCATTTTCACAACCTTGTATTGTGAGATTATAAGTCTTAATCTTCTAATAAAATTCCAATTCAAACATATAATTCTCTTCAACTTCAAACATATAAATCTCAACCATATGACAGATTGGAGTGCTCACTAGGCTTCCTAGTATCATGAGCATCCACTACTCATCTCCTTTGGCTTCAATAATAAGTCTCTCCTTTTGATCCTTCTTGATTGATTTTCCAAGTATAACCAATTTATTGATAGTCTTATCTTTGAAATCTTTGGAGATAACAATTGCCTACTTTAATCGAGAGTATTTTTGAGGAACTTACCTTCATTAGGACGTAATTAACAATAGGGGCTTACCCCCTTAGGGAAGTTTATAACCTGGATTAAATAAATCATGCTTTATTCATCCATATAAAGTAGGAAAAAAATCTTTGATATATTTGAAGACACCATGCCTTAGGAGTCCTTATTAAGGTGATTAGGTTTATTATATGGAAGTGATTTCTATCTTTCGAGATAATGCACTATTCCTTGATTTTGTACCCGATCACCTCAATAAGTACACCCTCAGATCTTTGTGGTGTCCCCCATACATAAATCAAAAATAAACACCACACATGCATAAAAATGGTGTCATTTTATCATCCATATTGCCCATTAACAATTGGATCGCATGTTCTTCCTCCAACTATTGATCACATTTCATGCTTAGGTTATGCCAACGAGCAAATTTTGTCACTCACTCATCTTTTCTATTTTTTTAGCAAGGTGAGGTCAGCGATCGTTATCTTTTCGATTGCACTAGTGAACCTTTTCATAAACATTATCTCTAGCTCAGTGAAGATTTTGACCGAATCATTTGGCAGTTATGCATACCACTCGAAAGCAGTTGAGATCAAGCTGGTGATAAACTAGCGGGAAAGCAGTGCATCATTTCCTCTTGTGTTACCACAAGTAGCCTTGAATTGGGCTAGATGTTTTTTTGATTACCATGTCCACTAAAAAAATATTAAATTTTGGTACTTAGTAAACTTTTGGGTATGGCACTTGATCAAATTCAGCTGGGTAATGGCGACCCTTAGTCACTAGCTTTTCAGTCTGCTCTGAAGCTATAACTGCCTTTTTCTTTCCATTAATTATTATTTCTAGTTGACCAGCTATTAATGTTCCCAATGTATTGGCCACATTCTAAATTATAGGTTGAAGAGCTAGTTGATTTACTTCACTTCTCCCTTCAAGTGTAGCATGTAATATAGGAGCTTGAGGTATCAGAGTGACTGGTGGTATAGAGGTTGTATTATTAGCTACATGTTGATTAGCAAATAAAATAAGTGTTATATTTGATGTGATATTCTTGTCCAATATATCCATCATGATATTCATTTATATCATCATGTCATTCATCTTAATACCAAGCTATGAAATTTCTATTTTTGGCTTCCATTTGACGCTGCATTTGTCTTTGCTCTTTAGCTAGCACCATGGCATCAATCAATACAGACTCTTCTTCTTCCTCTATTTCCTTTTGTTGTTCTACTCCTTGCTCATCTGTAGGGGAAGAACTTGACTATCCTTCTCCTTATGCATTTGCAGGGACAGTTATTTTTAGGGCTGAACGACAATATTGATTGTAAAAGCGTGTGCCAGGTTGATCATTTCTTGGTTCAACCATATAAACAGCTTCAACTTCCATAACTTCTTTTTCATTTTGATCTTCTTTTTCTTCCTCTTCAATAGAGATTGAAGATTCATCTTCTACTCTCTTTTGTGATGACTCTTCTTTGTAAGCATCGAATTCAGGTTCAAGCTCACTAGATTCATGTTATTGATGATGCTGAGTAGAAAGTTCATCAAAATGTCTCATCATATAGACAACTTCTACCTCCATAGTGTGTTGTTCATGAATTTTGATCGATGCTTCCAATGGATCTCTGGTTCATTATAAGGACAGAGATTTCTTCCATTGGGGACTACAATCATGGTCAACTTTCTTCCACGAGGGTGAATCTGATTGATGCGGGATCCCCTAGAGGATTCTCCAAGGTGTCGACCATCATGTCTTTTATTAGTGATATCCCTTCTTTTAGGTATCCACTTCTGATGAGTTATATTTTAGGTGGATTTTTGAATATGTGCATCAGATGTCACACCTCTTTCTTTCTTCAGAATGTTATTGCAGAGCCTTCGTCTCCATATTTACTTACCCTTTTGCCAAGACCTTTCGACAGTGGATTCTTGGACACGCGGTCCAAGTGTCACACTCTGATGCTCATCACGTGAAGCATAATTGGCTTGATGACCAGTCACCATAAGAGATGAAAACCTCCTTAGTGGGGCTTCAGTATTTTCAATCATTATAGACCTTTGAAATTTTCTTTTCATTAATCCTCTTTCTTTGGCTATTTTAAGAACTTTATGTATTATAGAGGATAGTGTTTCAGGCTATCTCCTCTGTGGTGCTAGGGCTTGATGTTGTTGAGCCCAGAAAGACTATTTCACACCACTAGTAGAGCTATTACCTTTTTACCTATTTTAGATTATGAAAGTTATTACAGGTAGGAATACTCGCTTTTAGTGGAAGTATTGCTTGTTCACTGGGTCATTCAGGTAGGATCTGTTAAGCCCTCAGCTCAGCATTTCTTCTTCTTCTTTTCCTTTTAGTTAATTTTCTTCCTGATGAGGAAGCTTCAAAATCATGTCTCCTAGGTACAAAATTTTTAGTTGGCGAAATAGTTTTACCATGAGGCATCAAAGATATAGTTTTCCCACTAACGGTTCTTTTCATCATAGGGGCTTCAAATTGACCCAGTCTTTCAAAAATTAAAGTTCTCTGTCGAGAGAACTCCTTAATAGCAGTTAGTTACTAAGTTGATTAGCGAGCATGACTAGTAGGAGCTTCAATAAACTGAGGCCTTTGGGCATGACCATGGACGAGTGCACCACGGGTGGGTACTTCAAAGGTTATAGCTATGATAGCTAGGAAATCCATGCTACCAAATTGAATGGTAGCTCCAACATCTCTTGTGTTGATAATAACGTTAGCTAAGTAGATGTTTGTGTCACGCCCTAGTTGAGTAATGAAAGGAGTGCTCTGTAGATCCATTTTGTGTAACTCAAAGATGGAGATTAGTAATTAGTAATTGTTATTTCACCCCATACTTTTAAAATGCAGAGATAATACAAAATAAAATAATAGTGTAATAAAAATATATAGAGAATAATTCATTCGACATAAAGTCTCATACAATAGTAATTTGAATTTATAACATATTTAAATCACCATTTTTTATTTTTAAATATTTTATTGCTACTATAACACATATATGACTAGCCAAAGATGGTAAGAGAATCTTATCCCCAATGAAGTCGCTAGAAAAGTGTGTGCTCTAAAAATTTGCCACCGATCTCTCACATTGAATAGAGTATTATTTAAGTGTCAATGAGATTTTCAGAAGATAGATGGAATAGTAGATAAGACATTACTTAGAGATTTCACCCTCATTTTGTGAGGACTTTAGATATGATTCCAAGTTTCCTATGGGTGCAAGCTCCTATGATTTAATTATCCCTCTCAATGTTGAGAGAGAACTTTTGATTAAGGCTAGTCATTAGGTAGCTTAATGCATAGTGTATAGTAGCAGCATGTGGAGTTTAAAATTTAGAATTTATGAAATTCACTAATTTAGCTTAAAGCAGATGGTTGGAGGAATAATGATGTGCCCGATCTAGATCCCATGGTTCTGTCATCTCGAGCTATCATGGTCCCTAGTCTACTTAGTCAGAGGAGGTAGTCAACCCCACCTAATCGAAAGATCCTTATCAGCAGCCATGGGTTGCATCATCCAAGTAATCCTTGTAGACCTCAGGTGGTGTTTGTCTAAGAAGATAAGCTTAAGTCTACCTTAGCTAACAGAGGATTTCTTTTGCCTAATTAGGTGTACCATATGATTCACATCTCAAGATACAGAGCTATTGGGGAGCATACGGGCTACAGTCATGATCATAATATAATGGTGTAATTTGGCAAAAGCCACCTAATCAGAGGACTCTAATCATAATTGCATCATATGTAGAGCATATTAGCCAAACGACGTAGACAGAGGACACGGGTCATATCCTTCCTGGCATGAGATTGATTGAAGTGAATATAAAAATACATTTGATTTGATATTAGCTCCTTTGTAAGCTAGAGTTTTCTTAATTTGTCACCTCTAACAAACATTTGCGAAAGGTGGGTTGAATTTTTAGCTTTAAGTTTTTAGATTGAATTTTATTTAGACATTTATAGCTTAATGACATATTAGATTCCACATTTGATTTAACACTTAATTTTAGTTAGTTTAATTTAAAATCAAATTCATATTTTAATGGAAGTATCCCCTCTGGTTGAAATCACCATTCAACACAGCCATCATCGAATTTATGAGTTTGCATGATCATTTAATTTATTATCTCAGATCTTGTTGACTTAATTAGTTTAATAATAGAGGATCAGATCTACTATCATATGATAGAATTAGCTTCTCAAATGTTTCAATAAGCTGAAATTCTTATACTAATTAGATTTTTAAGATTTGTTAACCCAGACCCGATCCTAATACCAAACTGAGAATCAACCACAATCTCCTCAGACACTAAGTTTAAGCATTCAGCATAGTATTAGGGCCCACGTGGGTGTTTAATAATTCATATAATTTAATTTTTAAATTAAGCGATTAATTTCATATTTTCACTTAATTCCAACTTAGCCTATGCAACCTTTTAGATATTAAAATTTGCACTCTGAATTTTTCATGTTTGAGCACATGTAGGTATTTATAGCCTAGATAATTTCATCTAATTAATGAGATCATTGACTTTAAAAATCATAATTAGAATGAAATTTCTTAATTTTTGGATTGAAATAAGCTCCATAATTCATGGAGAATTTAATCTAACATCTCCTTCTGTCTGCTTGTACGAAGAGTTGCAGATCCAATGGTCTATTTTTCAATTTTATATTTTTGATTCAAAGTAGTGTAACTTTGCTCATACTTAATTTAATTATTACATTTTTTAAATATCAACTTATGGTCATTAACAAGCTTTTAAACATTTATTAAATCATCATATTTTATTTGAATTTCATTCTTAAACTAAGCACTCAATAAATCCCCTGTGCTTTGGTTTCCTGTCCATTTATAGTCTTCTTCAATTCATTTTAAAATAGACATTGCAATGTAAGAATTAAATAATAAGGCTTTATTTGTTATGAGTTTTATTCTAGAGCTTGATTTGTGCTTCACCATATTTGAAGAAATGACCATCTAGCTTCATTTAACCTCCCCATAAGTATGATATGAATTCAAAGTTATGTTTATATTTGGCTTATTCTCTTTCAATCATTTTCATGCATGATATAATGTAAGTTACAAAGTTCAATTAGTTCTTCTTAGCCAACTAACCATTGTTATAACATGTAAGTGAGTTATTTAATTTTGTGTTGCTCAATTATTATCATATTTAAATCCCATATTTAGCATATATATTTTTTCTCACTTAGCTCATTCTTGTTTAATATTAATATTCATTGAGCTAGTTTAGATTTGATCTTCATGAAATTATTTTATTTAAGACTTTATGTTTCACCATTAATTTAATATCCAATTAATTTTAAATTTAATTACCAAAAACTTGATGAAATTTTGGCAGTATTCCAGCGTCATCCTTACGTAGGGGGCTACATCGAAACTATTTTGGCATATCCGTCACGCCCTGATGAGCATGACAGTTGGTGTTTTGAAGCACCTCAGCCAAATTTCAATCTCATTATGCCCTGATGAGCATAATGAGGCCTTCAATCACCTATATAAAAGTAAATATATATGTAATTTCTACACATTTAAACCTACTCCCCTTTTTTCTAAGTCCCAGATTTAGTCAAAATTTTAGCAACATTTTGACATAGTGGACTGCATCTAACAATTTTAGTGAGTGGTGTCTTGCGACACCACGGCCGTCTTCGCACCCGCTACACCCTATGGGGCATTAGTGGGTCTTCAAACTTGTGAAAAGAAAAACCACAAGCATATAATACAATTTCCACATTCATATACTCCTGCACATCCATAGATTTCATCGATGCTCATATCTTTGGGTCTATCAAAGCACTTGTTATTTGTTGGTTTTTTTTTTCACATCTTCACTGGTTACATGCTGCAAGTCATTGCAAATTTTGCTTTTGCAAATTGGCTTATCACCCAAATTCATAATAGAAGAACTATCAACTTCTTCTCCCCTAACACAAATGATACGCAAAAAGCCACTCTCATTCTTTGAATCTCTGGCTAACATAGATTGATTATAGTGCATGCATGACGACCAAAGCGCTGAACAAACATTGCAAGCTCCAAATTTAATCCTCATTCTTATAAATCCTTTTGGAAACATAAATTCTTCTCATCTGAAAAGACACACTATTACATTAGAGAACCAGAACAGTAGCAAAATGCAGATGATGATTAATCTATAAAGAATTACGGCATCATTAGCAATGCGCCCCCAACTTATTAACCAAATTATCACAGCACCACTTAACACTTGTTTTGCAACTAATCCATAGCACAGAATTAGTCTGCAATTGTTGAAGCCCGAATCATCCAAAGCCTCTTAGATATGACTACTACCCTTTAGAATAGGAGTTATTGCTTGCAGCTTGCTTCGATCGAAAACTAAGTGTGGAAGAAAAGGGAAGAGTAGAAGAAGAGGGAGGAGGAAGAGGCTTACAATTTTCTGCATGTGAGGAGGGTTTGATCTCGGCTATTTGCGTGAAGAAGAAGTAAAGGAAGAGGCTTACGATCTCTGTAGGGAATGGTTGCATTTTGGAGGGAAGAAGTACAAGAAAAAAAAGGAAAGAGCTCTTGACATTTTTTTTTGGAGAAAAGAGGAAAAATGAGAGGGATCTTGTGGTTTGGAAGAAAAGGGGGAACCATTGGAGCCTTTGTGTGGTTTTCTCCTTTCAAATGAAGAAAAATGAGAGGAGGGAGGGGGAACGGTTGAGGGTCGAGAGCTTGCCATTCACATGGAGGGGGAGCTCACGTATGGTTTGGTTGTTCTACTAAAGAGGGAGATCTGAATGGTTTAAGTGCTCATGTTGCATGGAACTGGGCCGGTTCACATGAGTTTAGTGAGATTTAGGGCTAGGATTAGATTTAGGTTTTCTGAAATTGATTTTTAAATTCATTAATTGACTTTGATGTGAACTTTATATCGACATGATTAAATAATCAAAATATATATCAATTTAAGGTTATTCCAATATTTCAGACATAACGATGCGGTCCATTTCGCAATCAGAGGTCGTTTGGTTCGAGTCGGCGTCAAATTGAGTCAATTTCAGCTCAAAATGCATGTCACCATTTTTGACAACTCCATTTTTATGCAGACTCATCTGAATTAAGTTTAAACAATCTTAGTTGATAGATTTTGATGTTTCAAAGCTAACAACATAATCAATTTCATGAATAGAGATCTTTTGATTTACGTTAGTGCCTCCTGACCTCGATATACATACAGGCGCATTAATGACTCGATCCCTTGATTGGTTGATTGTTAAGTTGTGCATATTTATATTCTAACTAGTTTCAATATTTTGAATGTGATGGCAAAGTCCATTCATCGATCAGACATCATTTGGTTTAATTTTGGCAACATCTAGTGTATTTAAGCCTTGATTTGTGCACTATCAATTGAAATCATTTGACATTTGCATAGACTCATCTGAATTAAGCATGGATAGTCTCTTTTGATAGTTTTTGATGTTTCAAAGCTAATGGCATGATCAATTTCATGAACGGAGGTCATTCGGACATCATCATAGCTTCCTGACTCTAATATGCGTGTCAACATATTGATGGTTTGATCGCTTGATCAGTCAATCGTTAGATTGTTTAATATTTATACTTCGATCAATATTGATATTTTGAACATGACAACAAAGTTTGTTCATCGATCGAAGGTCATTTTGACCATTTTTGGTGAAGTCCGATGCATTTTGAGCCCCGATTTGTGCACTGTCACTTCCAAAGTCTATCGAATTAGACTTGTGGGCTTTACTCGACTTATGACACATATGTGGAGGTCAATAAATGCCCCCCAACAAATGTGATTCATGCATGGAGCGAGTCACATTTGTTGAAAACTAGTTGACCCTTTGGGCTAGCCACAGAACTTAGATCATTTTAACTTTGATTACAATAGCTTACGGAGCTTTGATAGGATTTATCATTAGTATGCTGCCTTATTCAGGACATGCTAAATGATGGGATTGATCAATTTGTCAGAATCTACTTGTCGAATAGATAATAGTTCTTACATCATCTACTATCTACTTTAATGTCTTTGTTGAAGATCTCTTTCGTTCATGTCATTACAGATTTGAGTTTCTTCCAACCCTAGCTTTGTGCTTGGTTGGGTTTGACGGAGGAATTGGTTTAGTTATTTTGATGTAGGACTCTGCTAGGGAATTAGTTTATCCATGCTTGGTCGAATTTGAAATTCCTTCTGTCCTAACTTTAAGTTTGACAAGCTTGATGAAGGACTGACCAGGTTTGTCCATATTGACTTGTCAGGAAGTGTATGTACACCATGAATCCTGTGCTTACTGCTTTGATGGATTTGTTAAAGGGTACATACAGATGACCCAGCATTCTAGCTTATACTAGGTCTATGTTGAGTCATTAGTTTAGCAATGTGTGCTTTAACAAATTGAATAATCATAAAATTCCTTTAGTTCGGCCATCGGCTTTGTATGAATTATGGAATTTCTTCCTCGATCATGTGCTTTCTACTTTGACAGACTTGATGAGGAGATTGTCTTCGATCTATACTTTGTGCTTGATCAGATCATTTGAGAATAGATTGAAATATCACCCTATGGGTAATATAAATATTAACTTGACACAACTTTGAATTGAGAGTTTTCTGAGATTGTCTTGACCTATCAATCAAGTAGAAAGATCTCTTGGGTCCTGGTTGCTTGTAATCACTAAGCTGGATATGGTTTGAGATTGAACAACTATCATCTTTGGACTGACAAGCAGGGGCTCTTTCACTGTGGCCTTTTCTTACGGCTTGTTGAGTAAGGAGAGCATCAGTAACTCGGCCATGTTTGGGCTTGTTGACTTCGACTTTTAGGACCTACTTTAGTCTTCGACTTAAGATGTAGTGGGTTGGTGGTTTTGTCATCAGACTGACGAACGGGGGCTCTTTAACTACTGCCTTTTCTTGTGGCTTATTGAGTGAAGAGAGCATCAGGAACTTGGCCATTTGTGGGCTTGTTGAGTTTGACCTTTAAAACCCATCCGTGTCCTAGACTTCAAGACGTAGAGGTTGATGTTTCTTTCAACTCTGTTGATTGAAGCTTCCAAAATTAGAGTTCTTTTGACTTGATCTCACATTTGATTAATCTGGGAGAAAATTATTTTCTTAATATTTAGGGCTATCTTTTCATGCATAGAAATAGATTTCTTTTGTTCCTGCAAGACTCTACAACTTAACAGTAACAATTATGGATATATGCAAGGATTTTGGCGTAAAGCTCAAAGTCAACATGAATCAAAATATATTCGAGGATCTCATCTTATAGCATGATGTCAACTCAAATAAACTTAATATAAACTAAAAAAATGCCCCTTGTCTTGCAGGGGAAATTCTAAAGCACTTTTAGAAGAACTTTTAAGATGAAAATATGCAAATACATCAATATTTGATTTAATATGCTCTTAAGAGGGTTTTAACAGGCAACATTGATTTCATCTATGTATAGAAATCTAAAATGCCTGTAATAGGGGAATTTTTACATAAAAGTTTTTCATCTGAGTGAGTATGTTTGTTTAGGGATTTCGGCATGAAGCACAATGTCGACCTAAATAGATATAATAAAAAATACCCCCTATCTTGCAGAGGGATTTCTATTATACTTTGAGAATATATTTTTCATGTATAATACTTTTTCGAGTATCGACCATTAATTTGTGGCATTGGACTTTCACAATTTAAGTCAATGAGTTAATATACCCCTCCTTGATACACTTTTTCTATAACAAAAGGGCCTTCCCAATTAGGCTCAAATTTGCCACCCAATTTTTGATTAGGAATAATTGGTCTTCTCAGCACTAGAACTAATTCCCCTTTTTGGAATGTTTGAGGCCACACTATATGGTGAAAAGCCCAAGACATTTTTGCTCGGTAAACTTCCAAATTTTGATGAGCTTGTAATCTCACTTCATCAAGTGCATCGAGTTCCTCCATTCTCAAATGATCATTTTGATCTTCAGTTAGATTGTATTGGATGGATACTCAAAGTGAAGGTAACTCAACTTCAAGCGAAAGAATCGCTTCAATTCCAAATACTAATGAATAAGGAGTGGCTTTAGTCGGCATTTTGTAGGTGATTCGATACGCCCATAGTACCTCTATTAGTTTGGCATGCCACTCTCTCTTATTTTTAGTGAGAATCTTCTTGAGCAGTTTGACCAATATCTTATTAAAAGCTTCTGCCAAACCATTTTCTCTTGGATTGTATATTGAAGAGTATCACCAATCAATTTTGTGTCAATCGATGAATCTATACATATTTGTATTTTTAAAAGCTATGCCATTATCAAAAATTATTCGACGCAGCACTCCAAATCTATAGACCACATTATGCGTGAAGAAGTTGATCACTCAGTCAGCAGTAACTTCTTTAAATGGAGTAGATTCAACCCACTTAGAGAAATAGTTAGTCGCTACTAGGATGAAGCGATATCCAGCTGACGACAGTGGATCAATTGATCCAATTACATCTGTATCCTAGCATTCGAACGGCCAAGATGTTATTGTTGGGTGTAGTGGATTTGGAGGTTGATAGATTATATTCTCATGTACTTGACATTCATGACACTTCTTAGCATGATTGATACAGTCTCTCACCATAGATGGCCAATAATAGCTCATCCTTTTGATCTTTACTGTCAACTTAGGACCTAACTGATGTGCACCACAAACTCCTTCATGAACTTCAACTATCACTTTGCTAGCTTCCTCTACATTTAGGCATCGTAGCCACATTTGTTCAAAGGATCTACGATATAGAGTGTTGTTGACGAAAGCATAGCGCAACATCCTCTTCTTGATTTGAGCTACCAGTAATTTATTATTTGGTAATTTTCCTTCTTTAAAGTAGTCGATGAATGGTCGCCTCCAATCATGTGGCTCTTCTATAAAAAAGGCTTCACACTACTTTTCTGAGGTAATATCATTCTTAACTCTTCTTAGTATAACTTCTTGTGATTTCAGGGAGTATGAGGAGGAACCTGAGTCGCATCTTACTGTGTCAAATTTAGTAACCCCTCTACCTATGGGGATTCATACTTTGCTGGCTCTAGAACTCATCGAGTAAATATGAGGATCATGACATAATCACCATTCATACTTGTCATCTCTTTAGCTAATTTTTCTAAGTAATCAGCTTTATTATTCTCAGATTGAGAGACTTGAGTTAGTGTGATATTAGGTATTTGCCTCATAAGCTCGAGAACTCACTTATGGTAGAAAGCTAACTCAAGCTTATTGATCTTATAGAGAACTGACTTATGGTAGAAAGCTAACTCAAGCTTATTGATCTTATAGATGTCAAGTACTTGATTTATAAGAAGCTGAGAATCGCCAAAAATATGCAAGTTTTGAATGTCTTTGGAAATAGATTCTTCAAGACTTGCCACTAATGCTTTATATCCAGCTTCATTATTAGTTCTTAGCTCGATCAACCCATATGATCGTCTCATTATCCCCTTTTGGTGTTATGAAAATGATGATGATTCCTGCCTTTGCCCTTGGGAAATTTAGAGGTTTGACTTGTTTGATCGATGAGGCTCCATCAAAGTACATTTCCCAAATTTGTGATTTTTCTCTTTCATGAATGAACATAATTTGCTCATCGGGCAAGTCATCATTAAGAGAAAAGATCGCAGGGATGGGTGTTGACCTCATTTTTGGAATGAGCTCTCAACCCCTCCATCTTAGACATAGGACTTCTCCTAGACTTTAAGAATTCCTTAGTCTTAAGACACATCTAGTGATTAGGTGGACACTTAACTTAGCCCTAGAGACTTAAAAGAGTTAGCCATGGGAATAGGTCATGCCTTAGGGTTATTATGAAAATTTACCTATCCTATAGCTTGAACAACATTCCTCACTTCCTTCCTTCAAGTCAAACTCCAAATCAAATCAACAATCAATTCCAACCTAATTGATTTTCTCTAAACTCAAATCAATTCCAAATGATTGAAATCCATGATCAACTCCCAATGATTGAAGCTCATGATTGAAATTCTAAATTCAAAATCTTTCCTAATCCCTTTGATTCTATCTTATGGACTTAGCTCAATTCTAAATCAATTCAAATTCAAGTAATTTCTCATAACCCATTTATATTCTCATTTATATTCACAAATATAAATGAATTATAAATTCAAATATCCAAAACTAAATTCAAAACTCAAACTCATATTCAACCAAAATCCAACCTAAGCCTTTCAAATCAAAATCTTGAAGTTTGCCAAATTAACTTCAAATCAAGCCAAACCCTTGATTTTTCTTCATGAGTCAATCAATTCTACAATCATGAATCCAAATATAAACATAAATTTCAATTATCAAACCAAAACTAAATTCAAAAATCAAACCCAAGTCAAACTCATGTTCACCCTTTTGAACTTGAAATTGTCAAATGAATCAAAACCTATTTGACTTCAAATCACTTGCAAATAGATTTATATTTTAATCATAATTCTGTATGTGAGTTCAACCAAACTTGAATCAAGCCTTGATCAAGCCAACTAAACCCAATTGACTCACTTGACCCAAGTGACCAATTTGACCTACATGAATCAAAATTTAATTCAATCTAAATCAAAGTGAATTAAGCCAATACAAACTTCATGTCATGTTTGTTGATCATCATAGGTTAATCAATTATCATGAATTGGATCAAACCAAGTCAACCTAGCCCATTGACCAAGTCAACCCTTTAACCTATATGAACCCAAACTAGCCAAATTGCAACATAAACCAAATTGATTGCAACCAATGGCTCAAGTTCACACCAAATTGATTATTGAACCTGACCAAAGCCTCAATTAAACCCAATTTGACCAATTGGCCAACTAGATCCAACCTAGCCTAAATGATCATGAACCCAACTTGACCTAAAAGGTCAAATCAAGCCAAAATCAAATATAAACCAAATTGATTAAAAACAAAGATAACAATCCATTTTAAATTATCAACCAAACCCAAACTAGACCATAATTCAAGCTAATTTGGTCAATTGGGTCAAATTGGTGAACTTAGCCCAAATTGACCTAAAGGATCAAATTGGCCAAAACCCAAATTAAATACAAATTAAACCAAATTAATTGAAACCAATTAAACTAATATGCTCAAAATAGTCATTTGAACTTGACCCAACTCTTGATTTGATCCAATTTGACCAATTGGTCAACCTAATTTGACTGATTTGACCCAAATGGGTCAACCCAAATTAAACCAAATGAACTTCAAATGACATGAAATTTTGTCCAACGACTTTTGACTCATGTCCAAATCAAATTAAAAGTTACTATTTCTTAAATTCAAGTGATCACTGACTTGACCCAAGAAGTGGTTGTGGTAGTAATTTTGAGGTGAAATCACCTCACCTCTCCCATTGAACTCTTGGCATGAAGGACACTCACCTCCCCTTGACTAGGACACCCACTTGTCCTTCATGGCAGCCACTTTCCATGCCTTAGCCAACCATAGGGAGCCATCTAAAATGATTCTCTTCCATTTCCAACCACCCCAAGCCAAATGACATGAGTTTGGAGCCAAAATTTCAAATAAAGAGTGGAAAATAGTTCATTTCACTTAACTTTTCATTTTAAGGCTTTAGTAGCTAAAGGAAACCCTCATTCCTCTCATTCTCCTCCTCCTGGAGCTCCAAAAAGCCATTAACAATCATTCACTTCATTTTGTAGAGAAATGCTCCAAAACTAAGGGGATTTCGGCAAGGAAATGATGATCACCGGAGGAAACTTTATTTCAACATGAAGGCAAGGATCTAAGCTTAGTTCAAGGCTTCTTCCCTCACTCGACAATGCACTCGAGTCACCACCACCGCCGAAAATCATCCCCGGTGAGGTAACCTTCAAAAACCATAGCCAGCCTTAAGATCCCTCATTTTGTGATGGTTTTTGTGCGATTGTTAGGAATCTACCCTAGATAATCCTGCATTTTTAATTTAAATTATGTCAATTAGAAAATAGAATTTTTTCGGTGGGAATTGATGTAAAATGAGTCCATTTGGACAAGTTTTCACTTATAAAATTCTATTTTTCAATTTAAAAAATAGATTTTACTATTCACCACCGGTGGCGGCCATCGATCCCCGGTTCACGGGACGGACGGCTCAATCGCATGGGATCACGGATGGGCCTTGACACGATGCAATTTGGATCATCCGATCATGTGGTTTGTACGATCGTAGCTCGATCGCAGCGATCGCACGACCCGCCTATGGATCGCATCGACCGATATCGTCCGGACGTGATCACGACCAATGAACCACGAGTCACATTGCATTGACCGTCTTCCACCCATCCGCTTGCGCATTGTATGTTAATTGTGCAATGCCGCATGGCACTCTCATGCCACGCGGCACCGCGCATCCAATCGCGCAGCGCCACATGTTGCCACGTCAACGCCGAGCGGATTTTCTGATTTAAAAAATTAATTAAAATCATGAGAAACTTTAGAAATTAATAGAAAAATTGTAAACATGGGCTCGTTAGATTCATCTTTTCGAGAGAAATCCAACAAATCCAAAATCCCCAAATTTTACTTAATATTTTGAGCTTAATTTGAGTTTTAGTAAAAATCAAATTTCTTTAATTAAACCAAAAATATAGGTCAAATTAAGTTAAAATTTTTAGATATTAAAACTACTATTAAAATACACATACCATAAAAATTTCAAGTTAAAATGACCTTTGGATTAAAAGATATTGAATTTTGAGTGTCAAATAATTTATTTTAATAAAATAAATTAGGAGAATTATTAAAAATCACATAAATCAATTGAAACTTCAAAAATACATAACTAAATGTAGAAAAATCAAAAAAATATGAATAAGGGCTCATTTTAAAGATAATTCATAGGAAAATCAAAAATTTTATTTTAATTGAGTTTGAATAGTGGATTTTCCTTAATTAGGATTTATTTGAAAACTTAATAACCCTAATTACTCCCTAATGACTTCATTAAATAATTCCAAACTTCTGCATGTTTAGTGGTATGCTTTTTGTGTCCCCTAATTTTCTTTGAATTTATTAAAAAGTTAATTAGGTAAATTAATTAATGAACCCCTAATCACTCTCTTAATGTAATTAAGCTTAATTAAGTATGTGAAGAGTGATTTAATTCCTTGATTAAGTTAATTAAACTTTATTTAAGTGATTAAGAGATTTATGGAATGATTTTGGGATATTTTTCTTAAGCTATTCCCTAAACTATATTTCTTCTTTAATCCAATTCTAATTAAGGGTTAATCCACTAATGATTTACTTAATTAAGCAAATCAAATTCTCAAAAATCAAAATTAATCCAGAAACTAAATTAATCCTTCCTGGGTAGATACTTAGGTGTTCAATAACCTAAGTAAACTTAAGAAGATCATACCTAACCCATATGTGTGGGAAAGGTTATGAAAGTACTTAAATTAAACCCTTTAGCTTAATTAATCATTAATTGTGATTCAATTGCATTAGGTACCTTTCTTTCCTAGGATGCATTGCTGATTTAAATTTCTTATGATTTTATATCATACATTGGCTCATAATTATTTGGTTAAATATATTAAAGTGGTATAGGTAAGGGGTAAATAATGAACTTAACATACACCTTAATCTAACCAAAGCATAAAATTAATCTAATCACCTAAAAATTAAACTAAAATAATACACACATTTGGGAATGGGTAAGGACCAACAAACCTTCAAACACTTTTCTAATTCAAATTAAACTCAAAATAAAATGGAAGTCTCTTTAAGCAACTTTTGATTCTCTTTAAATGATCTTACTTCATAAGATTATCTTTAAGAATTAATTAGATTGAATGAAATTACATGCTTATACCTCTCCTCAATATCATACCCGATCACCCTAATAAGAACATCTATGGATCTACGTGATTTCCCAACCAAAAGGCGTATATTTCTGTTTTCATTTACCCTCTCCAAAAGGATAGATGAAGGCGGGAATATTTTCACCACAATGGGATGTGCAGCTAGAAAATTTGCTAAGACTTGTCTCTTTACTGCTTTCAACGGAATGTATGTGATATCAAATTGTAGAAGCAATACTGCCCATCTTGCCAAGTGACCTGTCAATGCTAGTCTTGTCATCAAGTACTTCAGTGGATCAATCCTTGAGATGAACGTAATCTTGTGAGATAACAAATAATGATGTAGCTTTTGGACTGCAGAAATCAATGTCAAGCGGTGCTTCTCTATCAAAGATATCTCATTTTTGCTCCTATTAGCCTCCGACTGATATAATAAAGAGCATTCTCTTTACTTTCTTCATTGTGTTGTGTTAATAATGCCCTGGGAGACTCTTCTAATGTAGCTGTGTATAAAATGAGGGGCTTCCTAAGAATAGGCGATGCCATGATTGGTGGATTTAACAAGTAGCTTTTAATGCTATTAAAGGCTTCTTGGCACTCATTATCCCATTTTAATGGAGCATCCTTCTTCATCTACTTTGCAAATGGTTGATAGCATCCTAATAAGCTTGATATAAATCATCGAATGAATGCAAGTTATCCTTGTAGAGAGTGGAGTTGATGCAAACTATTTGGTAGAGGCATCTCCACAATAGTCTTGATTTTAGTGGGATCAATTTCAATTCCTCTCTGATGTATAATATACCCAAGAAATTTTTTAGAGGATATCCCAAATACACATTTTAGAGGTTTCATCTTGAGATCATATTTCCTTATTCTCTCCAATATAATTCTCAAGTCTTCGAAGTGGTTTTCATGATTCAAGCTCTTTACCACCAAATTATCAACATAATATTCCACCTTTTGGTGAATCAGCTCATCAAAAATTTGTGTCATAGCTCTTTGGTATGTAGCTCCAGCATTCTTCAATTGAAGGGCATGATGTAGTAATAGATGCTAATAGGTGTTCTAAATGATATATGTCTTTTATCTTCAGGCAGCATCTTGATTTGATTATATCATGACATCCATGAAGAACATAGTTAAAGTATTGTCCACTAGTAGTTCGATATTAGAAGATAAAAGTCATCTTTTGGGCATACCTTATTTAAGTCCTGGAAGTCAAAGCAGAGACGGATTTGGCCGTTCTTCTTCCTAACTGGGATAATGTTGGCTATCCCATCTGCATATTTCTCCTCTCGGATAAAGCCTATTTCGATCAGCTTCTTAGTTTCTGCAATTACCTGTTCTTCGATCTCCAATCTCATTCTCCTAGGAGCTTGCTTAGCAGGCATCACATCTATTTTAATAGCAAGTTTATGAACTGCTACATCAAGGGATAAGCCTGTCATTTTAGAATATGTCCAGGCAAAGTAATCCCTAAATTCATGAAGTAGCATTTTTAGCTCTTCAACTTTCTCATCAGGTAAAAGGGCACTGACCAAAGTTGGACGGGGATCATCCTCAGCTCCTAGGTTGATTTCCTTGAGTTCATCCATAGTAACTATTTTTTCACCATCCTCGAGTTCTTTAGGTGCAGCTTGGCTTCTAATTCTTCATTATTTGTAAGAATAATTTCATGAAGATCATCTTCTTCATCATTATTAGTTTCGATCTCTGGTTCTGTTATATTATAACAAGCTTTATTTTGAAGAGATTTGTGGATGAATCCAAGACCTTTAGTGAAAAACTTATCACTTCTTCGTGATGCTTAAGGACTTCTTTGGCTCCATATCCTATTAAAGATTTGAGTTTTATGCTTAGTAGTTCTAATATGAATTCCAAGCTTATGCATCATTCTTCGTAACTTCTGCGGATAATATATTGGTATTCTTGTTGGCAATATCTCATCGAAATTTTCATGTTGAGCAAGCTGATCGAAATTGTAAGCCAAAGACTCTTTAGATTTGTAGAATAGAGTTCCTATTCTACCACTTTCACTCAACGGCGGTACATAGAATGCTATCAATTCTTCAATATTATAAACCTCCAATGGGGTGATTTCTTTGAAGTACTATTGAAGGATGGGTATAATTTTGAGTGAGTCATCTGACTCTACTAAGTGAGCTATCCTTCTTGATACAACCATCTGAACTCTATTTCCATAAGTAGATTCAAAATCATAGTATAAATTCAAAATCACTTACTTCATACTTTGCCTTTCTTAAAAGCTTATAAGTTCCCTTAGGTTTAATAGGAATATCTTCTTCTTATGTGTCACTTCCCAAATGAGGAAGTGATTTTCTTGATTTAGGTGTAGAATCAAGAGCTTTAGAGAGAGTCAACATTGCCTTCCTTCTTCTTCTTTGCTTCTGCTCTTTCACTTTATGAAATTGCTTTTTAGTTCTGGTGGAAGATCGCTAAGAGCTCGGCTTAGGCTCTTAGAATGAAATATTTCACATCTTCATATATCTTTGCTTCATGGATGGAGAATGGTTGTATATTGCCAGGAATTCTGAACTCTTCTACATGTTTTAGGTACTTCATACACTGATGCATAGTTGATGAGACCATCCCATACTCATGCAGCCATTGCCGGCCCAAAAGAGCTCTAAATGATGTATTGGTATCGAGTACATGAAACTTGGCTTTTGTATATAAATCTTGAAACTTGAGCTAGAGAATAAAGGAACCCACGGTTTTCTACCCTTTTTCATTAAAATCATGAACCATCAACTTATCTCTCCCAAGATGTTGGATATCAAGTGATAATCCTCTTAATATCTTTAGACTCATAAGATTGATAGAAGAATATGGATCAATCAATATTCAGTTGATCGAGATGTCATCACTCTATGCAGTAACATATAGAAGACGGTTATGATATGATGTTCCCAACATAAGATCATCTTCAAAAAATGTGATTACTGGGAGATCTTGAGTTTGCAATGCTCTAATCATGCATTTTTTAGTAAAGTAAGCTTCATAACTTTAGATCTTTGAGAGTCTGTATCAAAGTTTTTTGAAGATATTTTGACATTAAGAGAGCCTCATACGCACTCAATTATGCAGGGATCTTTCTCAAATATTATAGAATATTATAATCTATCTTTTTGCTTGATTTAGGCTTTATTCTAGGATTTCTAGGAATGATATCTTCGTTGACTTCAATTTATTTGCCTTTATCTTTATTTACATTTTCCCTCTTTGATGAAGGCGGTAAGACTTTACCACTTCTCAACTGAACTTGAATCACCTTGTCTTTTAAATTCTTCTGAAGAGATAGTTTCTTCAAATTCCCTTCTTATTCTAGAGGATTGACCAAAATAGTTAAACTCTCTTTTCAACTTCATATGTTTCATACACGATGATATCGATGAGTCTGATTCTTCTCCGTCGGGAAAACATAAATCTTCATCTAAACTGTTATCTTTTTGTTGAGTCATTAAATAAAATTCAGATATTAATTTGTCAGGCTCTTCTTGCTTTCTTGATAAGAATTTTGATGGGTTGGTCGAGTCTGTCTGACTACCCTTGTCATTTTGGAGTAACTGATGTTGAAAAATATCTAATATCATATAAATGATTCAGCATGTCTCTACTGAACAAAATTCACCATTATCTTCTTCATCTGATTCATCAATGTGAAGTTTAGGCATAAAGTCTGCAAGCCTAAATGGTTGCCTTGCCAGCTGGTGATAGTCTTCTAGATTGTTAATGATCTTTTGAGTTGTAGTTCTCTTCTTAATCTTCTTTTATTTAACCGACTTCTTTGACATATGAGGCCTGCATTTAGTATATTGCTCATCGTGTTATGACAAAGTAGCCTTATTAGAATGCCGCTAATAAGCCCAAATGTTTGGTTTAAGTATTTCTTTTAAGTCCAATATAGGTTGAAGTGGTGATTTCCACTTAACACTAGGGACTCCTTTAGTTTGCATTTTCATAGTCTTTTGGAGACTATTATTTCTCATTCTTTAGTCTGAACTAATTTCTCCTTCTTTTTGTTTTTTCAGGATGATATGAAAGAGGACATAATCATCCTTGTAGACTCTCTTTTTGGGTTAATTAGAACACTGTCGGATAATGTAAATTCACCTCATCGATATTTCTTTTCTAGCCAATCCTTAAGGACATTACAATCTTTGATAGGATGATTGATCATCCGATGATAGGGATGGTAATTTGGATTACTGACTTGATCAGCTTCTTCGGGCATTTTAATTTCTTGTAATTGTAAACCATCTTTGACTGATTACCGAAATAATTTAGCCACACTGTCCCTTCTAAAGGAATAAGCTTTGTTCATCTTTTCCTTAAGAGATGGCTGCATTTGCTCATCATCTCTTGTTGCTTATTTTGGATGCTCTCCACCACTTGGAAAAGTCTGAGATTTGTCATTGCCTCCTAATATCAATTTTAGTTGTGGATTAGAATAGATATGCTTCTTTCCCTTATCATCATTATACATCGGCTATTTTCCTTTATCCACATTATATTTCACCCGTTTTTCACCATTTGAGCTATAGGAAGCGTAATGAGTATCATTTCTTCTTGAGTCTGAAGGTTTGTTTCTCTTTGCTTTATCTACATAGATTTTAAACTTAGGGCGATTCAGATTTTCAAATTTAGCCACTCTATCGAGCAAGTCCTAAAATATTGTAATTGACATCATACATAGAAATGATGCCATTTTATCATCCATATTGCCCATTAGCAATTGGAGTGCATGTTCCTCTTCTATTTGTTGCTCACATTTCATGTTTAGGTTACGCCAACGACTTATAAATTTTATCACTAACTCATCTTTTCTCCTTTTTTGCAAGGCAATGTCAGCGATTGTTATTTTCTCATTTGCACTAGTGAACCTCTTCACTAATATTATCTCTAATTCAGTAAAAGTTTTAACTAGATCAATTGGCAATTTTGCATATCACTCAAAAGTGAGGTCGAGAAAACTAACAAAAAAAGCACATCATTTCCCGTGTTACCACAAATAGCCTTAAATTGGACTAGATATTGCTTTGGATGACCAATCCTAATGATAGTATTATATTTCAGCACTAAGTAACCTTTCAGGTATGACACTTGATCATATTCAGCTGGGTAAGGGTGACCCTTACTCACCAACTTTTTAGCTTACTCTATGGGTATTACTGCCTTTATCTTTTCATTGATTATTATTTCTAGTTAAGCAGCTGTTACCATTCTAGGTGTGCTAGCCAGATTTTGAATTATCATCTTAAGAGGTAGTTGGTTAACTTCATTCCTCACTTCATGTGTAGCATGTATTGTAGGAGCTTGAGGTACCAAAGTGACTGGTGATATAGAAGTTGCATTATTAGCTACATGTTGATTAGCAGACAAGACATGTGCTACATTTGATGTGATATTCTTCTACAACATCTCCATCATGATATTTATTTGTACCATCATGTCATTCATCTTGGTACCAAGCTATATAATTTTCTTGTCTTTGACTTCCATTTGATGCTACATTTCTCTTTGCTCTCTAGCTAGCGCCACGGCATCAACAAGTACAGGCTCTTCTTCTTCCTCTACTACTTACTGTTGTTCTGCTCTTTGGTCATCTTCAGGGGAAGAACTTGACTGCCCTTCTCCTTGTGCATTTGAATTTTTGATAAGTTGAATGATGATCCGATTATAAAGCGTGTATCAAACTGCTCATTTCTTGGTTCAACCATATAAATAGCTTCAACACCCATGATCTCTTTTTCATTTTGATCATCTTCTTCTTCATCTTCAGTAGAGATTGAAGCTCCATCTTCTATTTTCTTCTATGAAGACTCTTCTTCATAAATGTTGAATTTAGGTTCAGGTTCCCTAGATCCATATTACTGATGATGGTGCTGAGCAGAAAGCTCATCTATATCTCTAATCATATGGATGACTTCTACTTCATAGTGTCCTCTTCATCATCTTCTTTTTGAACATGAATATTTGATCGATGTTTTTAGTGAATTTTTGGTTCAATGTATGGAACGAATACTTCTTCCACTAAAGGACTACGTTCGAAGTCAACTTTCTCTTGTTAGGGTGAATCGATTTGTGATGGGATCTCCTAGGGGATTCTCCAGGGTGTCGACTGTTATGTCTCTCATCAATGATATCCATTCTTTTGGGTATCCACTTCTAATGAGTTATTTTTGAGGTAGATTTTTTGAGTATATGTGTTAGATATCACACCTCATCCAAATTCTTCAGGATTTCATTACGGACCTTGGCCTCCATATCTTCTTATCCTTTCACCGGGACCTTTGATTCTTGGACACAGTGATGAGGTCTGATGCTCACCATGCAAAGCATACTGGCTCAATGACTAGTTAGAAGAGATGGCAACCTCATTGGTAGTTTCGATTTTAACTTTCTGAGGCCTGAAATCTTCTTTTCATCAAGCCCTTGTCCTTGCTGCTTTGAGAACTTTGTGTATTCTAGCAGACAGTATTTTAGGCTGTCTCCTCTATGGTGGTGGAGCTTGACATGGTTGGTTCTAGAAATACTGCTTTACTTCACCAGTAGAGCTATTCTTTTTTACCCACTTTAAATTATCAAAGTTGTTGTGGGTAGGAATACTCACTTCTGGCAGTAGTATCGCTTGTTCACTAGGTTGTTCAAAGGGAATTTGCTGAGCCCTCAACTCAGCATTTCTTCTTCTTTTCTACCTTCTAGTTAATTTGCTTCCTAATGAGGAAGCTTCATGATCATGCTTTTCAGGTACAAAAGGTTCAATCGAAACAGTAATGAGGCATTAAAGACATTGCATATATTCTTTTCATCATGGGCTTCAGCTTTGACCTAACCTTTTGAAAACCGAAGTTCTGTCGAGAACTCTTGACGGATTGTAAAATTGATTGACGAACATGGCTAGTATGAGCTTCAATAACTTGAGGCCTTCCAGCATGGCCTCGGACGAGACATATGTACCATGGGTGGGTACTTCAGGAGTTACAGCTACAATAGCAAGAAAATTCAAGCTACCAAATTGAATGATGGCCCCAACATCTCCTGTTGATGTTGCAGTAGATGTTTACCATGAATAGTGAAAGGAGTGCTTTGTAGATCCATTCTACAAAAATGAAAGATGGGGATTAGTAATTAGTAATTATTATTTCACCCAACACTTTCAAAATACAGAGGTACTACAGAATAAAATAATAGTGTAATAAAAATATACTATATAGAATAATTCATTCGATATATATAGCCTTATACATTAGTAATTTGAATTTATTACACATTTAAATCACTATTTTTGTTTTAAATTTTTAAAATTTTATTAATATATGACTAGCCAAAGATGGAAAGATAATTCCCCAGCAGAGTTGCCAGAAATCTATGGGCTTTGAAAATTCGCCACTGACCTCTCGATGAAGAGAGTGATTTAAAGTGTTGGTGAAATTTTCGTAAGATGGAATAGTAGATACACCAGAGATTTTGCCTCATTTTATGAGGACTTTAGATCTGGTTGTGTTTCAGCAATAAGTGAGAGAGACTTAGAAGCCTTATACATTAGTTAATTACCCCACCCAATAAGTGAGAGAGAACTTTTGATTAAGCCTAGTCATTAGTTCGCTTAATGCATAGCATATAATAGCAGCATATGGAGTTTTAGAATTTAAGATTATGAAATTCATCATTTCAGCTTAAACCGGATGGTTGGGCGAATGATGACATGTCTGATCTAGATCACATGGTTTTGTCATCCCGGGCTATCGTGGTCCCTTGTTTACTTAGTCAGAGAAGGTAGTCGACCCAACCTAACCGAAGGATCCTTATCAGGAACATATGGGTTACATCATCCAAGAAATCCTTATAAACCGGGGGTGGTGTTTGACTAAGGAGACAATCTTAAGCCTACCTTAGATGATAGAGGAATGTTTTCCCTATCAAGTATACCCTATGATTCACAAAGGGCAGAGCCATTGGGGAGCATACGAATCATGATCATAATATAATGAAGCTTGAGCCAAACCACCGATCGAGGACTCGGGTCATAATCAATCATTAGAGCTCTTGCCAAGTCACGTTAGAGGACACGGACCACATCCTTACTAGCATGAGATTGGTTGAGAGTGAACATAGTATAACACTTGATTTGATATTGGCTTCTTCGTGAGCTAGAGTTTTCTTAGTTTGTCACCTAGAAGGCGGATAGATTAAGTTTTGCTTTAAGTTTTTAATGAGTGAATTCCATTTAAAGAGTTTTTTTATATTGACACTCAATTTAAGTTAATTTGATTTGAGATTAGAATCACATTTTGATAGAAGTATCCAATTAAAATCCATTCAATACCCAGGTAGGTGAGTTAATTGAATCAATATATTAGAATTTTAGATCATCCACTGTTAGCTCTAACAAAGGATTAGTTCTACTATCATGATAGAATTAGCTTGATATTTTACTAAGTTGAATTCTTATAATAAATATTTTGTTAAAACTTAAGACTAAACTGAAAGAAATCAGATCTCGCATACTTGAATTTTAAAACATTCAAAGATAATGTTATGCCTAATGTGTGTATGCTTATAAATTGATCTAATGTTTGATTTATTTAATATGTAGGTTCCAATTAGCCACATAAAACATTAAAATTTTAGTTTACTTGTTGAAATTTTCAATTCTAGCTTGATTATGTTCAATTCAAATCACTCTTAATAAGTTATATCAATTTTAGTGTTTATTGTTTTATCCCTACTCATGCTTATTAGCTACATTGTAATCCTCTCCATATTCATATAAAAGTTATTAAACCTAATTTAGATTCATCCATAACTCCATATCAAATTCCATATTTATTTAAAAAATTAGACTTCAAATTTATTGCAAGTCTCTTATGAGTTTAGTATTTACCTCCCTAAGTTTCACTTGCATTTAACTTGAGTATCCTCATTTGTTTGAACATATTAAACAATGAATCAAGGACTCATTTAGTAATAAATTACGTGATTAAATTTACCTTCACTTAGTACATTTTCGTAGGGTAATAATGTTTATTGAGCACGCCACCCTCTATTATTACTTTAAGGTACATGTGAACTCTACATTCCCTTTTCATTATATTTTTTTAAAGAATTTATGCTTCACCATTAATTTAATATCCAATTAATTTTAAATTGAAGTCTTAAAATTTGATGAAATTTTGGCCTCTCGATCATCCCCTGCAGGGTCGCATCAGTATTTTGGCTTTCTTGGTATGCCCTAATGAGCGTAGCGAGTGGTGTCTTGTAACACCACAACTTTCTTCTCGCCCGATATACCCTATGGGGCATTAGCGGAGTCTTGAAACCTGCATAAAGAGAAATGCAATGCAATATATATTCATTTCTTTTTCTCCTTTTTTTTCTAAGTCAAGAATTTTGTAAAAATTTCGCAAGATTTCAGCTTGGGAGAGCGACATCTAACGGATGTTGGCTTGCTCGATATACCCTATTGAGCATAGCGGTGTCTTGTGGCACCACAGTCGTCTTCGCACCTGCTACGCCCGATGGGGCATTAGTGGGGTCTTCAAAACTACGAAAAGAAAAAACACAAGCATATAATACAATTTCCACATTCATACACTCCTACACATCCACATATTACACCGATGCTCATCTCTTCGGGTCTATCAAAGCACTTGTGATTTGTTGGTTTTTTTTCACATCTTCACTAGCTACATGTTGCAAGTCGTCGCAAATTCTACTTTTGCAAATTGGCTTGTCACCCAAATTCATAACAGAAGAACTATCAGCTTCTTCTCCCCTAACAAAAATGCTACCAGAAAAGCCACTCTCATTCTTTGAATCTATGGCTGAAATAGATCGATTATAGTGCATGCATGATGAGCAGGGCGCTGAACAAACATTGCAAGTTCCAAATTCAATCCACATTCTTATAAATTTTTTTGGAAACATAAATTCTTCTCATCCGAAAAGACTCGCTATTACATTAGAGAAGAACAACAGCAAAATGCAGATAACAATTAATCTATAAAGCATTGTGGAATCGTTAGTAATGTGCCCCCAACTTATTAAGCAAAGTATCACAACACCACTTAACTCTTATTTTGCAACTAATCCATAGCACAGAATTAGTCTGCAATTATTGAAGCCTGAATCATCCACAGCCTTTAGAAGCGATAGCTACCCTTCAAAATAGGAGTTATTGCTTGCAGCTTGCTTCGATCAAAACCAGTGGTGGAAGAAAAGGGAAGAGTGGAAGAAGAGGGTGGAGGAAGAGGCTTACAATTTTCTGCGTGTGAGGAGGTCTTGATCCCGGCTGCTTGCGTGAAGAAGAAGTAAAGGAAGAGGCTTACGATCTATGCAAGGAAGGGTTCCGTTTTGGAAGGAAGAAGTTAAGGAAAAAAAAAAGGGAAGAGCTCTTGCCATTTTTTCTGGAGAAAAGAGGAAAAATGAGACAGATCTTGCGGTTTGGAAGAAAGGGGGGAACCATTGGAGCCTTCGTGCGATTTTCTCCTTTCGAACGAAGAAAAATGAGAAGGGGGGAACGGTTGAGTGTCGAGAGCTTGCCGTTCGCATGGAGCGGGAGTTCACGTGCAGTTTGGACGTTCTGGCAAAGAGGGAGATCCGAATGGGTTCAGTGCTCGGGTCGCATGGAATAGGGTCTGTTCAAATGAGTTAAGTGGGATTTAGGACTACGATTAGATTTAGGTTTTTTTAAATTGATTTTTAAATTCATTAATCAACTTTGATGTGAACATTACACTGGCACGATTAAATAATCAAAATATATATTAATTTAAAGTTATTCTGATGTTTCAAACTCAACGACACCGCTTCAATCTGAGGCCATTTGATTGAAATGATCAAATTGAGTCAATTTAGCTCAAAATGCATGTCACCATTTTTGACCATTTGATTTTCACACGCCTCAATTGAGTGCAAAATCTTACTTGATAGATTTTGATGTTTCAAGCTAATCACAATCAATTTCATGAAATCATTTGATTTCGTCGCTTGCCTCGATCTCGATATGCGTGACTTTAACGAATCGATTGCTTGATTGGTTGATCATCAAGTTGTATAATATTTATATTCACGATTTGATGTTCATGTGAAAAGTTTGTTAATCGATCAAGGTCATTTAGTTTAATTTTATGACGAAATTTAAACTGATTGTATCACTTCAAATCATTTGACATTTGCACATACTCATCCGAATTAAGCGTGGACAGTCTCATTTTATAGTTTTCAATATTTTGAAGCTAACGTCGTGTTCAATTTCATGAACGGAGGTCATTCGAACATCATCACAGCTTCCCCACTTCGATATGTGTGTTGACACATTGATAGCTTAATCACTTGATCGGTCGCTCATTAGATTATTCAATATTTATATTCCGGTCAATTTTGACATTATGAATGTGATAGAGAAGTCCATTCATCGATTAGTTTTCATTTCGACCATTTTCAGTGACGTCTAGTACATTTTGAGCCTCGATTTTCATTGTCACTTCTGAAGTCCGTCGAATTAGACTTGTGGGCTTGACTCAACTTATGACACATATGTAGAGGTCAACAAGAAGGAGAAGGAAGAAGAAGAAAGGGAAGAAAGAAGAAGAAAGAAGAAGAGAGCTTGCCTTGCCTTTTCTTGGAGAGAGGAGGAAAATCGGAGAGTAAGCTTGCGGTTTTGATTTTGGACAAGAGAAGTAGCCATGGAAGATAGAAGAGGGGAAACAGTTTGGAAGAATGCTTGTGTGGGAATGGTTGTTCGAATTGTGTGTGAAGAAGAGAGGGATCATTCGGTTAAGCCTTCATGTGATCATGTGAGGGAGAGGGAAGCTCGTGCGTGAAGAGGAAGGGGATCTCGTTCAGTTGGGCATGCGATCCGGTGTGAAGAGGGAGCTCATGCGTGAAGGAGGATTTAGGGCCAAACCGGGTTCATTAGAGTGGAATTTGGGGGATTTAGGTTAGATTTAAATCTTGAAATTGATTTTTAAATTAATTAATCGACTTTAATGTGAACTTTATGCCGACACTATTAGATAATATATATATATATTAATTTAAGGTTATTTTGATGTTCCAATGCAACAGCGTCCGTTTGCAATCGAGAGGCTATTTGGTTTGAATCGGTGTCAAATTGAGTCAATTTTAGCTCAAAATATACGTCATCACTTTCGACCACTCAATTTTTGCACAAACTTACCCGAATTGAGTGTGAATAGTCTTACTTGATAGATTTTAATGTTTCAAAGCAAATGACCCAATCAATTTCACGAACGGAGGTCATTTGACTTATGTCGGTGCCTCCTGACCTCGATATGCATGCAAACACATTGATAACTCGATTGGTTACTCATCAAGTTGTGTAATATTTATATTCTAAATAATTTTGATATTTTGAATGTGATGGCAAAGTTCGTTCATTAATCGGAGGTCATTTGGGTTGATGTTGGCGACGTCCCGTGTATTTTAGCCTCGATTTGCGTATCACTTCACTTCCATTCGAGATTTGCGACTCATTCATGAATTGATAGTCTCATTTTTTTTAGTGTTTCGAAGCTAACGGCTTGATCAATTTCTTGAACGGAGGTTGTTCGGATATCATCACAGCTTCTTGATTCTAATATGCATCGACACATTGATAGCTTGATTGCTCGATTGGTTGCTCGTTAGATTGTGCAATATTTATATTCTGATTAATTTTGACATTCTGAACATGATGATGAAGTCTGTTCATCGATCGGAGGTCATTTTGACCATTTTCGGTGACGTCCAATGCATTTTGAGCCATTTGCATCACTTCAAGTCCATCGAATTCAACTTGTGAACTTGACTCGACTAATAACACATATATGGAGGTCAACAAATGCCCCTAAACAAATGTGATTTGCGCATGGAATGAGTAACATTTGTTGAAAATTGGTTAACCCTTTGGGCCGGGCCACAAAAACTTGGGTCATTTCAAATTGATTCAATAGTTTAGGAGCTTTAATAGGATTTGTCATTAGTATGATGCCTTATTTAGGACATGCTAAATGATGAGAATGACCGATTTGATGGAATCAACTTGTTGAATAGATAAGAGTTCTTATACCATCTGCTCTCTACTTCAATGTCTTTACTGAAGATCTCTTTCTTTTATGTTATTGCAGATTTAAGTTTCCTCCAACTCCAGCTTTGTGCTTTGTCGAGTTTGTTGGAGGAATTGGTTTATTTATTTTGATGAAGGACTTTGCTGGGGAATTAGTTTATCTATGCTTGGTCAGATTTAAAATTCCTTCTATCCTAGCTTTAAGCTTGACGGACTTGATGAAGGACTGACCTGATTTATCTATATTGACTTATCAGGAAGTGTATGTACGCCATGAATCCTGTGCTTGTTACTTTGATGAATTCATTGAAGTGTATGTATAGATGACCCAGCCTTCGGCTTTATACTCTATGAAATTAATTGAATTATCGTAGAATGTGTGCTTTAACAGACTGAATAACCGTGAAATTCCTTTAGTTTGGCCATCGTCTTTGTATGAACTATGGAATTGTTTGCTTTGCCTTGTGCTTTATGCTTTGATGGACTTGATGAGAATGTTGGCTTTGATCTGTGCTTTGAGCTTGATCAGATCATTTGAGAATAAATTGAAATATCACTCTGTAGGCAATATAAAGATTAACTTGAGGCATCTCTAAATTGAGAATTTCCTCAAATTATCTTGATCTATCGATCAAGTAGAAAGATCTCTTGGATCCTGGTTGCTTGTAATCACTAAGTCGGATCGGTTTGAGAACACTATCATCATTGACCAACGAAAGGGGACTCTTTCACTACGCCTTTTCTTACGGGTGAGAGGAGTTTGGGTTTGTTGAGTTCGACCTTTAAAACCTACTCAAGTCTTCGACTTAAGCTGTAGTGGTTTGGTGGTTTTATCATCAAACCGATGAACTTTTTTGCACCTTTCTGCTTTGAGTGAGGAGAGCGTCAAAGAACTCGCCATTTGTGGGCTTGTTGAGTCGACCTTTAGAACCCATCCGTGTCCTAGACTTGAGGATATAGAGGTTGATATTTCTCTAACATAATTGATTAAAGCTTCCAAAATTGGGAGTTCTTCTAACTTGATCTCCAGAATTTGGCAAATCTGGGAGATAAATTTTTGACATTTATGGCTGTCTTTTCCTGCGTAACAATGGATTTTTTTATTCTTTGTAAGAACCTCCAACTTAATAATGACAATTATGGATAAATTAAGGGATTTTGGTGTAAAGCTCGATGTCAGCCTGAATCAGAATATATTCAATGATCTTATCTTATAACACGATGTCAACTCACATAAATTTTACATAAACTAATAATGACCCCTATCTTGCAGGGGGAATTCTAAAGCTCATTTAGAAGAACTTTCAAGATGAAAATACACAAATACATCAATATTTGGATTGATATGCTCTTAAGAGGGTTTTAACATGTAGCATTGATTTCATCTATACATAGAAATCTAAAAATTTCCCCTGCATAATAGGGACATTTTCACGAAAAAGTTTTTTTTTCATCTTGAGTAAGTATATTTATTTAGGGATCTCGGCATGAAGCATGATGTCGACCTAAATAGATATATTAAAAAATGCCCCATGTCTTGCAGGGGGATTTTTATTGTACCTTGAGAATGTGGTCGTCATGTATAGTACTTTTTTAAGTATCATTAATTGATGGCATTGGTCTTTCACCCTTTAAGTTAATGAGTTGGTATGGCCCTCCTTGGTACTTTTTCAATGACAAAAGGGCTCTCCCAATTAGACTCAAAGTTATCGCCTATCTTGTAGTGAGGATTAATTAGTCTTCTTAACACTAAGACCATTTCTTCTTCTTCAAAAGTTTGATGATGCGCTGTATGATCAAATGCTTTGGACATTCTCACTTGGTAGACTTCTAAATTTTACTGAGCTTGGAGCATGACCTCATTAAGCACATCAAGCTCTTCCATCCGTAGACAGACATTCTCATCTTGAGTGAGATTGTGTTGAATGGCTACTCGGAGTGAAGGTAGTTCAACTTCAAGTGATAGAATTGCTTCAGCCCTTAATATTAGCACATAAGGAGTGGATTTTGTGGGAGTACAGTCTAGATGTCATGCTGTTGTCTTTCTATAAGACAATTTCACTTTGAGATTTTGGCCTTCAAATTTTCTCACCTATTTGTCAGGACCTTTCGACGGTTGAGATATATGGTCCAAGTATCATGCCTTGATGCTCACTGTGTGGGACTTGAATTAGTAGACATCTTATCGAGGTTGTAGGAGGAGGTCTCTTTGGAGGAACAACTCTAGCCTCCCTAAAGACAAGACCTTCATATTTTCTTTTTATCAGTCCTTTCTCCTTAATAACTTTGAGGACCCGATGCACTCTTGTATATACAATTTCAAGTTTCCTCACTGGAGAAGCTAGAATCTGATGTTGTTAGGTCTAGAAGTACTGTTTGATTTGACCAGTAGAGCTGTTCTGCTTTACCCATCTTAGGTTGTCAAATATGTTATGGGTTGGAACACTGCTCAGTTGTACAATTTTCTGCTTGAACAATGACTGTTAAGCATGCAGTTTAGCATTTCTTTTATCTGTTTTCTCTAGATTAGCTTGCTTCTAGATAAATAAGCTTTTGTAATGCTACTTCTTCTCGAGGACTTCGACCTCCATATTTATTTTTTCTTTCTATTGGGACCTTTCAATGGATTCTGATGTGTTCATGCCCCGATGCTCACCATACAAGGCTTGTTTAGAACGATCTTGAGTTCTTACTACCACTGATGGTAGCTTTTGTAGTTGAGCATTTTTTTGGCTTCTCTGGTAATTGGCCTTTGATATCTTTTATTCATAAGATCTTTTCTTTTACAACCTTTGGGACTCTATGTACTCGGACAGATAGAGTTTCAAGTTATTTCTTCTGAAGGGTTAGAGTTTATTGCTATTGAGCCCAAAAAGACTGCTTAATGTCACTAGTAGAGCTATCCCTTTTCACCCATTTCAAAATTTTAAATTTATTTGCGAGTAGGAATACTCGCTTCTAGTTGTGTAATAGATGACCCAGGTGAGAGCTGATGGGGTCCAACTCAACATTCGTTCTTTCTCTACTGCCTCTGGGTTAGTTTTTCTCTAGAAGAGGAGGATTCAGCATCATGCCTTCCTACTGCAAAAGGTTCAACTGGTAGAGTGGTTGCATTCACAGGCATGATGAAAACTTGCTGTCCAGTGATGGTTCTTTTCATGACTAGCACCTCAGAATGACCCAATCTTTCGAATAGAAAGGTTCTCTTTCGAGGAACTTCAGTAGCAGTAGTGTCCATTACAATTATCCTCCTCCATTGCATAGGTTGGTGAATAGAATATGCAGTTGCATTAGGTAGAGGATTATTTACAACAGTAATGGTTGGGAAGTTTACACTACCAAATTAAATGGTAGCTCCAACATCTCCAGTATTGATTACAGCATTAGCCAAACGGATGTTAGCTCCACGACCTAGATGCATGATGAATGGTGTACTCTGAAGATCTATATTTGCAAATGAAAGATGGGGATTAGTATTCAATAATTATTATTTCACCCCATACTTTCAAAATGCAGAGGTACTATAGAACAAAATAATAGTGTAATAAAAATATGCTATATAAAATAATTCATTCGACATAGAGTCTCATACATTAGTAATTTTAATTTATTACACATTTAAATCACCATTTTTGTTTAGAATTTTCAAAAATTTTATTGCTACTATAGCACATATATGACTAGCCAAAGATGGAAAGAGAATCTTATCTCCAGTGTAAATCAGGCTCCAAAATTCACCATCCTCGACCTATCTACCTAGCAATTTTAATTGAAGAGAGTTTAATTTAAGTGTCGGTGTAATTTTCAAAAGGTAGATGGAATAGTAGATAAGACACTACCCAGAGATTTCATTCTCATTTGGTGAGAACTTTAGATCTGGTTTGAGGTTTCCTATAGGCATAAGTCCCTATAGTTAATTACGCATCCCAATAAGTGAGAGAGAACTTTCAATTAAGACTAGTCATTAGGTCACTTAATGCATAACATATAGTAGTAGCATATGGAGTTTTAGAATTTAAGATTATGAAGTTCATCATTTCAGCTTAAATCGAATGGTTGGGGGAATGATGACATGCCCGATCTAGATCCCATGGTTTCATCATCCCGGATCGTGATCCCTAGTCTACTTAGTCATGGAGGTAGACCCAACGATCAAGGATCCTTATCGAACACATGGGCTATGTCGCCCAAGAAATTTGTGATGGGTGGTGTTTAAGGAGATAGACTTAAGTCTACCTTACAAGAAGGTTGTTTGCCCTATCAAGTATACCCCTATGATTCACAACTCAAAGGAGCAATTGGGGAGCATACAGTCAGAGATTGTAATATAATATTACCGGCCAAACCACTCAAAGGACTCGGTCATAATTATTTCATCTATGGAGCTTACTAGTCAAGCCATGTAGTTAGAGGACATGGGTCATGTCCTTACTGGTAAGAGATTGATTGAGAGTGAACATAGTAGAACACTTGATTTGACATTGGCTCTTTTATGAGCTAGAGTTTTTTTAATTTGTCACCTTGAACAAATAATTGGGAAAGGTGGATAGATTGAGTTTTGCTTTAAGCTTTTAATGATTGAATTTCATTTAAGCAGTTTTTTAGATTAATACTTAATTTGAGTTAATTTGATTTAAAATTAGAATCACATTTTGATGGAAGTATCCCCTCCGATTAAAATCACCATTCAACACAATCATCATCAGGGTAGTTAATTGATTGACTCAAATATATTTGAGAACTTTAAATCCTGTCAACTTTGTTTAGCTCCTAACGGAGGATCAGATCTACTATCACATGATAGAATTAGCTTCTTATATATTTTACTAAGTTGAAATTCTTATAATAGATTTTTAAGTTTTGTTAACTCAGACTCAATCATAAGACTAAACCAAGATGCAACCTCCGTAGCATCCTCAGATACTTGAATCTAAACATTTAGCATAATGTCGGGGCCCATGCGGGTGTATTTAAGAATGCCTTAATTAACGCCTTCTATTCGCTTGTAAGATGTGTTGCGAATCCGATGGCATTGAAAGTGTTTTGATTTAAATTGTAATTGAAAACATTACTTACACTTTGTTTACTTGTTTGAATTTTTTCCATTCTCCCAGCTTGATTATATTCAATTTAAATCACTTTTAATAAGTTATACAAATTTCAGTGTTTATTTCTTTAGGCCTACTCATGCTTATTCGCTAGCATTGTAATCATTTCCATATTCATATAAGAGTTATTAAACCAAATTTAGATTCATCCTTAACTTTACATCAAGCTCCATGTTTATTTGAAAATTAGACTTTAAATTTATTGCAAATCGGTTATGAGTTTAGTATTAGTCTCCCCAAAGTTCAAATAAAGCTTATTTAATTTTGAGAAATTTATGAGAATGCAAACTCACTTTATCTGGGAATTTACATTTGTTGTTCTGCTTCAGTATAAGCCATGGAAAGTTATACTTGTAGGGAAAAGTATTGTCTCATACAATTTTTACTTGTGATAATTACCCATCTAATCTCACCATCATATTTAATTTAAATAAAGATGGGTCTCGCATTGCTTCTTTCCATTTCTATAAATAGGGCTAATGGAGGGCCTTCCATTTCATATAGTTTGCTTAGGCTGCTCTGGAATTTGAAAGGGAGAAAGATCTAATTACATTCCAAGTATGTGTTTTATTCTTTCAAAGTTCCTTTAAGTATTTCCTTTGATTTAGTGTTTGTCATTTTTAATTTGAATTTAGCTTTAGGATTCCTTACTTAACATTCTTAAGCCGGTTGTTTTTATTTTTCACTTTTTTTTTCTAAGTCAAAAGATTTGACGGAATTTCAGCATCATTCCGGTTAGGAGGAGCGACATCTAACAATTTATTTGGCTTGCTCGGTATGCCCTATTGAGCATAGCGAGTGGTGTCTGACACCAAAATCACGCCACCCTATGGGGCATTAGCGGGGTCTTGAAACATGCAAAGAAAGACACGAGCATATATATGTACCATTCTCCACATTTACGTTCATATACATTGACAAATTGAGCATCGCACATATTCAAACTTATTTTTCTGCTCACTTACAATGATCAGCAAGAAGAATTTGGCTATAGGGGTTCGGCTAGGGGAGATGGTTTCGGTTAGGGAAGGAAATTGAAAAGGAGGGAGATGAAGAGAAAAGAGAAAGGGGAAATTTTGGTTTTGTAGGAATGAAGGAAAAATGGAGAAAATAATTTTGGATTGGGGAAGGAAGAAGAAGAAAGGAAGAAAGAAAAAGAAAGAAGAAGGAGAAGGAAGAAGAAGAGCTTGCCTTACCTTTTCAGTTTGGAGAGAGGAGGAAAATCGAGAGTAAGCTTGCGGTTTCAATTTTGGACAAGAGAAGTAGCCGTGGAAGATAGAAGAGGGGGGAACGGTTTGGAAGAATGCTTGCATGGGAGTGGTTGTTCGAACCGTGCATGAAGAAGAGAGGGATCATTCAGTTAAGCCTCTGTGCGATCGCGTGAGGGAGAGGGAAGCTCGTGCATCAAGAGAAAGGGGATCTTGTTCGGTTGGGTGTGTGATCCGATGCTGAAGAGGGAGCTCATGCGTGAAGGAGGATTTAGGGCCGAATCGGGTTCATTATAGTGGAATTTATGGGATTTAGGTTAGATTTAGATCTTGAAATTGATTTTTAAATTAATTAATCAACTTTAATGTGAACTTTATGCCGACATGACATGATATATATATATATATATATATATATATATATATATATATATATATATATATATATATATATCAATTTAAGGTTATTCCAATGTTCTACGCTAAACGGCCCGTCCGCTTTACAATTGATTGAAATCAAATTGAGTCAATTTCACTCAAAATACGCGCCATTTCGACCACTCAATTTTCGCTCACACTTGTCCGAATTGACTGTGAATAGTCTTACTTGATAGATTTTGATGTTTCAAAGCTAATGGCGCAATCAATTTCACAAACGGAGATCCTTTGGCTTGTGTCAGTGCCTCCTGACCTCGATATGCATATTGACGACTCGATCGCTTAATCAGTTGATCATCAAGTTGTGCAATATTTATAATCTGATCAATTTCAACGTTCTGAACGTGATGGCTAAATCCGTTCATCGATTGGAGGTCATTTGAGTTGATTTGGCGAAGTCCCGTGTATTTCAGCCTCAATTTGCGCGATGTTACTTCCAATCATTCGATATTTGTACAAACTGGTACGAATTGAGCGTGGACTGTCTCATTGGGTAGTTTTTAGTGTTTTGAAGCTAACTACATAATCAATTTCATGAATAGAGGTTGTTCGAATATCGTCGCAGCTTCCCGACTCCAGTATGCATGTCGACACATTGATAGCTCGATTACTTGATTGGTTGCTCGTTAGATTGTGTAGTATTTATATTCTGATCAATTTCGACATTCTGAATGCAACGACAAAGTTTGTTCGTTAATCGAAAGTCGTTTCGACTATTTTTGGTGAGGTCCAGTGTATTTTGAGCCCCGATTTGCGAATTGTCACTTAGTCGAATTCGACTTGTGAGCTTGACTCGACTTATGACACATATATGGAGGTCAACACAGATGAAGAGGGGGTGTGGTTTCTTGCGGTTGAGGGATTCGAACGAGCGAATGAGGGAGATCAAGAGAGGGAGGCCTTGGTCGTGCATGTGAGGAGCCAAAAGTGGGAGGCTAATTGAGTGGGTTTTAGGTTTTATTTTAAAATTTAAGCTAATTAATATACTAATCAATCAATTTTATAACGACTATATATAATTAATATATATATATATATATATATATATATATATATATATATATATATATATATATATATATATATATATAATATATATATATATATATATATACATATATATATATATATATATATATATATAGTGTGTGTGTGTGTGTGTGTGTGTGTGTGTCAATCGGTTATTCCAATGCTCTACGCTCCTCATGATAAAGTCATTTTGGTTTGAGTGTAATTTGATCGTCACATTATGTATTATATCGCTACATTGCGTAGACTCATCCGAATCAATCGCGAATAGTCTCATTTAATATATTTCGATGTTTTGAAGCTAAAAATACAATTAATTTTACGAACGGAGGTCATTCGACATCGCGCTTTCGATATGCGCGCTGGCGCTTAAGCTCATCGCTTGTCGTTAAATTGTGCAATATTTATATTCTGATCAATTTCAATATTTTGAACGCGATGGAGAAGTACGTTCGCCGATCAGAGGTCATTTGGGCATCGTCGTAGCCTCCCAAATCTGATATGTGCGTCGACACATAGATAGTTTGATCACTTGCTCGATTGAATGTTAAATTGTGCAATATTTATATTCTAATCAATTTCGATGTTTTGAACGCAATGGCGAAGTCCGTTTATCGATCGGAGATCATTTCGATTGATTTTTGGCACCATCAAGTATATTTCGGCTCCGATTTAAGTACTATTGCATCCGAAGTCGATCGAATTTATATTATAGGCTCGATTTGACTCATGTAGCATATATTAAGGTCAACACTACTTTTATGAATTTCACATCTTGCAATAGACGTTATAGCTTTCCTCTTAGTCATATTTTTCTCCCCAACGCAGCAGAAGAGTATGTTTTTGTATCACAGCATAGAGAATTATTCAAAAAATTTATATTCATTATATGTTTTTAAATAACGTTTTTTATCCATTAAAGATATCATCTTAAAAAGCAAACATTTATGATAATTAAACAGATAAAAATGTATTTTTCATTTTACGTAAGTTTCTCAGAAATATAAAGAAAAGGATGATTTGATTGACTGAAGAAAAATTGTCAAGTATATCTCTTATGAGTTAACTTACTGTACTTACTGAGCTAATTTAAACTATAAAATATGTAAAGTGTACATATTGATTTCAAAGAGCAAGTTCTTTTCGTGTGACCTAAATAGATACTTTAGATAATATGAATATGGCAGTTAGTCTAGCTTAAATCTAAATAATATTTGGGCATATAATATTACGTTAGCATTCAGAGCTTGATTGTGTCGATTAATCAGAAATGTATCATCGACTCAGCCCTCAATTTAGTCGATCAAGCTCAGCGGTGACTGTGAGCTCGTTGAGGGGTGCAGAGAGATAACACTCCCCTGTTTAGGGGTAGGGTGCTTGGCCTCTAATAAATTTTTTTTCTAATGTATAGCGTCTTAGCGTTGCATTTGCAACATCTCAAAGCTATAATATGGAGGTCTTGACTTCAAAGATAAAAAAGACAACACTTTGACGCTAAGAGGACAATATTGCAGCACTTCGATCTGTGAATTTGTTAGCACCTCAGCACAACAACAGACAGCACCGCAAGGATAAGACCCGGGCACCAAAGACACAAAATAAAGAGGTGAATGTCATGGCACTGCAACAACAGCGCCATAATGCTTGAACAGTCTAGAAGAGCCAGAAAGACAGTGGCACCAATGCTTAAGTGCTAGAATCACGGCACCGCAACACTACAAAGTGGGGAGTCATCTTAAAACAATTTTTTTTATAATTTTTTATATCTTTTTACTGTTCTCATGTAATTGAGTGAAGTTGGCGTACCTTAGAGTGATTATAGTAAAGAGAGACTTGAGTGAAGTGTATATTATACTGTTCTTCTAATTTTTTCAAAATAGATTTCCTAATATAACGTGACTCCATAGTGTTTTGTATTCTCAATTTTTTTCACATTAAATCTGATATCTTATATAATCTTGTATGTTTTCTCTTATGTTGTATGATTACTTTCTGTTAGATTTAAGAGAAGAAAAGTTATCTTCCAAAGCAAGCGGAATTAAAAAGGGAGGCAAACTGAAAACTCAAATCACTCTTCTCTATTCTTATGGAATCCAAATATATGAGAATTTCGAGTTTCAACGCGTTAGTAATGTAACTGATGTCCACTTCATTATAAAAAGCTGGAACATTTATTAATTGACAGAAAATATTATCATGAAATTAATGAAAATTAATTGATAATCTTAATTAAGAGTGGGTCACAATTAAATAATTAATTCAAAATAATATATTTTACTTTAATATAAGAAAAGGTATGATTCCTATATCAATGGTTGTCGCACAAGTGCAATAATTTCATTCCCCATGCCAATATAAGTGGCATTGAATTCCAAAAAATAAAAAAATAAAATTGATATTTAATATTTCAAATATATGTGATGCTTCCCAAACTCAATTATTTATTTTAAATAAAAATCAAAAAATTATATATGGCACGTACTTTTTTCGCTATTATATCAAATAAAAACAAAATTTTAAAAATTATTATTTTTTATACAACATTATTATTGAATAATAAAATTAAGAGATAATTGACCTAAAAGATGGCATAAAGAGCAACTAAAAACCACGTTACAGCAAAATAAATGTATATGAGAATCCAAGATATTAGTATTTTACTATAATAATAAAAAAAATTGATTGAGAATAATTTGATCAAACTCAAAGTAAATATTTTTATCTTCATACTCTTTCCATCCTTATATTCTAAAACAAAAATAAAATATGCTACAACAAAAAAAGAAGAAATTACATTGTGAAGGGCATGGATGGAGCACACGCACCTCTCTCCACTACCACCACCGGCAGACCTCCGGCCATGTGTGCCGTTAACAGAGGAACCATCTCCGCCTCCTTTCTCTCCACAGATCTCAACACAAACCGTTGCAGCACTGTCACAGCCACAAACTTCATCTGAACCATTGCCATCTCCTCCTAAACAAACTCTCGGCCCGGCCTGAAATACTGGAAACTTATATGGCGACACTTGGAGCACCTTCCTCCCTCCTTCTATCAACCACCTCTCCGGCCTAAACTCTTTCCAATCCTTCCCCCATATTTTCTCCATTCGACCCATTCCATAAGGAAAGAAGGTAACTCTATCACGCCTTTCTTATCACCGTACCATCGGGAAGAATATCATCTTTCTTTGAGGCATGTATAATCTCATACTTTCCATGAAGCTTGCTTCTAAATATTTCAGCTCCTTCAACCGCTCATAGCTCATCTCCTTTTCACTCCCTATCATGCTTATCCCATTTATTATTTTTTCTTCTACATTGGAGTGGTTTGAAACTAGCCAGAAGAACCATGTCAACGCCGATGACGTCGTGTCCCTCCCAGCCATGAGGAAGCTTATTATCATGTCTCGGATCTCCTCATCTTCTTGATGAATCCCCTGCAAGAAGACGGGAGAGTAGATTATTTGTTTCTCTTTTTGTTTGGATAATGTTAGCCACGAAGCCATGAATGAGATCCACAGCCTCGCGGAGGCGCCGCTCTGAGCCAAAACTCAGTGCTCGTTTGGCCTTCCACAACAATGCCAGTGGGGCTGAGCCCCTTCCCGCGCTTATCGCTGATGCAACATCGATCGCTTCCGCGAGTCGAAAATTAGCTGTTGATGAGCCGAGGAACATGTGGCATATGACACGGAAGGAAAGACCGCGTAGTAGGTTTTGCAGGTCGACTACTGTTCTTCCAATTTGTTTCTTCTAAATTACCGTTTTTTTAAAAAAAAAAAAATAAGAAAAAAAGAAAAAATGGAGGGCTGTGGTCCGCACGTAATATT
>CM038228.1:95805657-95890657 GCA_021442155.1 Cymbidium sinense | reverse complement strand
CGGAGTTTTGGGAGGGCGAATCGAGCAAAACGGAGGAGCGATCGGCCTAAATATGTCGAAGTTGCGATTAGTGGCGGCCGCTCATATCTGAAACAGGCACTAAGTGGCGGTGCTTCATATCTGAGCCCATTAGTGGGATAGCTCTTTCATTACGCCACGTCAGGCCGATGTGATGTGTGGTCGCCCTTAATTGAACTATACCTATTCTTAAATTTTTTTTATTAATACTTAATTAGTTAATTCAGATTCTAATCATACTCAATTTAAAAAAATTGTCGATAGGAGTCATTAACGCCATTCCGACGCAACACGACCTACGATGAGGAGGACAGAGTCATTGGCAGCGGCCATGATGACTGCTTTGACGAAGAAGAGGAAATCAACAAGTAAGAGAGAATTTTTTTTCTTCCAAATCGATCATTTAGCCATCCACATATTGCTGTTCCTATGATTGCCTCTGCAATTGCAGTGCTTACAATACTCTCCTGTAGCCATGTCTTCCTGTCGACTTCCGAAAAAATCATCTCGGATATAAAAGCAATTCTCCTGAGATGACCCCTGTATCATAGCCGAAGAGAAGCCCGCTTATCCTAACGGAGAAGGACAATCTGAGAACCTATGGATTCTTCCACGTGAGGGAGAAACACTCCTTAAAAGCTGAAGGATCTGAATCAGCTATTCCTCCTTCCATTGTTCTCGTCACTCTTTCCCCAACATAAACTAGTTCAAAAATCCATGTGGGACTTCTTGAAATTTGTCTGAGTGGCCAATATATAAGACATGCAATGAGAGAATGGAGTTGGCTTTGAATTCTCTTCTCTGTGAAAAGTTTTCCCAATTCCTTCGGCTGCTTCTTGCGTAGAGCCCATAGGGAGGGGGAGATCTTGCCTTGTGGTTTTGAAGAGAAACTCTGAGTCTGATATCTCTTGAGCTCCTTTGATTCTTCGTTCTCCCTGCCCCTCTCTCGGTGAAGAGACAAAGAAAGGTGGGAGAGAAAAATATAAGACGGAAGATGGAGAAAGACTGACCTTTTACTCCGCTCTAGCTTTGACTGATGAGATTTCTATTCACAGGTCCCTGGCCCTTACCGCGGATCAGCGCCATTTTAGTGCTCAATCTCTTATGTGAGAGAGAAAGCAGTTTTTTTTTTCTTTTCTCTCCCATTCTTTTTTTTTTTTTAAGAACCAGCCAAATTAAAAATATGAGGGAACGGTTGAGCATGAGCGAGGATAATTCAAAATTTTAAATAAATTTTAAATTGATAAAACGATTTTAATAGGGAATTTACATACATCGAATTGATAGATATATATATATATATATATATATATATATATATATATATATATATATATATATATATATATATATATATATATATAAGTATTGTTTTGAATGATATGGCGGTCAGTTTAGCGTCGGAGTTTAGTTGGTCGGCGTCAAATTGAGTAATTTGACTCAAAAATGTGGATCGCCGTTTTCGACCGCTCGATTTTTGTGCAGACTTATCTAAATTGAGTGCGAACAATCTTACTCGATAGATTTTGACGTTTCGAAGTCAATGACATGATCAATTTTACGAACGAAGGTCATTTAATCCTTGTCGGTGCCTCCTGACCTTGATATACGTGCAGACGCATTGATGACTCGAGCGCTTGATCGGTTGATCATCAAGTCATACAATATTTATATCCTAATCAATTTTGACATTCTGAACGCGATGACGAAGTCCGTTCGTCAATCGGAGATCATTTTGATTAATTTTGGTGACGTCTAGTGTATTTCAGGCTCGATTTGTGGGCTACTACTTCTGATTATTTGATATTTGCACATACTCATCCGAATTGAGCACGGACAGTCTCATTTGATAGATTTTGATATTTCAAAGCTAACGACGCAATCGTGAACAGGGGATGTTTGCCTTGCGTAGGCGCCTCTTGACAAAAAAAATAATAAAATATAAAAAAAATAAAAATAATAATAATAATAAAATAATAAAAAAAAGAGTTAACGATGCAATCGTGAACGGGGGTTGTTTGGCTTGCGTAGGCACCTCTTGACTTCAATATGCATGCAAGCATGTTGACGATTCGAGCGCTCGATCCGTTGATCATTAAGTTATACAATATTTATAACTTGACCAATTTCGACGTTTTGAACGCGACGGAGAAGTCCGTTCATCGATCGAAGGTCGTTTCAACCATTTTCAGTGACGTCGAGTGCAATTCAGTCTCGATTTGCGCACTGTCACTGTTGATTATTCGACATTGGCACAAATTGGTCCGAATTAAGTGTGAATAGTCTCATTTAATAGTTTTCAATGTTTTGAAGCTAGCGGCTTTATCAGTTTCGCGAACGGAGGTCGTTTAGCCTTATATAAAAATAATTCCACTTCATCCGGCTGGATCATCAATTGCACCAGTTTGAAGATGGTCTCCATGACCAATACCTTCCACCTCATTGGGGAGATGGCCTTCCGGCGGTGGCGATGATTCGAGACTAGTTGATGGGCCACATCGCCCGATTATGATTGGCGAGGAGAAGAGATGGGTAACTTAGCGATTCTTTGCGATGATTTGTTAGGGCGACACCCATTACCGTGTGATGTATCATGATCTATCGGTCGCGGTCAGTCGACATTCGGATGGGTCGAGATATCGCATAAACATGCATGCCAGGTGGTGGACTTTCTGGTCGTGACCCGAGAGGAGTTCTTCCATCACTTGCGTGCTTATATTTTATTTCGGTTGGCTGCTTCTTGCGCACGATACTCAGTTCGAGGTCCACTACGGCATTTACCACTCACGGACTGGATTCTTTTAGCATGATGTTTATAGGTGGAGGCGTTTTGGCTCATCTATATAGGGCTGCAGTAGACCCGGCGGAGCCAACATGGTAGCGGTTACTACACCTCCCATTTGGGCTTGGGAGCATATTCATGTGGGTAGGCCGACTTTACATGTTCCATATCACGAGTTTCTTTGGTCTCGGCGTTGGTTTGAGGTATGTCTTTAATTATATTTTCAAATTATCGACTTGTATATATGTTTAAAAGCATTGTTTTCTAATAATGCGAGGTGGAATAGAGAAATATGTTTGCCGTGACGATAACTTGAATGTTGCTTACGTGTATGAAATGAAATTTAGATGGCTTCTGCGGCAAAACCAGTTGAATCTGCGGTTAACACTTTAGTCTAAATATCTGTAATAGATTATGTTTTAACATAATTTTATTACTCGTGTCAGGTAATCCGAGTCAGACAATGAGCGATCACAAAGACATCTATCGATATATGCTCAATAGCTCACATGAGCGCGAGCAAGATGAAGTCCCTCTTATCACCGAGAGGGTTGAGTGGCATTTACAGATAGTGCTATTCCGATTGACCTTATTCAGTAGATGCTTTTGACCCAAGTTTCAAAAAGATGGTGAGATCTTGAAGCAGATTACAGTCACCATTGCTTCTTGGGAAGCGGAGGATTGCCTGTTGAGGGCCTAGGTGAGGATGTGGACGGAGGATTTTTATCGGCATATACAGTTGGTCATTGGACTTCTTTGTATTTTGTCACATCCTCCACCACTTATTACGCTAGAGCACCAGTAGAACGTATTTATGTAAGTTAGGTGGCTGCAACGTGACTAATCCATGCTCTTCACTAATAGATGGCAAATCAGAGCGATCTGGTAGAGTATGAAATTCATTTATGTATGTCGACTTATCTGCATTGCAGAGTGTAATCTTGACACGCATTGAGATGGTTTAATGAAATCCCAATCGACAATCACATGTGGGCATGGACAATGATATATGATCGTTACGCCCTTACAAACACATAGGCCATTATCTAATCAATCCTCGAATGATCGGTGGACACTCAAAAACATCTTATGTGGGTTGATATTTACGAGGTTCGGAAATGCCTAACCTCTCCTTTAGTATGCAAGTATGGATATCCATGGTATAAATAGACAAGTTGACTTCCTCTTGGCGAGTAGCGGTGGATAATCGTTTCATGAACAAAGCTACTAAGTTGTAATAGATAGCGATGATTAAAGCACATCGGTAAACCACGCGTGCGTTTGATTACACCATTAAAACACTCGGATGCATTCGTCGTCATTATCCCATGCGACCATATCGTTGCGAGGACCATTTCTGGTCACGCTCTGAAACCAATTGTATGCGCTTCTTCTTTAACATTTTGATCTAACATTAAAGCGGTTGAACGGCGAATATCATGGTGTTACACGCCATATACATCTTGGCATAGAAACTCAACATCGGCAATCCCGGTGCGTCGACCTTTTAAAATTTTCGCATAAAGCGACAATGCCATGTGCTCGAAAAAATCTCTTTGCATCCGCATTAACAGACCATGTTTATCGATATTATGCACAAATCACGTCTAATAGACACTGGGTAACACATCATGCAAGCACAAAACCACAATCACACAACATTCTCGATTCCCACAGTAAAGCTAGAAACAACCCATTATTGCTCGATTCTGTGTTAATAATGTACCACGATACTTATGAGAAAAAGTACCGTAAGCTCAACATTGGTCTACGCAACTCCATCCCATTATTGAAGGTCCAAAAGCCCAAAAAAGTCTCGAAATGTTTAGTGGTAGATTGAATTACGTGTATGCAGGGTAAAAGTACTTAAAGCGATTCCATATAAAGGTAAGTCCTATAGGACTCTTCCATTCTGAATATTGCTTTTATTGCCTTATGCCTTGCATCCCATGCTTTCATATAAAACTTTAACATTGAATTTGACTCCATTACCTATAATCTCTAAACTTGGTCAATCTGTGATCAGTTTGATGTAGTAGTATGAAATTTGAACTGTCGATGTGGGATGCACTTCTTGCATTGACACATCATGATTTTCACCAACTTTTGATATTCTCCAAGCACCTCTAATCGCTGCTTCTGATGTGCGCCACTTACAGGCCTTCAGGACTATCGTCTTTGCTATACAACCGTGTAGTTCTTACGGTTAGAGGTAACTTGAATTGAACATTATTTACTATGGACCACCCAGATAGCATACTCTTGCAAAACACATACCCGACAATGGCATTTGAATTTCAATTTCATCTTTTAGAGGCGGTTTGTGGATGGGTCAAAGTAAACATCATTGTCCACTCGTAGTTTTATACATGGGACATACTGGTTTGTGGACAACATGACTCATGTCAATATTGCGAAATGAGTGATTTTTGATTATGGTATATATTCTCAAGTATGGCTTCTTGCGAGCGGTCATCATCATTAATATACCTCGGACTCCTTGAGCCTACTCATAGTCGATACTCATCCATTGCGCACTCGAGGCACATCGGTTCATCGAGCGGTGATCATACTTCATAACTTATAAGTTGACACTAATTATCATATTATTACAAGTATAATCAAATAAATTATGACATCTTGCACGGGAATCAACTCATCAAAGGCTGCGTTGTATCCGAGGTGCTTGTGCGATGAAATGTTGTGTATGTGTTAGCGGTATATCTATGACCTTACTGGGATCGGTGATGGATATATTAACATCTTCCACTTGACATACAACACCAACATCGGCGGAAGCTTAGTGTAACTTCACAAAGCGTCATCGTCGAGATATGGCTATAAATCCTCTACCGGATACGACACATTGGAGCGTGGCCGGATCAATGTGGCTTCAATTCGGTAAGGTGTTGTGACGAACCTTAGCGGGCGATTTTGACCTCCACATAACTTGGGTGAATTCGATCTCGGTTAGCCTCCATAGAAAAGAATCGGTGAAACAAATTCTCTATTCATTCTTGCAAAATAAGTTATATGAATAATGAGAATTTTATATTTACATAATTAATCTACTTTTGGCTACTTTAAATAAATTGATAAATAAAGTGATTTACTATGTGTTCTGAAGAAACAGCAGGGATGTCGCTAAAAAATGTAGAATCCGAGAATTTTCCTCAAATGAAATAGAGAAGAATAGTCAGAAAGCTAAAGTTGACTTCAACTGGTAAATGAGAGGAAGTAGTTAAAACGTCATTAGCGGTTGTCGAGAAAAATAAAGTTTTTTGTCGAATACGGACAAAGGCGCAATCTGAGGCAGTCAGAACCTGGCCGGGGAAGAGAGGGGGGGGGAGGGCTGCTCGTGGTGTCGAGTTCTGGCGGAGGAAGGGATTTGGGGCGAATCGAGCAAAAACAGAGGAGATAGGCCCGTCGGCCCTAAAAATATCTTCGGGACATTCATGATTAATTGGGCGGTTTGAAACCGGTCGCAATTGGTGGGCCACTCTTCCGTGTACGGCCACTCCCGTCGAGCATAAGTGGCGTCACTAATTAGGCGTATATCTATTCTTAAATTTATTTTATTAATACTTAATTAGCTAATTTAGATTCTAACCGTACTCAATTTTAAAAAATTGCTCCTATATATCTGAGGTTATGCCTGCGAAGATCCCGAGGAACTATAGTGAGCACCAATGGCTTCCTTATTACAGGAGGCTAGTTCTTATCATACCTCATCAATTTGGCCTTCCAAAGGGGAAAGGAAAGGAGGATTCAGCCATTCTTCACAAAATTTACCAATGAAGTAGGAGATGAAGATGAAATTCAAGAACTAAAAGAATCTTGAAGAGGTCGAAAGAAGGGACATAGAATATAAACCTTCTAAAACTCACCAAACGAGACTAAGAAGAGGACTTATAAATGTGGGTTCTGATATTCCAACATTTGTGGGAATAAACAAAGTTATGTATTACTGATCCCACAATGGTTCGGTTACTGGATTAGACCCTTCCATTTTGTCTCGGGAAGAACATCGTCGGCGAATTCTTTCGATTTTGACGTCGCATTCTCACTTTAGTCATCAATTTTAAATTATGTAGGAAGAACATCGTCAAGGCAATTCTTCTTTCGATTTTCGTGGATTCCTTGCATAACGTCTAATTTTTTGCTTCAATAACCGGGAAGAACATCGTCAACGCAAATTCTTTTTTTTGATTTCCTCGCTCATTTTAGCCCATTTTTGCTTCATAGGAAGAACATCATCGGCAATTCTTCTTCGATTGGCGTCGTACTCCTTGTATTACATTCCCAAATTGCATACCTAACTCCATTCCTTTGCCGAGCATTATAGAGCACCAAAAAATACATCAGAACATATGTGATCTGTGAATGTGGATATATATATATATATATATATATATATATATATATATATATATATATATATATGCTATATTTGCGGGTTTGAAAACTTGTGTTCATCAGGCATGTGAGATGAAAAAACTCGTGGTGTCATGAAGACTATTCAATTCAACAGCATAAAGTAAACCAACACACTTATGTCTAGACGAAATATTCTGAAATTTCTAATTTCTAGACTTAAAGGAAAGTAAAATGACATACAACAAATAAAAGTAAAACAAAATAAAAGAAGTGAAAGCACTTACAAAATATCTAGAGTTGAAAGTCCACCGAGTTCTTAACAGCTCCTTTCAAATAACTCAACCCTTCAAACAAATGAAATAGAATAGGAGACTCCTTGGCCTTATTTATAGAAATTAGAAGAGGTAGTGAGCGGGTTGTTTTCAAAAGAAAAAGAGGGGGGAAAATAAATGTGGGAAAGTTTGAATAAAAAGAGAGGGGAAAATGAATATGGGAAAGTTTGAATAAAAAGAGAGGGAAAAATGAATGTGGGAAAGTTTGAATAAAAAGAGAGGGGAAAACGAATGTGGAAAAGTTTGAATAAAAAGAGGGGGGAAAATGAATGTGGGAAAGTTTGAATAAAAGAGAGAAAAATGAGAATTACTTCGAGGAGTAAATCTTTTTTAAAATAACAAATTAAATTATCCTTTGAACCTATAGCTTCGAAATGTCTTCCTCGCCATCTCGGATCTACAACTCTTTATACAAGTAAATAGAAGGCGATACTAAATCAAAATCCACAAAAATCATAGGGCATCCTTTAATAAAAAATTAAAGAATTTCATCATAATTACGATTTTTAAGATCAATAATTTTATTAATTAGATAAAATTAGCTAAGCTATAAACACCTGCATATGGTCAGGCATAGAGATTTCAAATGCAAATTTTAATGTCTAAAAAGGCTGCGTAAGCTAAGTTAAAATTAAATGAAAATCTGAAATTAATCTTATAATTAAGAAATAAAATTATCTAAAAGTCTTAAATACACGCATGCTCAACACTATGATGAATGCTTAAGTTCAAGTGAGGATCTTATGGGTTGCTTCGGGTTTAGTCTTCCGAGTAACTAAACCTAAAACCTATAATAATAATTTAAAATCGAAATATCTCGATTACGTCATGTGATAGTAGATCTAATCCTCTGTTAGCAGTTAAATAGAGTTGAGGATCTAAAGCTCTTAAACATATTCAAATTAATCAATTTTTCAAATCAAATTAAGTAAAAATTTAAAATTAATCTCTTAACTCAGAAATAAAAATCATTTAAAGTCTTAAATACACCCGCATGGGCCCCGACACTATGTTGAATGCTTAAGTTCTTATGAGGATCTAGTGAGTTGCTTCGGTTTAGTCTTATGGTGGGTTGGTTAACAAAACCTAAAACCTTTAATAAGAGTTTCAAATCATTGAAATATCGAGCGATTATGGTGACGGATCTAATCCTCTATAATTAAGCGAGTTGTAATCTAAAGCTCTTAAACATATTCAAATTAATCAATTTTTTAAATCAAATTAAGTAGTAATCTGAAACTACTTAAATTAAATTCTATCATTAAAAAATTTAAATCAAATTCAATCTATCCACCTTCTGCAACTATTTATCGAGGGTGATAAATTAAGAAAACTCTAGCTCATAAAGGAGCCAATGTCAAATCAAGTGTTCTATTATGTTCACTTTCAATCAATCTGCGCGTAAGGGCTGGCGTATCCTCATTGCGTGGGCAGGCTCCACAAATGAAGCGTTCTGTTAGTCCTGATTGGGTGGTTTGGCAGCTCCATTATATTATGATCACGGCCAGCTCGTATGCTCTCAATGGCTCTCTGAGTTTGAATCATGGGGTATACTTGATAGGCAACCCAAGTCTACAAGAGATTTCTTGGGCGGCGTAACCCATGTGTTGTTGATGAAGATCCATTTGGGTTGATTACTCCTCACTAAGTAAACTAGGTTGGGCACGTCATCATTCCCCCAACCATCCGGTTTAAGCTGAAATGATGAACTTCATAATCTAATTTCTGAAACTTTATATACTGCTAATATATGCTACGCATTTAGTAATCTAATGACTAGCCTTAATCGAAAGTTCTCGCTCACTTATTGAGAGGGATAGTTAACTATAGGGGCTTGCCCCTATAGTCAACCTGGAACCAGATATAAAGTTCTCACCAAATGAGGATGAAATCTATGGGTAGTGTCTTATCTACTATTTTATCTGTCTTCTGAAAATTACTTCGACACATCAAATCACACTCTCTTCAAATTCAATTAATATTTATCGAGAGATTTTGTGGCAATATAATATGATTTCCTTAAAAGAATACCTTTGCTATAACATCAAATGCTTGGAAAAACAAATATCCATTTCTCTTGTTACATCATTACTATTGTTTCAAAGCGTATGTTTGCAAAACAAGCCTCACATATATATTCCTAAGCATATGCTATAGAGACATCGTTCATGATGTTGCCAAGAGTGGATGCTTGTAGGCCTGTTTTGATTGTTTATTTTCATCCTTATTCTTAATCAAAAGTTTGACCTGTAATTTTTTTTATTTGAGAAATTTACATACATATCATTCAATTTATATATATTATATAACTAATACTTAAAATTTGATATTTATAAATATAATATTTGTCAAATTTAGAAGTGTAATCTTTTTTTCTTATTGACTCATTTTTATTAGACAATGATAACATTGTCGTTCCAAGCAATAAATTTTCATGATATTATTAAAAAAAATATGATTGTTTGAGATGTCGATGAAAGTGCCATTAAGGTGTTGACAAAGGTGTCAAGGATTTGAGAAGGGTGCCTTAGAGTTGACCTCCTCAAGCTAGTGGCATAATATTCAATCATTTTAATTATTTCCTTAAAGTTGTTAATCCAATTCATTATATAATGTCTTTTTATACTCTATTAATATAACATCATGATCAATCATTTTATTTTATTTTATTTATATTCTTTCATCTAGGAAGTGAAAATGAAAGGCTCAATCAATATGCGAAATTATATATATAGTTTTATATATTTGTTTTCACTGTTTGAAAAGTTGTATGTTAATATGTTATTGATACTAATTCTTAAATGTTATTTTCATCATCAACTATAGGAAAAAAAACATTTATCATGAGAACGAAATTATAAAACAAATTGATGAGGCCCGTATTAGGATGTGTTTGGAGTAGGTGTAGTTATTTGAAGTAGTGATGAATTTGTTGTAGAAGTAGTAGTGGTGAGTATATAATTTTTTTTTATAAAAATTAAAACATAATTTTTTGGTATATATATAATAATAAAATTATTCACATGATGCTAAAAATGAACAGCAACAGAGAAATAAGCAAAGAGTCACATGTTGCAATTGAGACCTTTATAGCCTCTCTCAAGTTTGGAATAAAGCTGTTTGATTAGTCGATAATTTACTCACACACATATATTATTAGCCACATTATATATATTGTTAGATGTTTTTAGAACAAATATATATATATATATATATGTATATATATATATATATCTCTTTATATATATATATATATATATATATATATGTAATAATATATACATACATATATATATTATATATATATATTATACATATATATATATATATGCATATATATATATATATACATACATATATATATAGTTTGGATGTAATTTTATGTCAGAACTTTAATATTATAGTATTATGTGATGCTCATTCAATACGTATCTGTTCTATATTGATTATGAACTATTATATATTATTGCGTATATAGATGATGTATATTGTCATATATATATATATATATATATAATACATATTAATATAAAGCAATGCATATAAGATAATCAATTAATCAAAATAATCAAAAATAAAGCGCATGCACAGTGCACATATAAAACAATCAATTAATTTTAATAAACTCGATGCAAATACATTCATTCACTTAATTGTGCATTTATTAGTAATGCTTTGAAACTTGAAATTACCTCTTACTTGAAACTTGAAAGAACAGTGACTGGAAATATTTATATATATATATATATATATATATATATATATATATATATATATATATATATATATATATATATATATATGTTAGTATTTAGAGAATTTTATTCAGGTAGATCACGAGATCTTCGTCAGCAAAAATTATCCAACACCTGGCGATATGAGAGGGTTTATTGGAAAACCCGTTAAGGGAAAAAAACCGCGAGGGGCCTTGCCCGGTCGTAGAACTTTCATATGTGTTCAAAGATCGCTGCTTCTCGTTAGTTGGAGAAGAAGGTGTTCTGGCGAAACAATATTAGTGTATAAAATACAATATCGGTCAACTCCAACAGGAGAAGTTTCCCAAAGCGATCTTCGGGGGCAACCTCTTGATCTTCGGGAGAAAGGAGCGGCAAGCGGTCTTTTCTAGTCCCTCAGAGGCGAGCTCGATCTTGAGCCTTCTGGTGGTGTGGCAGTGGTGTGATAGATGTCGGCGTCAAGGTGGTGGTTCTCGAGCTCTCAGTCTTCAAATCATTGGTCCCTGAGAATGAAGCTCTTTATAGATTTTGAGTGGCGGGGCCTTGTAAATTGTGGAAAACTCCAACCACTCATTGCGGCCGTCACGATCCCCGATCGACGGTGTATTTTGATGATCCAGGTGCTTAATGATGTGAATTGGGTGATCTTGGATTCGTTGGATTAGTCTTGGCGGCTCGATCGACTATAAATATGTCGGTTTGGTGACCATTTTCGGGGATCCATTTTCATGCTCGATAGCTTGATCGAGTCGATTCGAGCTTCGGATCGGACTATCTTGATGTTCTTGTTCGTCTCGCGAGGCATCGGTTAATTGTAAGTTCTGAAATCGGTGATTAGATCAGCATTCGAAAATGCCTTGAGATTCGTGATCAATTATCGGATGTCGGTTACTATTTTTGGCATTATCTCGAAATATATATCTTGAAATATACTTATGAAATTTGAAGTCCATCAATGCGCATTTTGAAGAAAATTCATAAGACAATATTATAACGTGGAAAGGCGTCTGGGCAAATGCGCATAGGTATGTGTAGGTGCGATATTTTGAGGTTATGGATCGATCCGGTGCGAAACGGTTATGGCCCTTGGCGCCAGCGCCTTCGTTGGCGAGCAGCGCGTTGGCGGGTTCAGAGCCAGAGCGAGGTGGCGTCGAATCGGCGGAAGCCGAGTATGAAGGCTGGCGCGAGTAGGCCGAAGCGAGCGCGTGTTCGGTAGTGAAGCCGTCGAGTTCTGAGCAGCGAGGAACCGTCAGTCTGAAATGCGGGGCGAACCATGAGTCGAGCTGTCAGCGTGAGTCGTCAGCGTATGGAAATTGAGCGATAGTTTCGACCGGCGGTTCGACGGTGGGCCGGCGATTCAGCTATGGCCGGAGGTTTGACCGTGGAATGAGTCCAGCGTGGCGGTTTTAACCCGTGGACCGGAGGTCGAGTGGTAGCAATTCGACCAATGGACCAGATTCGACCATGTCATTTGTCAGGCCGTGAGAGTTCGGCAGAGTATGCCGGGTGGCGCCACCATGGCTGTGAAGCCTTGTGATGATGCGAAGCTTGACCTTGGGCGTGGCCACAGCTGATCCTGAACCCAGCGGTTTGTTTTGACGGTTTGGCGATTTTGGCGGTTTTACGCTTTTGCTATAAGGGGTCTATAAAACCCCAGGTAAGAGGAAAGGCACACTTTTCTCATCTCTCCTCTCCTCTTAGAGTGCCCTCCCACGGTGGGAGTTTGGGCACTCTTTTTGGATCCACTCCTCCTCATCTCCACCAAGCAGTGCATAGCCCTCCCAGGTGGGAGTTTGGGCACTCTTCTTGGATCAACCTCTGCCTCCTCATCTCCACCAAGCCGAGTGCATAGCCCTCCCACGGTGGGAGTTTGGGCACTCTCCTTGGAATAATTTTCATCTCGATGCGTCAGTTCTTGGGTGTTTGTAGATGGGTGAGAATCTTTTGAAAGAGACACGTCAGACCATGTAGCGGAACCTTCTAAAAATGGGAGGCCGAAGATTAGGTGGGGAATTAGTCGATCACGGGAGACACATTGATCGTGCTTGGAAAAATATTATTTTAGAATGATTTGGTTCTTAAGTGTCAGAAGAATGCGATAGAGCCCAATTTCCGCGGGTATTTCACCACTTACGAGATGAGTTTGGGCGAGATTACGGTTTCCCCATCCCCAAGATGATGCCATTTTGTCGGCATCACGGTTTGCATTTCCAGTTTTTGGCGGGGCAATGGCGATCGTGATGGGACTTATAGTCTTTTGAAGGCGGTGCGACGCGACTCTGATTACCTCGCGGATGTGCAAGTTACTGCGATGCACATGGTCATTATCACACTGAGTCGACTACTTGACCTCCGGACGAAGGATCCTCCCAAGAGTTGGGCAAGCAGATTCTTTTTGTGAAGAATGACTGGGGTCTTCTCGAGAAATGGGGAAAGCTGAGAGATTTACCCATTCCCCTACAGGTTGGTGATGAAGATATCTGCGGGCGAAATTCGAATATTGAAGATCTTGATTTGAGATTGATATATCAGCAATTTGTCGGGAGGAATCTTTGTTGGCGGGGCTTTCTATTCATCCGGCGGTCTTATGCGATTCGTTGAAAGCCAACAAAGAGGTTTCAGTAGATCTCCCTCCTCGCTTCTTCCAATGAAGGACCGTCTTGATAGAGAAGAGGAAAAGGCGAAGAGGTGATGGTGATATCGAATACGAAAAGAGTCAGCCGAGTAGTCGTCCCCAAGGATCTTCATTCACGAGGGCGTGTTGAATCATTCTGCGTAGGTGACATCTTAGAAGCGGTAACAATCCTTCTTGCGTTCATCATCTTTTATTTCCCATTTCCTTGTGCTTAACGTAATTTTTCTTATTTGAATCTTGAAGAAGCAAGAACTTGACTTCAAAATGAACATTGTCTTTGAATGGGAATTGAGTTCGTGAAGGTCAAGTTTCTCCATGGTGAATATAAGAAGCGGTATGTGGAGAAAGTAAAAGAGATGTCGTGTTGGAGAATCAACTTGATGAGTGCGGGGAGTTGGCGACTCAGCGACTTCTCTTTCTTTTGTCGGGGAAGTTGGCGGACTGGGATGAATTAGTGGAGGCTAGAAACGAGAGGTTGGTTGCGCAAGGATCGAAGATCTTTTACGAGAAGGTTTAGTCTTGAGGCAAAGAAGGATTCTGCTTCGCCTTTCGGAGAAAGAGGCACTTATCTCGGGTAAGCGGGAGGGATCCGGTAGTGGAGGACTTCAAGAACTTCGGCGACCTTCAAGAGTATCATCTGAGGATCCGCGTTGAGGAGGCGAGACCCGTGTATGATGTAGAGGTGAAGGCTTTGGGCGGTGTGTTGATGAAGGCTTCATCAAGGTTTCTTGAAGGGGACACGCTTGGCGTATCATGTAGGAGGCTGTTGAGGTCCTTTCTCCTATTCTTCCCACCCTTAGCGGCAGCGAGGATGACTCGAAGTTCTTCATCATCTCGATGAGACCATCAAGGCTGTAGTTGTAGTTCCTTTATGTTGCAGTTGTTCAGTGTTGTATATTATTTCTGGTTGATTGTACTTGTATGTTCTGCGAGAAATATTAACAATCCACAAAAATTGTTTGTGAATATTTACGGAGTTGTGTGTCAAAGTGTACTCGATGATAAAGATTCGCGTAGAAGAGATCATGAATCCCTTTAGGATAATTTGATCTATTCAAGATCATTACGAGGCGTTGATGACAAACTTGCGGAATATATTTATAGAGGTTCTCTCGAACCTCTCGATCTATCTAGGTTGTGTATCGGGCGTTTACTCGATGATGTTAACTTTGTTATGGAGAAAGTTGTATCTATAGAGGATTGCCAACTTATCCAAGGTTGTTTATCGAGGCGTTACTCGATGATGTTAACTATAGGAAGATCGGTCAATTCACGGATCGATCTTACCCTGAATGAGATACAACAATAGTTGCATATCTCTTGAGTCAGGTGTTTTAAAATGCAAGCATAAGCAAGAAAAAGTCACAATAAGTATGAGAACTTTAACATAGATAGAAACATAAATCCAAACACCTTGATGCCAAGGTTGGACAATAGAATGACAAGCAGTATCGATAAATGTTTAATTCGATAACAACAATTGCAATACAAACATACGATGATAATGTTTTTCATTCACTAGAATAAAAAAGGCGATACATCCGGTAGTACTTACGGAGGTTTGTAGCATTCAGTGCGTGGGAGAGTCTTCCCCTACTATCCTTAAGCAGCGTGCAGCTTGATTTTAGACACCACCACATACGGGCCTTCCCAAGCGGTGAGAGTTTGTTTGTTGTGGGCCTTTTCTGGCGAGTCGAGACCGAGGGGCGAGGTCCCCAGCATGGTGGTGGCTTTACCGCCGGTTGAAACCTCGAGCAACTGGCGATAGGAAGCCAAGTCGCGACATGTCGCGGGTCTGCGAGATCGGATGGAATCGAAGCTTATTCGTTCTGTCGGCATCAGTTATGGGTTAGGGCTCGGGACCCGATGTCGGAATAACGACCTCGTTCAAAACCGCAGTTATGCGGCATTTCTCCGGTAGGGTCCTTGATGTAGTCTGTAAGCCCAAAGAACATTGGATAGTTCTTTGCATTGCCCCGGCGTGGTTCGTGTCTTTAGCCCTTTTAGTATTGTCTATTGGTGACTTGATTACGCCCATTTACTGTGGATGGGATACGGTGTGTGGATTACGGATATCGACTCTGGCGAGAAAGATGTGAATGTCTTTCACGTGAGCTGCGTCCCATTATCGGTGATGATTTTCTTTGGAATCAAAGCGACAAATAATATTTTTCAGGACAAATTGCTTGGCATTTGTTTGGTGATTTTGGCCGTGATTCCTTCCACCCATTGAAATCAGCGGCCAAGATTATGAATTTTCGTTGCGGTGGCAATGGGAAAGGTCCCATTATATCGATCCCCATTGAGCAAAGGGCGGGCTACGGATTGTGGTGAGTTCTGATGGTGTATGAGTGAGATTGGAATGTAGCGACACTTGTTACACTTCTTTACAAACTCAATCGTCCTTCTTCATTGTAGGCGGTAAAAACCTTGCCTCATGATTTTGAGGCGAGGGCTTTTCCTCCCAAATGTTCACCACAAATTCACGAATGAACCTCTCGCATTGCATAGTTAGCCTCAGAAGGTGGTAGACACTTTAAGTAGGGGAGGCCAGAGTTCGTCACCGATTATGGTGAAGTTATTGCTTTCGTGGGAGGCGGATAGCATCGGTGGGTTGTTGGCAAGGCCAGCTTTGAAGAAAGGACATGATGGTCAATCCATGAAGATTCTTTTGGGTTGAGCCGCATCTTGTAGTGTCGAAGAATGTCAAAGATCATTGCGGTCGATATCTTTGTGATATTTCCAAGCTCTTGACATATCATCAATACACCTCCATATTGTGCCATAAGATCGAAGATCTTATTCATAAAGCGTTGATATGTTGCTCCGGCATTTTTTAGTCGAATGGCATGACCGATAGCGGTATAGTCCCTTATCATTTGGAAGGATGTTGCTTCCTCATCTATTTTGTTCATCGATTTGATTGTAGCGAATAGGCATCCATGAAGCTTCGACATCGATGTCGATGTCGCATCAACTAGTTGTGACGAGGAAGGGAAGCTATCTTTTGGGCATGGCGATTAATCGGCGTAGTCGATGCACATTCTCCGAGCGTTGGCCTTCTTGACTAACTCGTTAGCCAACCGAGGTGGGGTAGTAGACTTCTCGAATGAACTTGACTTCCATAAGTTTGGTGATTTCTTGTTATGACTGGTCGTTGAAGTGAAGGTTCTTTTCTTATATCGGCTTGTAGGTTGAGTCAACTTTGAGAGTGCGTAATGACTTGTCAATGCCGAGAATATCAGATCGCTCGGGGCAAAGATATCTTGATTTTTTCTAAAATCTCGTATTACGATTTCGTCGAGCGACAACGATCCCACCTTCACCTTTGGCGATGGATCAACTTAGAGATGGGAAGACAAATTACATCTTCAATTTGGAGAAGCCCTTTTGAGGCATCCTCATCTCTGGTCGAAGTTCTCGATGTTGAGGTTCTTGGCGTAAATGGGTGAGCTTGCTTGATATATGCGCTATGTTGATTCCCACGCGTGCAGTGTCGAATTTTATCTTGAGGTGAGAGCACAGTATGGCGGTATAGGCGAGAGGTCTCCCAAATATTATTGCATTGCGGGGCGACTTGACTACTGATAAATTGTATCAAGTGGGTTGCGTGTCGAGAAATTCCAAAGTTTACGGGAAGGCGATTGTCCTTCCACTAATCGGTCGATTATCAAATCCATACGATTGGACCGGGCGGGTTGAAGCTTCTCTCTTTCATACCCATCTTTAAGAAAGTGGGTAAAAGAACATCAAGAACTCCCATTGTCGATCAATATCCTTTTAATATTGAAGCATGGATCACCTTACCCTCGATGACAAGGGGATCTTGATGTGGGATCGAAGCCCCTCTAGATCTAAATCATCAAAGGTGATAGAATGGTCAGAGACTTCTTGATCGGCTCTTGAAGGCGATGAATATTTGGCTAGATAACAGCGGCCCTCACTTGATTATTTATCTCTCCGGCCTTGGCGGTTCCTCGGCTGTTGCCCCATTTCTTTGACGGGTTGGTTTTGTATAAAAGCGCCTAGATACCACGGCGTATTAGTCTTTCAATCTCCTCCTTGATTGGTGGCACTCTTGATGTGCCCTCAGCGGTGAAAGTGGCGAAATTTCTCTTGATTTCCAATTCCAGGCTTTAAAGGTGATGGCCGCCTTGGTATCCTCTTCTGAATAGATGGGATGTTGCATGGCGTGTTGAGAGCGTATATTTCCTCTCGATTGAGTCATCGAGGTGGGAGGTTTTGGGGGAGGTTCTTTGCCTCTCTTCTTTTTAAAGATGTTTGAACATCACCTTTGGGAACCTTCTTCCTGCGCTTGGTGGTTCAAGCTGTTGCGATGAGCAGCGATAACCGTCGGCGGAGATTTGTGCCTCTATTTGGACCGTCATAGGAATGGGCTCTCCGCATTAATGATGAATAAGTATCTGGCCGGAGTCCTCAGAAAGCGCCCTCAAAGTTGGATCTACTCACGGTATGCATCTTGAGAGGAGAACCTGGAAGTATTCTTTGAGGACTCTCCATCGATTGGATTCGGAGAGATGTGATGAATCCACGATGATTCTCTTGTTCAGAGCATTACACAAAAAAATCTGGCGAGCTCTCCAAATGATCGGACGGACCCTTAGCGGCGAATAGAACCAATCTGAGCTTTGTCCTTTGAAGTCGGCAGGAATACGACCTGAAAGAGTCATTTACCTGAATGCATGATCGTTCGAAAGTGATCGATATGCTCGTACGGATCGGTTGTGCCATCGTAAGGGTCCATGCTGGGAAGCTTGAATCTCGTCAGGATCGGGTATTGCGAGATGATCTCGGCGGGGAGTTTTGGAAGAAGCGGCGGGAGAATGGATCATTGTTGTTTGCAGGAACTCTTCACACCGTCGTAGTTCATCGCGTATAAGGTGGCGTGGAGTTTCTCTGAGTGACCATTCGTGTGGGTGAGTAGAAGCTGGCGGTATCGAAGTTGACATCTGGATGTGGTGCCAGGGTTCTCTACTTGTTGATCCGGCATTCCGGTAATCATTCTCGGGAAGAAAATCTGGATCTTTGAGGGTGCGGAACTGTGGCTCTTCCAGGTGTGTTGGAACGTTTTGCAGGTCCTCTCGCAGGTGTCGAAGAATTTCGTTATGGGAATCCTCCATCCTTTGACGCGATCTTCCAAAGAGGGGCTGGGACCCTCACGAGGAGAAGTTATGTAGAAGTGTTGGAGACTTGGCGTCCTTGATCACGAGAATGAGGCGTTGGGCCAAACCATTTACCATATTGGAGATATAGCAATGGGAGAACTATTTTCCCAGACGATGCAAGCATTGCGTCTTGAGAATTTTATTAGGTAGATCACGAGATCTTATTGTAGCCAAAATTATCCAACACACAAGAGGGGATATGAATCAGGGTTATCATTGGAAAACCCGTTAAGGAAAAAACCCGGGGCCTTGATCTAGAACTTTCACTATGTGTTCAAAGATCTGGTCCTTGCTTCTCGTTAGTTGGAGAAGAAGGTGTTTGAGGAAACAATATTAGAGTGTAGAAAAATACAATATCGGTCAACTCAACCCAAGGAGAAGTTTCCCAAAAGGCGATCTTAGGGCAACCTCTTGATCTTGGGGAGAAAGAGCGGCAAGCGGTCTTTTCTAGTCCTCAGGCAATCTCTGAGGCGAGCTCTCGATCTTGATTTGGTGGTGATAGATGGTGCGTCAAGGTCGAATGGTGGTTCTCGAGCTCTCGGTCTTCATGATTCGGTCCCCAAGGTGAGAATGAAGCTATTTATAGATTTTTGGGAGTGGCGAGCCTTGTAAATTCGTGAAAACTCAACCACTCCCATCGGACGGCGTCGATCCCTCGATCGAGCGGTGTATTTTGATGATGGTGCCTTAATGATGTCGAATTGGGTGATCTTGGATTCGTTGGATTAGTCTTGACGGCCTCGATCGGCTATCGATTTTGGTGACCATTTGGCGGATCGGGGATCTCATGCTCATAGCTTGATCACGAGTCGATTCGATTCGGATCGGACTATGCTTGATGTTCTTATGTTAGTCTCATCGAGGCGGTCGGTTTATTGTAAGTTTGCTGAAATCGGTGATTAGATCAAAGCATTTCTGAAAATGCCTTGAGATTCGTGCTTGATCAGATTAATTTTCTGAGGATGTATCAATATATATATATATGGAATCCAAAGTAGGTTCAGCTTTCTAGTAATATCGTCTTCTCACTCTAGTCTCCCATGATTTACTCCTTTCCTCTATAATAATGGAAAATTATATCAGTATCAACAGTTGTTATTTAAAATGCAGGAAATTACATATTATGTAATTCTAAGCAAGTGTACGCGATGGTAAAGAGCGTCCAGTTCTTGCCTCTTGATCAAGAAGATGAGCCTTATGGGACTGTTTGGCAACAAGATTAACTAAAATAGGATACTGTAAGTTTAAATCCAAATTTAATAAATCCACTAAATGTAAAATCCTATGATAGATGTTAAATCTAATCAAATGCTGATGAATTGTTTGTTTGGTAATTATTTAAATAATTTAGTATATAAATAAAAAAATCATTAATTAGTTATACAATGATTTACTTAAAATTAATTAAACTAAATATTAATAATAATTATAAATTAGAAAATAAAAAAATAATAATTAGGATATTGTAAAAACGCTTATGAAGATTATTTCAAATGTTCTGGAAATGACTAATTCGGCAATTAGACTACTCAAGAGATTAATCAAGGATTAAGTACAAACAGTAATGCTTTATCGGTGCTTATTTATGTTAATTAGACCAAAAAAAATTCTTAATTCAAAATTAATTATCTATAAAGGTTAAGTAATGATTAATTAATGTTCTAATCAAAATCATCAAAGTTCTATAAATGTTCATCTGCATCAATTAAGCTCAAACATCTGATTAAATGATTTAACATTCTATGGGACTAGAGTTATGTTTTCTATCTTTATTGTTTGGTAAGGTTTAAATTAAATCTTGTTTTTTTCCTGTTGAAACTTGCTACATGGGCTCAAAATTAGCGACTCTAATTATTGAATTAAAGAGAGTTTGATTTTAAGTGTGTCGGTATAATTTTTAGAAGGCAGATGGAATAGTAGATAAGACACTACCCAGAGATTTCATCCTCGTTTTGCGAGGACTTTAGATCTGGTTCGAGGTTTCCTATAGGTGTAAGCCCCTATAGTTAATTACTCCTCTCAATAAGTGAGAGAGAACTTTCAATTAAGGCTAGTCGTTAGATTAAATGCATAGCGTATAATTCGCATATAGAGTTTTAGAATTTAAGATTTATGAAATTTATCATTTCATCTTGAACCGGATGATTGGGGGAATGATGACGTGCCCGATCTAGATCCCAATTTCTTCATTCCAGTGTCGCATCCTAGTCTACTTAGTCATGAGGTAATCAAACCTGATAGAAGGATCCTTATTAACACATGTTACGCCATCCAAGAAATCCTTGACTGGGTGATGTTTGTTTAAGAAGATAGACTTAAGTCTACCTTAGCTGACAGAGAGTTCTTTGCCCTATCAAGTATACCCAATGATTCACAACTCGTGAGCCATGGAGGGGGCCATCATAATATAATGGAGCCTAATTGGCCAAACCACCCGATCAGAGGAATGTGATCGTAACTGCTTCATCTGTGGAGCTTATTGGTCAAGCCACATAATCAGAGGACATGGGCCACGTCCTTATTGGCGTGAGATTAATTGAGAGTGAACATAGAAAAATACTTGATTTGACATTGGCTTCTTGGTAAGCTAGAGTTTTTTTAATTTGTCACATTTGACAAACAGTTACGGAAGGTGGATAGATTGAGTTTGATTTAAGTTTTTAATGATAGAATTTCATTTAAATAGTTTTTATTGATTTTTGGTTTGAATTAATTTGGTTTGAACAACTGATTAATTAGAATATATTTAAGAGCTTTAGATCCTGTCAACTTTATTTAATTGCTAAAAGAGGATTAAATCTACTATTACCTAACAAAATCAATTTCTCAGATATTTCACTGATTTGAAACTCTTATTATAGGTTTTTAGGTTTTGTTAACCTAGACCCAATCCTAAGACTAAACCGGGAAACAACCCGCGCAGCATCCTCAGACACTTGAATTTAAGCATTCAGCATAGTGTCGGGGCCCATGCGGGTGTATAGTAATTTTAAGTAATTTTATATTTGAATTATGAGATTGATTTTTGTATTTTCAATTTTTTTATTCCAATTTAGCCTACACAGCCTTTTTAGACATTAAAATTTGCACTTGAAATCTCTATGTCCGAGCACATGTAAGAATTTATAATTTTAGATAATTTCACTTAATTAGTGATTTCATTGATTTTAAAATTCATAATTTGAATGAAATCCCTCAATTTTGATTAAAGGAAGTCCTATGATTTTATAGATTTTGATTTAGTATCGTTTTTTGTCTGCTTGTACAAAGAGTTGCAGATTTGGTGGCGAAAAAAGGCATTTTGATTTAGATTGTAGTTTAAAATATTATTTGCACTTAGTTTACTTGTTGAGTTTTTGTAATTCTCTCAACTTGATTATGTTCAATTTACATCACTTTTGATAAGTTATGCTGATTTCAATGTTTATTGCTTTATCCCTACTCACGCTTATTAGCTAGCATAGTAATCACATTCATATTTATATAAGAGTTATTAAGCCCAATTTAGATTCATCCTTAACTCCATATCAAATTTTATAGACTTTAAGTTTATTGTCAATTTGTTATGAGTTTAGTATTAGTCTTTCCAAATTTTAATTCAAGCTTATTTAATTTTGAGAAATTTATAAGAAAAGAAAGCTCACTCATTACTTCAATTTAAGCCATAGAGAATTGCTATTAGAGTTTGTGAGTTTAATATTAGCCTTCATAAATTTTACTTGCATTTTAGATGAGTGTCATATTCTTTCCAAAATTTTCTTTAAGTGTTCTCCCCCTATTTCTCTTTGATTTAACATTTATCTTCATATTTATCATATGTTCTTTTGTTTGACTTAAATTTAGGTAATTTCCATTTGAATTTGTTTAAGTCCTAAATTTTAGACTAAATTTAGCTTTCTCATTGTAGGCTGAGTATTTTACTCTGATGCGCCTCTTGGCGTATGCGGTCTTCGACCAAGTGGGGTTTTCATCTCACCCACTTTTTGTATAAGCGAGACCTTAACTAAAGAAGACAAATGCAATATATATTGATTCCCCCCTTGTTTTTCTAAGTTTAGAAATTAGACAAAATTTTGGCAGTATTTTGTCTAGGGGGAGCGACATCTAACATATGTTGGCTTACTGATGCACTCTTGGCGTAGTGGCTGTCATGCGACAGTCAATTTCTCATTCTCTTTTGAGCACGGCAAACCTAAATAACAAATAAATATATAGCATGTATATATATATATCATTTGCATATTGCAAAGATATAAATATATAAGGTTGATTTAAAACAAGAAAAGAACCACTTCTTCATTTATCTGACAAGAAAAAAATTGGAAAGGAAGGTTTGGCTAGGATTAGAAACCAAGAAGAACCCTTCTTTGTTCTTCAGTTTGGTGAGAGTGGAAAGGTGATAGGGATCGATCTGCCTCGAGAAGAATGATATGTTCTTATTGTGCAAAAGAAAATTAGATGTTGCGGGCTGTGGGAGAAAAAAAAATGCAACAGGCTTGTACAGGCCGGAACGGCAGAGCAGAACAATGGAGCGGATCTTGCAGCAGAACGACAGGTGCGGAATGGACATGCCTGCAAGGCGCATGAGTGGATGTGTGGCGGAACAGTGGCTGCGGACCTGACGGTGCCGACAACAATGTGGGCAGCAGGACAGGCTGGACAACGTGGACTTACAGAGCAGTGCAGGTCGGCAGGGATGCAGGCCCTGATTGCAGGACAGCAGGCTGAGGCCAGCAGGGGCAGACATCACGGGCTGCGGGCGGCGATGCGCAGTAACGGAGGCAACAGCGTGCTGGGGAAGGAAGTGGTTCAGAGGGAGAGTGACGATTTTACCTGTGCCGAGGGAGGTTGGAGCGTGGGAATGGAGGGAGATATTGGAACTGTTTTTTCTCTTTACTTTTTTTTTGAACCAGAAAATAAGAGCATGCTGCATGAGATTCTTTCTTTCTTAGAAACACAAAAATGAGAGGAACGATTAGAGTTTTTAGGCATAAACAAGCTTAATTGATTTTTTTTAAATATTTAATTAATCTTTCTAACATAATTTTAATTTTTAATTATTAAAAATAATGACTCAATTTAATAATTTGAAAGTCATAAATAAAAGTTATCATAAAGTTAAAAAGATACTACCACAGAGCATATAATTACTGCAATTTTTCAGTAATAGTTGATTTTAGAAAGTTAACTCTTCACTATATAATTCATATTATCCTCAATTTTAAGACATCTTAGAAAACAATAAGAGAAGGAAGAATAAGAGGTAGATGTCATCAAGGAAAAAATTTTTTCTTGGGTGCTTAAGAGGAGTTTTATTCTTAAGCAGGAAAGAATTGTTTTTTTGCTTTTTGCAAGAGAATAAATTTCATCATAATATAGAATAATTCATTTGAACTATAATAGAGAATAAAGCAACAATTCTCTTTCATTTTTTTTTTTAAATTTTAAAATAATTCTTAATTCTTTTATTATTTTATTTGATTGCTTGATCATGAAAAAATGAATGTGTCATTAAAGGATTCTTTTAGTTGTTTGGTTGAGCTTTTCTGATTCGACTTTATTTTTTTTATTTGGTTTAAATATAATGTAAATTGAATTTGACTCTGAATAATATATATATATGTATATATATATATATATATATACATATATCTATACATACATATACATATAATATATTATACATAATATATACATATATTTACATACAATATATTATACATACATATACATATATATATACATACACATATACATATATATATACATACATACATTACATTTTATATATATACATAAATATATATATATACATGTATATATATATACAAATATATATATATATACATACATATATATATATATATATATATATATACATATATATATATATATATATATATACATATCATATAATTAGTAGAGTAAAAGTTTATGTCTTTTTTTGTTCAATATTTACGCCTTTTAAATGAGTCTCAGAAATTTTAGCGTAAAATCGAAAAGAAAAAATCTGACTACTAAAAAGCTTACATGTATCTATTTGACAAAATCTTCTCATAATGGGTTATTGTATATGAGAAAGGAACAAGACTATGTAGTCACTCTGGTAACAATTCTTTATCTATGATTAACAACGGGAACAACGGCAAGATGAAATTATGATACAGAGGTTAAGCCTAGGTTCGGCTCTATTTGACGAAAATTAGTGGTGTACGATTGTCTTAGATCTTGAAATTTGCTCTCTATCACACATGAGGAATGACATTTATGATTGGAGGAGTTACTCAGAAATACATAAAATAAATCTTCATCGCTCGATGATTCATGATTATTTTGTATATTTGAATGCTGATGAAGTCAAAATTATGAGATGGGCTCGTTAGATATTTTACGCCTTCGATTTGGCTAATTTTCTATGTTTGAAGATATTTGATATTTAACTCATCCTAGAGTTTAAAGGATATTTTAAATATTTGATCTCGATTCTTTGAACTTGTCAATTTATTTATCAAGATTTGACTATAATATATATATATATATATATATATATATATATATATATTATATATATATATATATATATATATTGAATGTTTATTGTGTCAAGTTAACAAAAAAGCATTAAAGAACAACTAACTTTAGTTTAGATGTGAGATAAATGATTTCTTAATGAATTCATGCATACTCAAATCAAATGAAATATTTGAGCATGTAAATACATGGAGAATCATTAAAAATTTGGTTTAAACTATTTATAGAAGTAGTACTTTTAGTGAGCATCTCATTGTATACTTGAATTAATCATTAGTCAAATCTTCATTAAAATTGATTTAGATTATTAAATTGTTCTCAGATTGTGGGTCATGGCTATATTTTCATTACTCCATCCTTTCTGTTTAATGTTGTAGGTGGAAGAAAACATAATACGGCATCTGGTGGGAGACATATCTTGCCTCTACAAGGAGCTAGACCTTCGATTGCTACTGTTCAGAAGGAAAATGAAAATGACTGATGTGAGACTTTTGTTATATTTCGTAATTTTAAGTTCATATTTCTCGTAAAATATTGATTTTTATATTTTTAAATTTCTTATCAGAATGAGGAGAACGATGCTCTAAACGACCTTGTAAAGTCTGCTGTAATAGATCCAGGTGTGAAAGGAGGGCTCAGATGGCCTCTTGGTAAACAATGTTCTATGAGCACTTCAGTGTTGTGGAATCTGGCATACCAATTGTTACTTTAAGAAGCAATTGATGGCTTAATGGTTAAAGTTTTATTATCGAAAAGATTGACATATCTTATCTTGCATTGAGTTGATTAAAATTTTGAACAATTCTGAACATGACATTTGAAATTTATTTGAAATAGCTGAAAGCAAAACAACTTTCAAGCAAATACAAACAAGGATTTATTTACACCCTTATTTGAAACTAATGGTGTGATTGGGGAGGGTAGTGCGATCGATCGCGTGCATTTTGGCTAGGTTTTGATCGTGTTTTGAAAAATCTGTTGTGGGAAAGCGATATTTTCTAACTTGACTTAAGGGTCTGTTTGAGGCAACTGTTGCAGTCTCAAAATGTAGTGGTGGCTATTTAATAAAAGCGATATCTAAAGTTGCATTGAGTATCATAATTTTTTTTATTTCAAAAAAATTAAACTGTACTTTTTTGGCAGCCATTTCACTCTTCTTGGCCAAGTTAGAAAATCATTTTTACATTCTTCAAATGTGGTTTGAGCTTCCAAATGACTTTATGCATTTTTAATAACCATATTGTTGCCTCAAAACTTAGTAAAGTGCGGTGATTGCTAAAGATACAGTCTAACCTTTTTTAAAATTTAAAAAAATTATAATATTCACCGTTTTTAGATAACAACTTCTTCTATAGACTTCATCCTTTTCATGTTGCTACAGTTATCCCAACCAAACTATAATGCTAATTAATAATTCTATGAACTTGAAAATCAACTATTAAACATACTTCATACATCACTTTTTGGTATTGAAAATTTGAAAAATTGTAATTCTATGGGGCATGCGAAGGATCTATTATTGCTTTGGTGTTCCAAATTCCAAGATTTTCAAAAACGGCTAAACTCCATCTCTCTTGTTTGGTTGGTTGCCCAATTCTTGAGTTCTTCATCCAGCCTTTGTGTTAAATATTTGTAGGAAGGAGATATGGAAACTAGTCTGCTGGAGGCGATGGTTCAAGAGACAGTGAAGCTGTTCTGGGACTATTTATCAAGGTGCATTTAAGGATTTAGCATCAACTTTAATTTATTTTTTCATTGCTTTCAAGTTTTATTATTATTATTTTTACATTCATCACCTTTTTATTTGCATCCAGTTCTTTGGCTTTGATTTATCCTTAATTATCAATTTTTTTTGGCAGCTGAAGGTATGTTCTGACTGAGTAGACATCAGAAGAAAATTGTAAAGAGAGCTATATATTCTGGAAAGGTTTGACAGCGCCACTGTATATTTCAAACTGTGTAAATATATAGTTATATTATTGTGTTTTAGAAGTATTTGAATATCAATACATTGCAAAAGCAACTGATGTATACATGACTGGTATGAAAATAGTTTCTTATAGTCTTATTAATGTTTGTTAACAAAGTAATATCTGTAATAGGTTAATTAAAACATATTAATAAATATATTGTTTGCATTAAAAAAATAAGGAGATATTTACAATGTTCTTTCGAATCAATGGATGATTTGGTAGGTGATAGGATATTTAATGATAGTATGTATATTTTAGTAGGTTCATCAAGGTACATCATCTTAGATTTTGGGAGATTTTTACCAAAGGCAACTTAAATTTCTCTTCTCATAAATCTTACAATAAGTGATCATAAAATACATGTGATGACTAAAAAGATTTTAATTTAAATGTTTTAAATTATGGTGCTATATAATAATTTTAATAATGAATATTTGCCACTTCCTCTCACAATTCATAATTTAAAAAATATATTCTATGATATATACATATAAAGTTTTTATCAAGATAAACTTAATCAGAAAAAAAAAAAAACTTTAAGAATGAGATGAATTTGTATATTTATCAAGGCAAATAAGAGCTACAATAAGCAGTTTGGAACATCAGGTTAGGGCGGTAAATGAGTCGATTTCGAGTCGATCCATGATTGGCTCATAATTGGCTCGAAATTGGATCGTGGCTTGAGCCAGCTCGAATCGATTTGTTGTCGATTTCGAGCTGGTTCATTTTGTTACTGAGCTGGCTCGAATTTTTTTTGCAGAAAAACAATCTTAGAGCGTTTTAATGAGCCAAACAAGCCGAAAATTTTCTTATCTTTTCAGTGCTTTTTTTTAATATAATTTTTAATATTTATGATACAAATTACATTAATATATATATTTTAAAACACACACAGACACACACACACACACACACACACACACACACACACACACACATATATATATAAACATATATATATATATATTTGAAATACATATATGTAGAGAAAATGTTTATAATTTGGAAAAAAATAGAATCTATTATAATGCATAAGTGCATAACAAATTACAAGTTTCAACTTTCAAGTTACAATTTATAAATTACAACTCTTTGCACTAATATATACATTGCACATTACAACTTACAACTTTAAAAGTATAAAAATAAACATGATTTTGATTATTCATAGGCCGTCAATACCCTTTGCTACATATGAAAACTCAAGAAAAGATTAGCAAATAAATTACATATATCTAAATAATAATTGATGATTGTTGCGTCTAGAAAACTAGTTATGGTGAGTGAAAGTTTACTTAGCCAATCAAAACACAAGTATTTAAAGAGTGAACAAGAAAACTCCATAATTTTTACGTGAAAAATCTTGAAAGAGGGAAAAATCACGGGGCCTAGCCCAGTAAAAATCTTCCAATATGTATTTATTTTGGAGTTCAAGTTTTCCCGATATGGGATTACATAATTGTATATGAGAAGAGCTGACAATGTGAATCCCAAAATCAGGCAACAACAATCATATAGTAATAGTGAACAGCGGGGATCAACGACGGCAAGGATCAGCGGTGGAGGCTGACGGCGGCGACCAACGGTGGTGGTTGACAACCAACGGGGGTGGTCGATGACCGTCGAGTGGTGGCACGATTATGCTTGGAGGATCTTCAAGCTTTAGAGCTCTCTCTTCTCTCTTGCCTAGGCTCCCCTCATGTGAAGAATGAGGAACTATTTATATTGGAGTGATGTTTACGTAAATACATGCAAAACCCAACCACTCCACTCCATCGGACGCTCATGATGATTCCCTTGATCATATGATGTATTTTGTGTTTGAATGCTCAAATGAAGTCGAATTATGAGATCTTGGACTTGTTGACATTCGAGACACTCGATTTATTACTCCATGTTTGAAAGCTATTTAGGGATTTAAGCGATATCCCAAAATTTCCAATGATATTTTAAGTGTTTGATCTCGACCGGTTTCAACTTCATTAGTTTTAACATCAAGATTTGTGCTTATTAGTATTTTAAATGTCATATCGATTCTTTTTTATTTTTGGACATTATCTCAATCGTCAAAATATATACCAAATACTTAAAATAACAAATTCTTCAATGAAATTTGCGGGTCCATTAATCCTTACATTTTGAAGAGCAGGATTTTCATGGGCTTGAAGATTATGATCCAGCGAATGAAGTCTGGCCTTATGAATGTGTGCAAAGTACCACCTTGAGGAGCATAGATTGAGTTATGGACCCATATTCTTAGCGCACAACGCTGAGCATAGCGCTACGCCATGGCTGACGCTTGCTGGCTCTGGATGCAATGATGGCGGGCTCAGCAGGCGGGCATGGTCGCTTCAAAATGTGCGGGGTCACAGGACATCAGTGATGGTCAAAGAGAGGGTCAATTGCACGGCCTGCGAGCCACACGTGGGAGGGTCATGCGGCAGGCTTGTGTTGTGCGGCAAGAGTACAGAGGAAGGAGGGCAAGGCGTTTGTGAGCCGACCCATGAGGGTTTTGTTTTGCGTTTGACCGTTTTTGGCGTAAGAGTTTTTTGCGTTTTCTTTGATATTTTACTTTTGTCCCATAGGTATAAAACCCCAGGGCAAGGAGAAGACACACTCCTCAAATCAATGTCAGGCTGTATTAGGACGACACTGAGTCCTTATAGCACAAGAGTGGGGTGGTGGGGGGTAATGGTGATATTAAAATTTTAAAACTTAAATCTTAAATTTTAAGTTTTAGTTGAAAATTAAATTTTAATTTTATAATGACAAGATACAATTCTTAATGAAGCAAAAATAAAAGGAAAGTAAAGAGATAATACATAATTTTACGTGGTTTTACAAAACCCCCTGCATTCACGCTAGCCACTAGGAATCCACTAAATGCAAAAATAGTTTACAAATAGTACTCTCTATAGCGGTGAGTACAACCCCTAATAATATGTACTCTCTACAAAGGTACAACCCAATATAAATTTTACACACAAAAGAAAAAATACAAAATAATAAATTTTGATAAAATAAATCTCTCACAAATATACTGCTATCCAATTCAAAATTGATCTCACAACTTACAAATGATCACTTAAAAATTTTGGCAAGATAAAATGCTCACTTAATATTGATAAGAAATAATAAAATAAATATCTTAAAGTGATCTTACTAAGATGTTTATGTTATTATAGACTAATATAAAAATTATTTCAAAATAAATTCACAATATTCTTTTGCACAATAAAATAAATTTCAGCAAGGAATAATTTGTTTTATTTTAACCAAAAATATTCTTTCAATTAAAAATGATCACAAAATACTTAAATAAAATGAGTATATGATAGATAAGTAGCTAGTAAGATTTTAATTAAAAGAGATCTAGAAAATATGAAAATAATTTTAGCATAATAATTATATATAATTCTAAAATAGATCTAAGAATAAATGATCTTTTAAAATGAGATTAATGAAGAAATATTTCAAGAAACCAAAAGAAATTTGTAGGAAGTTAAAAATTTCAACAAGTTGAAACAGATCCGACAAACTATCACAAAGAAACTTTGATTGAGAAACTTTGATGTGAAAAATAATGTCCAAAGACTAATCCACCAAAAAAAATAAATTGGAAAGAATAAATAGATGGTGAAAATAGCATGAACAACTAAAATGAATTAAGATCAAGAAAATAGACTCAAGTAATTTGAGAAAGCTTGCTTAGTTGAAGATGTTGAAGCTTTCAAACCAAGGATTTGATCTTGCAATATTTGGAGAATACTTTGAAGGAAAATCTAAGAAATTTTCTCTTAGATTTCTTTGGAGGATTTTGAATTTTGAATGAGGAATGCTTTGAAGAGAATGAGAGCTATTTATAGGCAAGAAGGTCATTTTGAATTATTTCAAAAAAATATATTATTAACCTCATAAATCTTGTCATGTGATAATTTAATATTCAATAAAATATAGTTTATATTAAATAAATATTAAATTAAAGCGACAAAATTTTATTCACATGAGCAAGTAAAAAATAATCAAATATGACTCTTAATATATTTAAAGCATGTAGCATGCATTCATTATTAAAATTAGCTAATATTTAAAAAATCATAATAAATTCAATTTTAATCAAACGTGGATCATGTGACCTATCAAATTAAAAGAAAAAAATTGAAGGAATCCATTGGAGATGAAATCGATATAAATTCCTTGATTATAAAATGACTTTGGCTAAAATACAAAATTTCATATATTTTTGTTAATTGACATGTGACATTTAAATATTATGATATAATTTATATATGATCATACATATGTTAGTTATCATATAACCATCAAATTTAATTAAAATATTTAATTATATTAAAAAATAATTACACTTAATAGTCATTATCATTTATTATTTTGATCATTCAAATGCTATATATGAAACATATAATTGAATGTTAATTAGATAGAAATTTATATAAATTAACCTCATTAAAATAATATGTTAAGTTGTGAGAAAATTGATTCATGCCAATGAATAAATGCATATAACCTAAAATATTATATTTTGAGCTTCACATTATCCAATTTGATATCTTTCATTCTTCCTCTTGCAATTTCCTCAAATATATTAAGAGATGTATTGGATATGTAATTAGCAACTGATATATCTGAAATACATAAAAACATTCATTAGAACATCCAAGCATTCGTTTGTTATCATCAAAATTGATCAGATTGAATATGAGGCTCATTAAGGCAACACGACCGGGTTTGGAGGCAATCAAGACCCGTAGTTCATACGGTGAGGCTCCTATTTTCCCTCGAAGAGGTGCAACTTGTCGGACCGGGGGTTTGGAGGCGATCGGCCCGTAGTTCATCATACAGTCTCCGTTCCCTCGAAGAGGCCTGTTTGTCGGACCGACCGGTTTGGAGGTGATTAAGACCCGTAGTTCATGCTCGGTTTTCCTCGAAAAGGCGCTCTCTTGCGACCGACCGGGTTGGGCGATCAAGGCTCATGGTTCATATGGCGAGCTTGATTTTCCCTCGAAAGAGTCAGCGCCCTTCTCGGGCCGACCGTTTGGAGGCGATCAATGGCATAGTTTATCTGGCGAATCGATTTTCTCATGAAAGAGGCATCAACCTGCCGGGGTTGGGATGATCGGCGATGATCGGTAGCATGATGATAAGCGGTGGCGGCCGGCATGGTAGTCAGCGGATGACCGTCAGCTATGGTACCGGCGAATAAGGATGGCGGCGCGTATGGCCGGCGATGGTGATAATGGCAATGGCCGGAATCAGCAGCGGCGACAGCCGGCGATAATGAGTGATGGCGGCTGGGTTGATAGTCGGGATGACGCGGCGATGAGATTTTGACCTATCCGATGTTGTTTGTCGAGTGTAACTTCGATACATTAACTGTATGGAAGAGGTTGAATTGAATCCCAAGATTTTGACTATCAAAGTTGTTTGTCGAGTGTGACTTCGATGACGTTAACTGTATGGAAGTGCTCAATTGAATCCGTTGAGGATTTTGACCTATCGAGATTGTTTGTCGAGTGTTACCCGATGATGTTAACTATGGAAGAGGTCACGGATGTCCACCGACCTTTTGACTATCCTGTATCAACCAAAGTGTTACTTGACTTCTATATGGAAGAGGTCTGATCAAGTCCCCTTGGGATTGATCATGCCCGATTGAGATACAACGTGATTGTATATTTCTCAAGTGGGAGGATTAAATGAAGAAGAAACAAGCTTATAAGAAAAAACTATAAACTCATTACTTTGATAATATTGGTGATATAATATTGTCACAAGATAACTTAACAAAGGGGCAGATACATTTTTAAAAAGAGTTAACAAAAGACAAGAGGTGGAGAGGAAAAGATAAACGGGGTAAATTAAAGATGACAACATTTATGCACCAAGGATTACATATAATACTTTTCAAAGACCCTCAATGTTCCAAGTTTTAGGGAAGATTTTTTCCTCTGGATCTTTGGTCATAGCTTGACGGTTGGTCATTTGATAACGAAGTGGGGAGCAAGTCTTTTACATGCAAAACCCTTTGAGGTACTTCTTTATCGTGAAGATTAAAATTCTCGATGTTGAAGGTCACTGAAGGGCATGGTTGAGCTTATCTGAGGTAACATGATTGTGCTATTTGTTGGTTTCCACAGACCACTCCAACCCCAATGGGAGAAATTTCATCTTAAGATGAGGTACCGGTGACATCATCAAAGATTGATTGGAGGGTCTTCCAAAGATAGTGTTGTATCTTTTGACTTGGCCACTATGAATTGGGTAGTGAGTGACTTGTTGAAAATTATACAATGGGAAGGGTGATTGTCCCCTCCACTCGTACAAGACGATTATCAAACCCATATAACGGTCTTGCAGCGGGTTGAAGTTTTTCCTTAACTAGGCCCATGCTAAGAAAGGTGGAGTAAAATAAAATATCAACGGAACTCCCATTATCAATCAAAATTCTTTTAATAACATATGGTCATCCCCTTGCGATGACAAGAGATCTTGATGCTCTTGGACTCCTTTCATGTCTGAGTCATTAAAAGTGAGGGGATGATTAAAATAAGATTTTTTTTAACTTCGACTCTTCAAAGGTGACGATGAAGACTTGATTAGATAGTAGTGGCCCACTTGTAATCGTTTCAATTTCTCCAACTATTTGGCGGATATTATGTTGTTTCTGTGATGATTGTCCCGGTTGCCCCCCAGTTGGAGTTATGTTTGCTTGAGCTGGTTGGTTTTGCACAAATTAACATAGATATCCCTGTTGAATGAGCCTCTGAATTTCTTCTTTAAGTTGTTTACAAGCCTTAGTAGTATGTCCACGACTTCGATGGAAGTGACAATATTGCTCCTAATTTCCTGAATTTGGTTTTAGTGGCTGTGGCAGTTGATGGTCTCTTCATCTCGAATAGCCAACAAGACGTTAACAAGAGATGTGTTTAGCAGCGTGTATTCTAGTCGTGGTTTGCATCGTTGATGCGGGGGTCGTGGAGAGAGATCATGATTGCTTTGTTGCTTCTTCTGATGGGATTGTTGATCTGTGTTTCCTAGAGCACTCTTACGTTTTCCTTGGATTGTTCAAATTATTTTCGATGGGAATTAATAGCCTCATCAGCAGAAATTTGTGCTTCCATATGGTGAACCAAGTCGGCATATGAGCGGACCGTATCTCGCATTAGTGACGAGTAGAAAGGCGATGGAGCCCTCCAAGAAAAACTCATCTCGATGGTGGTCTACCCGGGTATTTGGCGAGCTTCTGAGGAGAATCTCTGGAAGTATTCTTTAAGTGATTCACCCTCATTTTGATGAATGCCAGAGAGATGGGAGGAATCTTTAATGATCCTCCAGTTTGCAATGACCTGTTCTATAAAAATCTTGGCGAGTTCATCAAAGGTATGGATGGATTCCCTTGGGAGGGAGTAAAACTAAGTGCGAGCTTGCCCCTTGAGGGTAACTGGAAAGACTTGACAAAGCAGTGTGCTAGGAGCACATTAGATATGTATGATGATCCTGTAATGGTCGATATGTTCATATGGGTCAGTTGCCCCATCATAGGAATCAATGCTCGGAAGCTTGAAACCTACAGGAATAGGATGTTGAAGGATAGCTTCAGCTAAAGGTGAGGACACCTCATAGCCACGGTGAGGGGGAGGATGATTTATGTCTTTAATGTGAAATTCATCTTGCATTAAGCGTCATAATTACACATATAACATGTCAAGTGGAGTCAACAGGATGAGAATGTACCAAGCTACTAGCAATAATTTGTAGATTAGCAGTCTATTGAGCTGCACGTGATGGATGAGTAGCGTGTCGAGGAGATCGGCATCTCTCTGGAGGAACTTCAGTGTCAAGGAGATTAGAATTTTGACCTCCCAGGGCTAACGATTGATCTTGGGGGAGATGTGTTTGCCGCGGTAGTGGCTGTTGTGTTCGTCGCAAAAGTAGGATCATCTCATTTTGAGACTCTTCCATTCGGCGCACAGGATCTTCTAAAGAGATTCTTGTCGCGCCTTCATCGATAGGGTCACGCCTATTAGGGGGAAGTGAGCTAGAAGCTTGGCATCCTAGGTTCAAGGATTGGTTTTAAGAGTGATGGGAGTTGGAGCGGGAGGCTCCGTTGTTATAGTATTGCTTTATTGGATGCAGTGTTCAAAATTGTGATTGAGGGTTCTTTTTCACACCCAAAGCATTTGCTAAAAAGTTGTGGTAGATTGAAAGTTTACGCCTTAGCCTTATTGTGAAATCTAGCACACACACAAGTATTTAAAGAGTGAACAAGAAAACTCCAGAATACTAACGTGAAAAACCTCGAAAAGAGGGAAAACCACGGGGCCTAGCCCAGCAAAAATCTTCCAATATGTATTTATTTTGGAGTACAAGTTTTCCCGATACTGGATTATTGAATTGTATATGAGAAGGGCTGACAATGTGAATCCCAAAATCAAGTAACAATAGCCATATAGTAATGGTGAACATCAGGGATCAACGACGGCAAGGATCAGTGGTGGCGGCTGACGGCGGCAGCTAGCGGCGTTGGTTGACAACCAACGGGGGTGGTCGGCGACCATCGAGTGGTGGCACGATTATGCTTGGAGGATCTTCAAGCTTTAGAGCTCTCTCCTCTCTCTTGCCTAAGCTCCCCTCATGTGAAGAATGAGGGGCTATTTATAGATTGGAGGACATTTTGTAAATACATGCAAAACCTATACCACTCCACTCCATCGGACGGCTCATGATGATTCCCTTGATCATATGATGTATTTTATGTATTTGAATGCTCAAATGAAGTCAGAATTATGAGATCTTAGCCTTGTTAGATCCGTCGACACTCATTTGACTATAAACACTCCATGTTTGAAAGCTATTTAGGGATTTAACTGATATCTCAAAGTTTTCAATGATATTTTAAGTACTTGATCTCGACTAGTTTCAACTTTGGATCAGCTTGCTTTTAACATCAAGATTTGTGCTTTGACTAGTAGTATTTTAAGTGTCATATCAATGTTATTATTGAAATTTATAGAAAGAAAGAATGATAGATAAATAAGTAGAATATAAGAGATTATGCATGACCTTTACCCTCAAAATTGAGATGATTGATGGATAAATGAAAAAAGAGAGAGCAGAACCAGGTTTCAAGCTTAGCTCAAGCCTTCTCGCAAAACCAAAGGAGCTAAGTATAACAACAAAAGCGCAATACCAGATATGGTAGCAGAACAACAAGCAGAAAAAAAAAGAATAATAGTATAGCATGGGATGTAGGAAGAAAGACGAAAAATAATCTAAGTAATCAAGCTTAGTTTAGTTTCGACTCAAAAGCAAAAAAAAAGCAAGCAGTTAAAAAGAACAACGATAGAACAACAAAAGGAAGAAGAAAGACAAAAGAGAAAAAGACATGAATAACATTTCTCGGTTAAACAATACCAAAACATCCATCAATACTAAAATATTTCAGGCTTAGTTCAACAATACCAGAGATAGAAGAGAAACATTTCAGGCTCAGTTGAGCAATACCCAAGACATAAAAATAGCATTTCAGGCTCAGTTCAGCAACACCAAAACATGTAAGCAGAACATTAACATTTTTTTTTGCCTCAAATTTATATCATTGGCCAAAACATCGCTTGATAATTATCCACCATTATAGTGTATTAGTTTTATCTGCCCTCCAAACTTATAAGCATCTTAGTTAATTTTCATCATTGGGTATAGCCTAAACATGCAAATTCTAAAGAAATATAACAATATGAATGTACTAGCATTGAAATATATAAAACTTTCATAGTATCTCAATTCCCAAGTTTTGAATGTTCAAACATATCTAATTCCTAAATAAAGATGTCCAAGTTCTTAACATAATATCATACCAAACTAAGCATTTTAATAGTTAATACCATACCATTCAACTATAGCATTATATTTGGAGGTGTCCCAATTGATTTGTTTCCTCAAATATTGGAATTAGTGGTCATATTTTTGGGCATCTCAACTTTTTCTCGAAGAATGTCAAACTAAAATAGATTAATATAGATTAAAAATAATGAAATTGTAATATGGAGAAAGACAACATAAATATAATTGAGTAATAAAAAATATCAATGGTTCTTTTGATGACTTATATGAGGAACGAATCCAACCACCGGTGCAAACTAAAGCATCAAGTGTTTTTGGTGATAATGAGCTTTTATAATCTCCAAGCACACGACCACCAACACTAAAAACTGATACAGAAGTGACAGTTATTACTTGACTGTAAAAATATCTTTTGTCATCTTGCATAGAGTTTTATACTTCAATGATGACATTTTCCACCACTCAAGAATATCAAAATTCAGAATCCAAACACTTCATAGAAGCCTCTTCTAAGTAAAGTTCTAAATCAATTTTTTGTGGAAGTAGAATCCGGTCAATCAATGAAATCATACAAGTCATCAAGAACATCAACATCACTTATACTTCTTTATGGAGTAGTTGTACTACTAATTGGTTGAGAGGATGTACTCTCAGAGAATTAATTTAAATTATTATGTTTCTGTACTGCATAATATGAGTAGAGCTCAAAAAGTTTTTGTTTCACAGCATCAATATTCTCATTAACAATATCAGAATCATAAATCTATGGGTAATAGTAATTGATCTCAAACATTTTCATCATGGGATCTAGTATTCATGCAATTGAAAATATCATGGAATAATCCGGTATTTGTCTTTGACTTCATAATTATCATATTTGAAAGAAATGTAGTGTTGGCACAATCTTTATCAAAAATTTTTTTTAATTAGAGTCAGATTTGGAAGCAGGTGATTAGTTGTTGGGAAATTTGAGCTAGAAGAAATCTCAGTAATATGATTAAAAATAAAAATAAGTTGTCTAATTTAATCAAACTGATCACATTCCTCATCAAAAAGCAACCACAAATAATTGTGATTCCTTAAAGCATACTCTGGAAACACAACTCTGTAATAAAAAGCAGACTCAAGCATTTTATATGTTGAGTTCCAACAAGTCAGAACATCAGAACAAGGTAATTTTGAAGTTTACAATCCTATATGTCCAGCAATCTCACCAAATTTATGTAATCTACTTGGTGACATATTTATAAAAAAGATAGATTCTCACAGTTTCTCAATGATTTAACAAATTTTCTTCAAACCTTCTTGGACCATCAAGTTCAAGATATGAGCAGCACATCTAATATGAAAAAATCTCTCATAAATAGAAATCCTATCTTCTACTAAACATAGCTGTCAATTTTTTAGCAGCAACATCATTAGTAGAAGCATTATCTAATGTGATTGTACAAATTTTATTTTGAAGACCATTACAACATAATTTCAGAAATAGCCTTAGAGGTAACATAACTATTATGAGGAGAGTACAAATCAAGTAAAACTTATTATTATACTTTGCAACTTTCAATCGAAATGATAAAATAATATTTTTATAATTTAGCTTGATGTCAAACAATAGTAAGAGAAACATGCTCAACCAATTGAATTTTTTTTTTGAGTTTTCTTTCTTTAATTCATAAACTTCCATGCACTCTTCTTTGATAGAATGCCTATATATTTTATAAAATTTTCATTGATTCCATAGAATATTTAAATGCTCAACCATCATGAAAGGATACTTATGAATAATAATCATTTTGACAATAATATTTTAATTCTATTATGATCATAAGTAGAAGAAACACACAAAGGAGACATTAAATCATTACCCTATATCTTGAGATATTAGATCAAAGAGTTTTATTTTTTCTTATTCATAGTTGTTTTCTTGTAATGATATGGTTTGAAATATCTATTCATAAGTAGCACATGTTTTTATTTGAGGTATGATTTAGAGAAATGCACTTTTTCTACCATATTACAAATAGAAATTTGAAATGTTGCCAAATTTATGATCTTTGCCTTTGCCTTTGATGTCCTCAATACTATAATTTCCTTAATGCTTTCATTGTACTAATATTATCAACTGAGGTTGACTAGAACTTCTGAGACTAATTTTGAGATTTTATAGCCATTGTTTATACAATGAAATAAGAACCTTAAAGTTAATAAAGATATGTCAAAGGCAATAATGCATATATGTAAATTTTAGTATATGCTAACAAATGAATACTCAAACTTCCAAAGCTTTCTGCATTGCTTTACCCTTTTATACATATCCACTTTTATTAAGCATATCCAAGAAAATAGAGAGTGTCCAACATAACCACCTTTTTTTATCTAGACATAAGACTTATTCACTTACAATAAAATGAGTAGAGAACTAAATAAATAAATAAGAGTGTTAACAAATAAAGAGCAAGCAACAATATCATCTAGACAAAAGCGAATATAACACATCTATAAATAAAAAAATATCATTATCTACTCACAGATAGAACCACATACCCACAAATTATATAAGTATCAATAACCCAGATTAGGAGTGTAAGCTAATGTAATACAAACCCTCAACAATACAAGCAGCACCAGGACACCAGTAAGTCGTATGTAGGAATAATACAAAGTCGAGCAATTGAGCAAAGTTGCCAAAGCAAGCCGTATATTAAGGCCATAATAATGCTTGGTTTTATGAGTAAGGCCCGTATGTAATAACTAACAAGCAATAATCATAGGTGACAAGTCCATATCATAACAAAAAACCCAGAGGCAGCCAGAGGCGAGAAAGCTAGAAAATGAAAAAAAAAACCTCCTCATTCTCGGCATAATTTTAAGCCAAAAAATGCAAAATCTATGTGATCAACATTGATAGCAAAAAAATCTAAAAGAAATAGTCAGTTACAAATGAGCCATTTAGGACAATATACCAATAGTTACCAATCGATGCCAATGAGGAAATGATACTAGATATAGAGGCAACAAATAAAAAAAACCCTCGTTCTCGGTTTATTTTTAAGTTATCAAAATATAGATGTTGAGAAAATATAAAAATCTTACAGAGGTTGTTGCTTCGAGGTGATCGAGACTTATAGAAGAGATAATTTCTGATTATATAACAAAGGCACAAAGAACTTAACTGTTTAAGAGCAAATCACGAACGATGCCGAACGAGAGTCAAAAGATCAAGAGAAGAAAAGACTTAGAGAGTCGAATCGATCGAGGCCTCGAGGTTTAGGGCAGAGCCGCAAAGGAGAAAGAAACCTCATTCGTGAGTCATGCGAAAAAAAACTCTTATAAAATTGTTCTAATGATAAATCACATTCATATAAAATAAATTGAACGGACATCCTGATAAACAGAATAAATAGTTCGATTCGAGTCGACTTGCGAACCGAGCTACGTTGGGCTCGAAATAGGCTTGATTAAATAATCGATTTAGGCAATCGACTTGTAGCTCGGCTCAATTAACTTGAAGCGAGCTTGATTCGATCCAAAAATTGATCCAATTTTTGAGTGATTTTTGATTTTCAATTAAAACTAACAGCCCTACTTTCCCCCTCTTATAATTATATTACATGTGATAAATAAAATAAAAGCAACTAAACCCAACATAAACAATAAAAAACAAACAAATCATAGTAATGACACTTAAATATTATCATAAGAATATAGAGTATAATTCATGTTTATGTACAATCACTCCTTCCAAACTTTAAATAATAATAATAATAATAATAATAATAATAATTGTAACTAAGGAACTTTTTGAAGTGGTTATAGCATTTTGTGCAGATAATTGTAGATTTTGTGAATTAAAAGTTATTATAGGTATTAAAAATATTTGTTTAGAAAATATAGGATAATAACTTTCTTACATTTATCATACTATATTAGATTTAATTGTAAAACACAATTTTACGATGCAAATAATAATAATAATAATAATAATAATAATAAAATGAGTAAAAAACATTAGTTAATTAGAAGTGTGAAAGAAATCTAATGTCTTAGAATAATCACAATATAAGTGATTTTCTTATAAAACACTATCATAATTAAATTTAAAAAAATGAATAAATCATTTGCAATAGAATTTAAATTTATCAAGTAATTTGCATACTTCTAAACATGTTGTTTCTACAATAATGTTATTAGAGAGAGAGAGAGAGAGAGAGAGAGAGAGAGAGGTAGTGATCAGCAAGGGATTGACTAGGGAAAAGGCTTTTGTATATGAGTGATAGCTGCTGCTAGTATTATAAAGAGATTTATGGTGGTTCAAAATAATATTATTGATTCAATATCTTAATATTAAATTTTGTTGATTAAAAATTCAGATATAAAAATTATTAATTTCAACTTTACAATTGTGGGCTCAAAATTGCCACCACCTCTTCATGAAAAAGAGTTTAAAGTTGTAATTTTTTTAAGACAAATGAAATAGTAGACACTACCTAGAGATTTCATTTGGTGAGAACTTTAGATCTGGTTCCAGTTTCCTATAGCAAGCCCTATAGTTAATTATCCCTCCCAAAAAGAGAGAAGTTTCATTAAGGCTAGTCATTAGATCGCTTAATGCGAAGTAAGCAAAGATGTAGAGTTTCAAAATTTAGATTATGAAATTTATCATTTCAACTTAAACTAGATGGTTGGGGGAATGATGACGTGCCCGATCTAGATCTCATGGTTTCATCATCCCGGGCAGTCACGGTCCCTAGTCTACTTAGTCAGAGGAGGTAGCACCCAAGTGAAGGGATCCTCATCAAGAACACATGGATTACGCCATCCAAGAAATCCTTAGACTGGGTGGTGTTTGTCTAAAGAGAAATCTTAAGTCTACCGACAGAGGGTCGTTTCAATCAGTATACTATGATTCACAACTCAAAGGGTAGAGACATTGGGAGCATACATTACCACATGATCGTAATATAATGTATGACGGAGTAGAACCACGATAAGAGGACTCACGGTCGCTTCATCTGGAGCCTACTCGCCATGCATTTAGAGGATACGCCACGCCCCATCAAGAGAATTAAGAGTGAACATAGTGAAACATTTAACATTGGCTCCTTTGTGAGAGTTTTCTTAATTTGTCACCCCACAAAACAAGCTATGGAAGGTGGATAGATTGAGTTTGATTTAAATTTTTAATGATAGAATTTCATTTAAGTAGTTTTAGATTGCTACTTAATTTGATTTGAAAAATTGATTAATTTGAATATGTTTAAGAGCTTTAGATCCTATCAACTCTATTTAGCTTCTAATAGAGGATTAGATCTACTGTCACCTAACAGGATCAATTTTTCAGATATTTCACTGATTTGGAACTCTTATTATAAGTTTTTAAGTTTTGTTAACCCGTACCCAGTCCTAAGACTAAACCAGGAAGCAACCCACGAAGCATCCTTAGATACTTGAATTTAAACATTCAGCGTAATGTCGAGACCCATGCGGGTATATAGTAATTTCAGGTACTTTTATTTCTGAGTTATGAGATTAATTTCAGATTGTTACTTAATTTGATTTGAAAAATTGATTAATTTGAAGTTGTTTAAGAGCTTTAGATCCTATCAACACTGCTTAGCTGCTAAAAGAGGATTAGATCTACTATCATATGACAGAATTAGCTTCTCAGATATTTCACTAACTTAGACTCATTATAATAGGTTTTTAAGCTTTGTTAACCCGGACCTAGTCATAAGACTAAACCGGGAAACAACCCGCACAACATCCTCAGACACTTGAATTTGATCATTTGGCATAATGTCGGGGCACATGTGGGTGTATTTAATAATTTAGATAATTTTTTGTTTAAATTAAGAACTTTATATTCTGTCAACTCTATTTAACTGCTAACAGAGGATTAGATCTACTGTCACCTGACAGAATCAGTTTCTCAAATATTTCACTGATTTGAAAGTCTTATTATAGGTTTTTAGGTTTTGTTAACCCGGACTCAGTCCTAAGACTAAACTGAAAAGCAATCCGCGCAGCATCCTTAGACACGTGAATTTAAGCATTCAACGTAGTGTTGGGGCCCATGCGGGTGTATTTAATAATGCAGATAATTTTATGTTTAAATTAAGAACTTTAGATCCTGTCAACTCTGTTTAACTGCTAACAGATGATTAGATCTACTATCACCCGACAGAATCAATTTCTCAAATATTTTACTGATTTGAAACTCTTATTATAGGTTTTTAGGTTTTGTTAACCCGAACCCAGTCCTTAGACTAAACCATGAAGTAACCCATGCAGCATCCTCAGACACTTGAATTTAAGCATTCAGCGTAGTGTGGGGGCCCATGCATGTGTATTTAATAATTTTGATAATTTTATTTTAAATTAAGAGCTTTAGATTCTGTCAACTCTATTTAACTACTAATAGAGGATTAGATCTACTGTCACCTAACAGAATCAGTTTCTTAAATATTTCATTGATTTGAAACTCTTATTATAAGTTTTTAGGTTGTTAACCGGGACCCAGTCCTAAGACTAAACCGGGAAGCAACCTGCGCAGCATCCTCAACCACATGAATTTAAGCATTCAGCATAGTATCGGGGCACATGTGGGCATAATTAATAATTCAGATGATTTTATGTTTGAATTAAGAGCTTTAGATCCTGTCAACTCTGTTTAACTGTTAACAGAGGATCATATCTACTATCACCTGATAGAATTAGTTTCTTAGATATTTTACTGATTTGTAATTCTTATAATAGATTTTTAGGTTTTATTAACCCAAATCCAGTCCTAAGACTAAATCGAAATGACTCTTCAAAGATCTCGACACTTGAATTTAAACATTCAACATAGTGTCGGGGCCAATGTGAGAGTTTATAGCTTAGATAATAACATCTAATTAATGAAATCACTAACATTAAAATTCATAATTAGAGTAAAATTTCTTTTATTTTTGAATTGAAGGAAAGTTTCTTCATTCGTGCAACATTTAATTTAGTGTCGCCTTCTGCCTACTTGTACAAAGAATTGCAGATCGAGTGGCGAAGAAGGTGTTGTTAGTTGATCTAATATCTTATTAGATTTTCCCGATTAATATTTAATATATTCCAATTTAGTTTGCGCACCCTTTTCAGACATTAAAATTTGCACTTGAAATCTCTATGTCCGAGCACATGGAGGTGTTTATAGCTTAGTTAATTTCATCTAATTAATAAAATCGTTGATTTTGAAAATCATAACTAGAATGAAATTTCTTAATTTTTGATTGAATGAAGCCTTATGATTTTTTATAGAATCGGATTTAGTATCGCCTTCTGTCTGCTTGTACAAAGGGTTGCAGATTCGGTGGAGAAGAAGACATTGTAAATTGATTTAATATCTTATTAGATTTTTCAGATTAATGTTTAATACATTCCAATTTAGCCTGCGGAGCCTTTCAGACATTAAAATTTATACTTGAAATCTTTATGTCCGAGTTCATGCAGTGTTTATAGCTTAGATAATAACACCTAATTAATGAAATCATTGATTTTGAAAATCATAATTATGATAAAATTCCTTCAAATTTTGATCCAAGGAAGCCCTATGATTTCTATAGATTTTGATTTAGTATTGCCTTCAGTCTCCTTATACAAAGAATTGCAGATTCGGTGGCGAAAAAGACATTTTGATTTAGATTGTAGTATAAAATATTACTTGTTTTAGATCCTGTCAACTCTGTTTTAACTTTTAATAGAGGATTAGATCTGCTGTCATATGACGGAATCAGCTTCTCAAATATTCCACTAACTTGGACTCATTATAATAGATTTTTAGACTTTGGTAACTCACTACCCCAAGATAAAAGAGAACAACTCACAGCGACATCATACACTTGAATCTAAACATTCGACATAGTTTCGGGGCCCATGCGGATTTTCAGAAGGCATATGAGATAGTAGATAAGACACTACCCAGAGAATTCACCCTTATTTTGCGAGGACTTTAGATCTGGTTCCAGGTTTCCTATAGGTGCAAGCCCTTATAGTTAATTAGCCCTCTCAATAAGTGAGAGAGAACTTTCGATTAAGGCTATTCATTAAGACGATAAATGCGTAGCGTATAGTAGAAGCATATGGAGTTTCAGAATTTAAATTATGAAATTCATCATTTCAACTTAAACCAAATGGTTGGGAGAATGATGACGTGCTCGATCTAGATCCCATGGTTTCGTCATCTCGGGCAGTCGCGGTCCCTAGTCTATTTAGTCAGAGAAGGTAGTCGACCAAACCTGATAGAATGATCGTCATCAATAACACATGGGTTACGTCATTCAAGAAATCCTTATAGACCTGAGGTGGTATTTATCTAAGGAGACAGACTTAAGTCTACCTTAAGTTGATAGAGGGTTATTTACTCTATCTAGTATACCCTATGATTCACAACTCAAAGGACAGAGCCATTGGGGAGCATACGGGCTACGGTCGTGATCGTAATATAATGGAGTCTGACTGGCCAAATCACCCGATCAGAGGACTCTGGTCGTAATTACTTCATCTATGGAGCCTATTGACTAAGTCATGCAGTCAGAGGACATGGGTCATGTCCTTACTAGTGTGAGATTGATTGAGAGTGAACATAGTAGAACACTTGATTTGACATTTGCTCCTTTGTGAGCTAGAGTTTTCTTTATTTGCCACCCCTGACAAATGGTTGCGAAAGATGGATAGATTACATTTGATTTAAGTTTTTAATGATTAGATTTCAATTGAGCAGTTTTAGATTGCCACTTAAAAATTGATTAATTAGAATATGTTTAAGAGCTTAAGATCCTGTAGACTCTGTTTAGCTGCTAACAGAGGATTAGATTTGTCACGAAGTTTCGAGACCGATTTGAAACCCTTATTATAAGTTTTTAGATTTTGTTAACCCGAACCCAGTCCTATGACTAAACCGGGAAGCAACCTGCATAGCATCCTCAGACACTTGAATTTAAGCATTCAACATAGTATCGGGGCACATGCGGGTGTATTTGAGAATGCCTTAATTAACGCCTTCTGTTCGCTTGTACAAAGTGTTGCAAATCTGGTGGCATAGAAGCTGTTGTAAATTGATATAATATTTTGTTAGATTTTTCAGATTAATATTTAATTGATTCCCATTTAGCCTGAACAGCCTTTTTAGACATTAAAATTTGTATTTTAAATCTCTACATATGAGCACATGCAGGTGTTTATAGTTTAGATAATTTCACATAATTAGTGATTTCCTTGATTTTAAAAATCATAATTTAGAATGTAGTTTCTTAATTTTTGTATTGAAGGAAAGCTCCTTCATTCGTGCAGGATTTAGTTTAGTGTCGCCTTCTGTCTGCTTGTACAAAGAGTTGTAGATCCGTGGTGAAGAAGACGTTATAAATTGATCTAATATCTTATTAGATTTTTCAGATTAATATTTAATTGATTCCTATTTAGCCTGCGCAGCCTGTCATACATTAAAATTTGCACTTGAAATCTCTATGTCTGAGCACATGCACGTATCTATAGCTTAGACAATTTCACTTAATTAGCAATTTCGTTGATTTTAAAATTCATAATTAGAATGAAATTCCTTAATTTGATCAAAGGAAGCCCTACGATTTTTGTAGATTTCAATTTAGTATTACTTTATGTCTGCTTGTACAAAGAGTGCCAGATCCGGTGGCGAAGAAAGAATTTTGGTGCTATAGGTTCAAATGATAATTTAATTTGTTATTCTAAGAAGAAGATTTACTCATCGAAGTAATTCTCATTTTCCTTCTCTTTTATTGAACTCTCCTACATTCGTTTTCACTTTTTTTCTTTTGAACTCTCTCATATTTGTTTTCCCCTCTTATTCAAACTTTCCCACATTCATTTTCCCTTCTCTTTTTCTTTTGAAAACAACCCACTCACTACATCTTCTAATTTCAATAAATAAGATCAAGGGGGAGTTTCCTATTCTATTTCATTTGTTTGAAGGATTGGAGTTAGAACATTTGGAAGGGAGAGGTCAGAAACTTTAGTGGGCTTTCAATTCTACTTAGATAAATTTCGTAAGTGCTTTTCACCCTTCTTTTTATTTTATTTTACTTTTAAGTTAGTTGTATGTCATTTTATTTTTATGTTTGTTGTATGTCATTTTACTTTCCTCCTTTTTTCTAAGTCTAGAAATTAGTCAAAATTTTGGCGATTTCGTCAGAGGGAGACATTTAACGGTGTTACTTACTCGACGTGAGATAGGGAGCGGTGTTCACACACTATAGATTTTTCATCTCGTCGCGCCCTATTGAGCACAACAAGATCTTCAAACTTGTAAAGAAACACATATATATATATATATATATATATATATATATATATATATATATATATATATCCACATTAACAGATCACACATGTTCTGATGCATTTTTCGGCGCACTTCAATGCTCGGCAAAGGAACGAGGTTAGGTATGCAATTTGAGAATGTAATGCAAGAAGTGCGACACTGGAAACTGAAAAAAGAATTCGCCTATTGACGATGATCTTCCCCGATTTGCGGCGAAGCGAAAATGGAAAGGCTAAAGCGAGGGGTACGACGCCGGAAATCGAAAGAAGAATTCGCCTGTTGACAATGTTCTTCCCCGATTTCCGACGAAGTGAAAACGAAGGCTAAAGGGAGTGTGAATGTCGAAAAGAATCTGTCGATGACCAGAAAAAACGGATGAGTAGGCTGAAATAGCTTGTTGTGGGCTGGATTGCACAAGAATGATGCGACGCGGAGCGGGCCATCGGTTTGGAGGTTGTGGCGCAGAACGGGACGGCGGTTTGAAGGCTGTAGTGGGTTCGTGCAGCGGAATGGAGGCGGATTGGGCCGTGGAACATGGCACGGTTTGGACGGCGTGGTGGGCTGGTGGAACGGTGCGCTGGACGCGCGACGGGCTTGGTTGCGGAGCGGGCCGGTGGTGGAAGGGTTGCTGGCGACGGAACGGTGTGCGGGAGGCGCGGCGAGCTTGGTTGCAGAGGGGGCCGACGGTGAAGAGGGAGACGCGCCAGCAGGACGAGGGTGCGGGCCGGTAGGACGCGCGGGCCTGCGGTTCTGCGGGCCGGAGAGACGCGCGGGTGCGGCACGGGCTAACAGGCAATGCGAAGTGCGCAGATGCGGGCTGCGGGATGTGTTTGTGACGAAGGCAGGCACGTGGGACGGCGGCGGGCTTGCGCTTGCGATGGAGGCGGGCCCATGTGACGACCGGAAATTGAGAGCCGAGCGGAAAAAAATTACCTTACAGAGCATTTCCAACAAGAGAGGAAATGTAGAGGAGAGGGCAGAATGTGAAAATGTCAGAGAAATCGCTTTTTTTTTTTTTTTTGTTTTGCGGTTGATTTAGATTTCGCGCCGGGAATAATTTAGAAATTTTTAATAAATTTTAAATTGATTTAAATAATTTTAATTTAGATTTCGTGTCGGTAAACCCACATAGTCAATATATATATCAATTTAAGATAATTCATATTTGAACGCAACGACGACCCGCTTTGCGATCGGAGTCGTTTATTCGTTTGTCAAATCCATTTCAACTCAATGTGCATCGCCGCTTTCAACTGCTCGATTTTTGCGCAAACTCGTCCGAATTGAGTGCGAATAGTCTTACTTGATAGATTTCGATGTTTCGAAGCTAATGACACAATCAATTTCACGAATGGAGGTTGTTTGATCCTCGTCGGCGCCTCCTGACCTCGATATATGTGTAGGGGCGTTGACGACTCGAGCGCTTGATTGGTTGATCATCAAGTCGTACATTATTTATATTCTAACCAGTTTTGACATTCTGAACGCAATGGCAAAGTCTGTTCATCAATCGGAGGTCATTTGAGTTGATTTTGGCGACGTCTAGTGTATTTTAGCCTCGATTTGTGCGCTGCCACTTTTGATTATTCTACATTTGCACAGACTCATCCGAATTGAGCGTGGCTAGTTTCATTTGATAGATTTTGATGTTTTGAAGCTAACGACGCAATCAATTTTGCGAACATAGGTCGTTTAGTTTGCGTCGGTGCCTCTTGACTTTGATATGCATGCAAGCATGTTGATGACTCGAGCGCTTAATCAGTTGATCATTAAGTTGTGCAATATTTATATCCTAGCCAATTTCGACATTTTGAACGCAATGACAAAGTTCGTTCGTCAATCAGAGGTCATTTGAGTTGATTTTAGTGACGTCTAGTTTATTTTAGCCTCGATTTGCGCGCTGTCACTTCTGATTATTCGACATTTGTACAGACTCATCCGAATTGAGCACAATCAATCTCATTTGATAGATTTCGATGTTTGAAGCAGGTAATCAATTTCACAACGTCGCTTTTTGGCGTCATTTCCTCGACTTTGATATGCGTGCAAGCATGTTAACGACCCGAGCGCTTGATCAGTTGATCATTAAGTTGTGTGATATTTATATTCTGACTAATTTCGACATTCTAAATGCGGTGGTAAAATCCATTCTTTGATCGGAGGTCATTTCGGCTGATTTCAGAGATGTCCAATGCATTTTAGCCTCGATTTGCGTGTCACTGCTGATTATTCGACATTGGCACAAACTCGTTTGAATTAAGCGTGAATAGTCTCATTTGATAGTTTTCGATGTTTTGAAGCTAACGGCATGATCCATTTCATAAACGGAGGTCGTTTGATCTTCGTCGCAGCTTCCCGACTCTGATGTATGCGTCCACACTTTGATAGCTCGAGCACTTAATTAATTGCTCATTAGATTTTACAATATTTATATTTCGATCAATTTCAAAGTTCTGAACGCGACGACGAAGTCCGTTCGTCGATCAGAGGTCATTTCAACCATTTTCAGTGGCATTCAGTGCATTTTGAACCAGTTGCCACCTCTCAGCAATTTGAGCAATTGACTTGACTTATAACATATGTGGAGGTCAACATTTATATATATATATATATATATATATATATATATATATATATATATATATATATATATATATATATATATATATATATATATATATATATATATATATATATATATATATATATATATATATATATATATATATCATAGTTGTAACCATGGCTTAATGGTTAAAGTTTTTATTATGCAAAAGATTGACCCAGGTTCAAATGCTCCCTCTTACAGATTTTTTGGATTATTGCATTTCGAGTTGATACAAGCCATTTTGAACAATTCGAGCTGAACATGAACAATGAAATTTCGAGCTATTTCGAACATGAGCTGAACACGAACAAAGTAACTTTTAAACGAGTCGAATACAAACAAGGATTTGGCTCGTTTACACCCTTATTTGAAACTAATGGTGTGATTGGGGAGGGGTAGTGCGATGCGCAGTGCAGGTGCCATTTTGGAAACTAGGTTTTGATCATGTTTTGAAAAATCTGTTGTGGGAAAGCGATATTTTCTAACTTGACTTAAAGGGTCTGTTTGAGGCAACTATTGCAGTCTCAAAATGTAGTGGTGGCTATTGTAATAAAAACTGATATCTAAAAGTTGCAGTGAGTATCATAATTTTTTTTATTTCAAAAAAATTAAACTGTACTTTTTTGGCAGCCATTTCACTCTTCTTGGCCAAGTTAGAAAATCAGCTTTTTTACCGCAAATTCTTCAAAATGTGGCTAGAGCACAATTTCCAAATGGCACTATGGTGCATTTTCACGTCGCAACACACCGCCACTGTTGCCTCAAATGCAACTTAGTAAAGTGCAGTGATTGCTAAAAAGATACAGTCTAACCTTTTTTTTAAAATTAAAAAAATTATAATATTCACCGCAATTTTTTAGATAACAACTTCTTCTATAGCGACTTCATCACTGCGTTTTCATGTTGCTACAGTTATCCCAACCAAACTATAATGCTAATTAATAATTCTATGAACTTGAAAATCAACTATTAAACATACTTCATACATCACTTTTTGGTATTGAAAATTTGAAAAATTGTAATTCTATGGGGCATGCAAAGGATCTGTTATTGCTTTGGTGTTCCAAATTCCAAGATTTTCAAAAACGGCTAAACTCCATCTCTCTTGTTTGGTTGGTTGCCCAATTCTTGAGTTCTTCATCCAGCCTTTGTGTTAAATATTTGTAGGAAGGAGATATGGAAACTAGTCTGCTGGAGGCGATGGTTCAAGAGACAGTGAAGCTGTTCTGGGACTATTTATCAAGGTGCATTTAAGGATTTAGCATCAACTTTAATTTATTTTTTCATTGCTTTCAAGTTTTATTATTATTCTTTTTACATTCATCACCTTTTTATTTGCATCCAGTTCTTTGGCTTTGATTAATCCTTAATTATCAATTTTTTTTTGGCAGCTGAAGGTATGTTCTGACTGAGTAGACATCAGAAGAAAATTGTAAAGAGAGCTATATATTCTGGAAAGGTTTGACAGCGCCACTGTATATTTCAAACTGTGTAAATATATAGTTATATTATTGTGTTTTAGAAGTATTTGAATATCAATACATTGCAAAAGCAACTGATGTATACATGACTGGTATGAAAATAGTTTCTTATAGTCTTATTAATGTTTGTTAACAAAGTAATATCTGTAATAGGTTAATTAAAAACATATTAATAAATATATTATTTGCATTAAAAAAATAAGGGAGATATTTACAATGTTCTTTCGAATCAATGGATGATTTGGTAGGTGATAGGATATTTAATGATAGTATGTATATTTTAGTAGGTTCATCAAGGTGCATCATCTTAGATTTTGGGAGTTTTTTACCAAAGGCAACTTAAATTTCTCTTCTCATAAATCTTACAATAAGTGATCATAAAATACATGTGATGACTAAAAAGATTTTAATTTAAATGTTTTAAATTATGGTGCTATATAATAATTTTAATAATGAATATTTGCCACTTCCTCTCACAATTCATAATTTAAAAATATATTCTATGATATATACATATAAAGTTTTTATCAAGATAAACTTAATCAGAAAAAAAAAAAACTTTAAGAATGAGATGAATTTGTATATTTATCAAGGCAAATAAGAGCTACAATAAGCAGTTTGGAACATCAGGTTAGGGCGGTAAACGAGTCGATTTCGATTGATCCATGATTGGCTCATAATTCTCGAAATTGATCGTGATCCGTTCGAGTTCGAGCCAGCTCGAATCGATTTGTTGTCGATTTCGAGCTGGTTCGTTTTGTTACTGAGCCGGCTCGAATTTTTTTTTGCAGAAAAACAATCTTAGCTGGCTCGTTTTTAATGAGCCAAAACAAGCCAACTTAAAATTTTCTTATATTTTCAGTGCTTTTTTTTAATATAATTTTTAATATTTATGATACAAATTACATTAATATATATATTTTAAAACACACACACACACACACACACACACACACACACACACACATATATATATATATATATATATATATATATATATATATATATATATATATATATATATATATATATATACATAGAGAAAATGTTTATAATTTGGAAAAAAATAAAATCTATTATAATGCATAAGTGCATAACAAATTACAAGTTTCAACTTTCAAGTTACAATTTATAAATTACAACTCTTTGCACTAATATAAATACATTGCACATTACAACTTACAACTTTAAAAAGTATAAAAATAAACATGATTTTGATTTGTTCATAGGCCGTCAAATACCCTTGCTGCAACATATGAAAACTCAAGAAAAAGATTAGCAAATAAATTACATATATCTAAATAATAATTGATGATTGTTGCGTGCTAGAAAACCAGTTGTAGAGTGAAAGTTTACGCCTTAGCCTTGTTGTGAAATCCAGCACACACACAAGTATTTAAAGAGTGAACAAGAAAATTCCATAATTTTTACGTGAAAATTTTGAAAAGAGGAAAAATCCGCGGGGCTAGCCAGTAAAATCTTCAATTTGTATTTATTTTTGGAGTTCAAGTTTTCCGATATGGGGTATATGAGAAGAGGTGACAATGTGAATCCCAAAATCCAACAACAATCATATAGTAATAGTGAGCAGAGGATCAGTGATCGGTGGAGGCGGCTGGCGTGGTTGACAAGGTGGTGGTGACAGGTCAGTGACAATTATGCTTGGGATCTTCAAGCTTTAGAGCTCTCTCTCTCTCTTGGGCTCTGAAGAATGATGGCTATTTATAGAGGAGTGATGTTTACGTAAATACATACAACTCCACTCCATGGACGATCATGATGATTCCCATGATCATGATGTATTTTGTGTGTTTGAATGCTCAAATGAAGTCAATTATGAGATCTTAGACTTGTTACCATGTCGAGACACTCGATTTGACTATAAACACTCCATGTTTGAAAGCTATTTAGGGATTTAACTGATATCCCAAAATTTCCAATGATATTTTAAGTGCTTGATCTCGACCAGTTTCAACTTCGGATTAGTTTGCTTTTAACATCAAGATTTGTGCTTCGACTAGTAGTATTTTAAGTGTCATATCAGTTGCCCTATTTTTGGATGACATTATCTCAATCGTCCAAAAATATATCAAATACTTAAAATAATAAATTCTTCAATGAAATTTCGGGTCCATTAATTACATTTTGAAAGCAGTTCATGGATTATGATCAGAAAGCGGCATGTGGATGTGGAGTACCTGCATAGTTGGGGTTAATGGATGATTAACATGGCTAAGTATGATACGTATATGATCGGGCAACTTATAGTGGGTCGGTCCAATGTATTGGGTCACCTGGGACATTGCGAGGTGCGATGGGTCGGTATGAGCAATTCATGAGCCAGTCTGACCAGGTCCAAGAATATGAGGGATTGTCAGTTTCTTGGTTTGTTGGTTTGGGGTTTTGATAACCACTCCTTGTTTATCTTGGTGATTAAGACCCACATGGTTATATGTGAAGTTTTCCCTCAAAGAGGTGTGTCACAGCTATTTCTTATGGAGAAGAGAGTTTTCTTTTTGGAATTAATAGTTTACTTAAATCTTAAATTTAAGTTTAGTTAGTAATTTTATTTTATAATGATACAATTCTTAATGCAAAAATAAAAGTACAAGTAAAGTAAAGAGATAGGCATAATTTTTTCGTGGTTGGTAAACCCCAAAAGGCTCGTCCATGCCCCACCACTAGGAGGAATCCACTAAATCAAAATAGTTTACAAATGGTACTCTCTATAAGCAGGGGTGAGTACAACCCTACAATCATATGTACTTTCTCCTGAAAGGCGAGTACAAAAATATAAATTTTCTGACAGAAAAAATACAAAATAATAAATTTTGATAAAATAAATCTCTCACAAATATACCAAGCTATCCAATTCAAAAATTGATCTCACAACTTACAAATGATCACTTAAAAATTTTGGCAAGATAAAATTCTCACTTAATATTGATAAGAAATAATAAAATAAATATTTTATAGTAATCTTACTAAGATGTTTATGTTATTATAAATTATAGACTAATATAAAAATTATTTCAAAATAAATTCACAATATACTTTTGCATAATAAAAAAAATTTCAACAAGAAATAATTTGTTTTATTTTAACCAAAAATATTCTTTCAATTAAAGCTAATGATCACAAAATACTTAAATAAAATGAGTATATATATATTATATCTAAGTAGGCTAGTAAGATTTTAATTAAAAAGAGAGATCTAGAAAATATGAAAATAATTTTAGCATAATAATTATATATAATTCTAAAATAGATCTAAGAATAAATGATCTTTCAAAATTAATTAATGAAGAAATATTTCAAGAAACCAAGAAATTTGTAGGAAGTTAAAATTTCAACAAGTTGAAATAGATCCTACAAACTATCACAAGAGTTTTCACATGGAAAAACTTTGATGTGAAAAATAATGTCCAAAGACTAATCCACCAAAAAAAATAAATCGGAAAGAATAAATAGATGGTGAAAATAGCATGAACAAAATGAATTAAGATCAAGAAAATAAACTCAAGTAATTTGAGAAAGCTTGCTTAGTTGAAGCTTCCAAACCAAGGATTTAATCTTGCAATATTTGGAGAATACTTTGAAGGAAAATCTAAGAAATTTTCTCTTAGATTTCTTAGGGATTTTGAATTTTGAATGAGGAATGCTTTATGAAGAGAATGAGGGCTATTTATAGGCAAGAAGGTCATTTTGAATTATTTCAAAAAAATATATTATTCTAACCTCATCTATCATGTGATAATTTAATATTCAATAAAAATATAGTTTATATTAAATAAATATTCAATTAAAGCAGCCAAAATTTGGCTATTCACATGAGCAAGTAAAAAATAATCAAATATGACTCTTAATATATTCAAAGCATGTAGCATGCATTCATTATTAAAAGCAGCTAATGTTTAAAAAATCATAATAAATTCAATTTTAATCAAACGTGGATCATGTGACCTATCAAATTAAAGGAAAAAAAATTGAAGGAATCCATTGGAGATGAAATCAGATATAAATTCCTTGATTATAAAATGACTTTGGCTAAAATACAAAATTTCATATATTTTTGTTAATTGACATGTGACATTTAAATATTATGATATAATTTATATATGACCATACATATGTTAGTTATCATATAACCATCAAATTAATTAAAATATTTAATTATATTAAAAAATAATTACACTTAATAGTCATTATCATTTATTATTTTGATAATTCAAATGCTATATATGAAACATATAATTGAATGTTAATTAGATAGAGATTTATATAAATTAACCTCATTAAAATAATATGTTAAGTTGTGAGAAAATTGATTCATGCCAATGAATAAATGCATATAACCTAAAATATTATATTTTGAGCTTCACATTATCCAATTTGATCTATCTTTCATTCTTCTCTCTTGCAATTTCCTCAAACATATTATGAGATGTATTGGATATATAATTAGAGTATATCTGAAATACATAAAAATTCATTGAACATCCAAGCATTAGGTTTGTTATCATCAAAATTGATCAGTTGAATATGAGGCTCATTAAGGACACGGTTTGGAAGCTCAAAATCATCGATTGAATTTCATACGGTGAGGCTCTGTTTTCCCTCGAAGAGGCGTCCGCCTTGTCGCCGACCGGTTTGGAGGCGATCAAGGCCCGTAGTTCATACAGCGAGTCTCCGATTTTCCCTCGAAAGAGGCCTCAACTGCCCTTGTCGGACCGACCGGGTTTGGAGGTGATTAAGACCCATAGTTCATACGGCGAGGCTCCGATTTTTCCTCGAAAGAGGCATCAACTGCTCTTGCTAGACCGACCGGGTTCGGTGGCGATCAAGGCTCGTAGTTCATATGGTGAGGCTTCGATTTTCCCTCAAAAGAGGCGTCAACTGCCCTTGTCGGACCGACCGGGTTTGGTGGCAATCAAGGACCATAGTTCATACGGCGAGGCTCTGATTTTCTCATGAAAGAGGCATCAACTGCCCTTGCCGGACCGACTAGGTTCGGAGGTGATGATCGGCGATGATAATCGGTGACGGTGATGATGGGCGGTGGCGGCCGATGTTGGTAGTCGGCGGGGATGACCGTTGACGATGGTGGTGACCGGCGAAATGGCCAGTGATGGTCGGCGGTGGTGACCGGTGATGGTGATGACCAGCCAGCGGCAAGTGGGTGGTCAGCAAGAAGAATCGAAAATAATCGAGTGGCGACCGGGCGTGGTAGTCTGGGATGACGGCGATGAGATTTTGACCTATCCGATGTTATTTGTCAGAGTGTAACTCGATTACATTAACCTGTATGGAAGAGGTTGAATTGAATCCACTGAAGCTTTTTGACCTATCTAAAGTTGTTTGTCAGAGTGTGACTCGATGACGTTAACTTGTATGGAAGTGCTCGAATTGAATCCGTTGAGGATTTTTGACCTATCTGTGATTGTTTGTCAGAGTGTTACCCGATGATGTTAACCTGTATGGAAGAGGTCACAGGATGTCCACCAAGGACCTTTTGACTATCCTAGGTATCAACCAAAGTGTTACTTGACTTCTTACCAATATGGAAGAGGTCTGATCAAGTCCCCTTGGGATTGATCATGCCCGATTGAGATACAACGTGATTGTATATTTCTCAAGTGGGAGGATTAAATGAAGAAGAAACAAGCTTATAAGAAAAAATCATAAACTCATTACTTTGATAATATTGGTGATATAATATTGTCACAAGATAACTTAATAAAAGGGACGAGATACATTTTTAAAAAGAGTTAACAAAAGACAAGAGGTGGAGAGGAAAAGATAAACGGGGTAAATTAAAGACGACAACATTTATGCACCAAGGATTACATATAATACTTTTCAAAGACCCTCCATGTTCCAAGTTTTAGGGAAGATTTTTTCCTCTGGATCTTTGGTCATAGCTTGATGGTTGGTCATTTGATAACAAAGTGGGGAGCAAGTCTTTTACAGGCAAAACCCTCTGAGGTACTTCTTTATCTTGAAGATTAAAATTCTCGATGTTGAAGGTCACCGAAGGGCATGGTTGAGCTTATCTGAGGTAACATGATTGTGTTATTTGTTGGTTTCCATAGACCACTCCAACCCCAATGGGAGTTTGAAATTTCATCTTAAGATGAGGTACCGAGGTGACATCATCGAAGATTGATTGGAGGGGTCTTCCAAAGATAGTGTTGTATGCTGAATTTGACTTGGCCACTATGAATTGGACTGAGTGAGTGACTTGTTGAGAAATGCTTGAGAACAATGGGAAGGGTGATTGTCCCCTCCACTCGTACAAGATGATTATCAAACCCATATAACGGTCTTGCAGCGGGTTGAAGTTTTTCCTTAACTAGGCCCATGCTAAGAAAGGTGGAGTAAAATAAAACATCAATGGAACTCCCATTATCAATCAAAATTCTTTTAATAACATAACAGGGTCACCAATCCCCGCACTGATGACAAGAGGATCTTGATGCGAAACTTGGACTCCTTTCATGTCTGAGTCATTAAAAGTGAGGGGATGATTAAAATAAGATTTTTTTTAACTTCAACTCTTCAAAGGTGACGATGAAGACTTGATTAGATAGTAGTGGCCCACTTGCAATCGTTTCAATTTCTTCAACTATTTGGCGGCTATTATGTTGTTTCTGTGATGATTGTCCCGGTTGCCCCCTAGTTGGAGTTATGTTTGCTTGAGCTGGTTGGTTTTGCACAAATTCGTAGATATCCCCGTTGAATGAGCCTCAAATTTCTTCTTTAAGTTGTTTACAAGCCTCAGTATGTCCACGACTGATGGAAGTGACAATATTGCTCTAATTTCTGAATTTGGTTTAGTGGATGTGGCGGTTGATGGTCTCTTCATCTCGAATAGCCAACAAGACGCGTTAACAAGAGATGTGTTTAGCGTATTCCGGCCGTGGTTTGCATCGTTGATGCGGGCGTCGTGGAGAGAGATCATGACTGCTTTGTTGCTTCTTCTGATGGGATTGTTGATCCAGGTTTTCTAGAGCACTCTTATTTTTCCTTGGATTGTTCAAATTATTTTCGATGGGCATTAATAGCCTCATCAGCAGAAATTTGTGCTTCCATATGGTGAACCAAGTCGGCATATGAGCGGACCGTATCTCGTATTAGTGACGAGTAGAAAGGCCTAGGATGGAGCCCTCCAAGAAAAACTCCTCTCGATCTGTGTCTACCCTGGATATTTGGCGAGCTCGAGGAGAATCTCTGGAAGTATTCTTTAAGTGATTCACCCTCATTTTGATGAATGCCAGAGAGATGGGAGGAATCTTTAATGATCCTCCAGTTTGCAATGACATTCTATAAAATCTTGGCGAAGTTCGTCAAAGGTATGGATGGATTCCCTTGGAAGGGAGTAAAACTAAGTGCTTGCCCCTTGAGGGTAACGGAAAGACTTGACAAAGCAAGGTGCTGGAGCACATTGGATATGCATGATGATCTGTAATGGTCGATATGTTCATATGGGTCAATTGCCCCATCATAGGATTCAATACTCTGAAGCTTGAAACCTACAGGAATAGGATGTTGAAGGATAGCTTCAGCTAAAGGTGAGGACATCTCATAGCCACGGTGAGGGGGAGGATGATTTATGTCTTTAATGTGAAATTCATCTTGCATTAAGTGTCATAATTCTGCACGTATAACATATCAAGTGGAGTCAACAGATGAGAACAAGCTACCAAAGGATTAGCTCGGCTGAGTCGACGGATGGATGAGTAACTAGCGGTCAAGGAGATCATTATCACGGCCTCTACGAGGAACTGTCAAGGAGATTAGAATTTTGACCTCCCGTGGCTAACGATCTTGGGGAGATGTGTTTGGTGGGTAGTGGCTGTGTTCCTCACAAAAGTAGATCATCTCATTTTGAGACTCTTCCATTCGGCGCACAGAATCTTCTAAAGAGATTCTTGTCTCGCCTTCATCGATAGGGTCACGCCTATCAGGGGGAAGTGAGCCAGAAGCTTGGCATCCTAGGTTCAAGAATTGGTTTTGAGAGTGATGGGAGTTGGAGCGAGGCTCCTTGATAAGTATTGGCCTATCATGATGGGTGTTCACGGAAATGATTGAGGGTTCTTTTTCATACCATGCCAAATTGCTAAAAAAATCAATTGGTAGATTGAAAGTTTACGCCTTTAGCCTTATTGTGAAATCTAGCACACACAAGTATTTAAAGAGTGAACAAGAAAACTCCAGAATACTAACATGAAAACCTCAAAAGTGGAAAACCATGGCTAGCCCAAGAAAAAATCTTCCAATATGTATTTATTTTGAGTACAAGTTTTCCGATACGATTATTGAATTGTATATGAGAAAATGTGAATCCCAAAATCAAAAACAATAGCCATATAGTAACGGTGAACATCGGGATCAACGGCGGATCGGTGGCTGACGGCGCAGGCGTGGTCGACAACCAACGTCGGACCATCGAAAGTGGTGGTAATGACATTATGCTTGGAGGATCTTCAAGCTTTAGAGCTCTCCTCTCTTCTTGCAGTTCCCCTCATGTGAAGAATGAGGGGCTATTTATAGATTGGAGACGCTTTTATAAATACATGCAAACCAACCACTCCACTCCATCGGACGGCTCATGATGATTCCCTTGATCATATGATGTATTTTATGTATTTGAATGCTCAAATGAAGTCAGAATTATGTGATCTTAGCCTTGTTAGATCCGGCTCATCGAGACACTCGATTTGACTATAAACACTCCATGTTTGAAAGCTATTTAGGGATTTAACTGATATCTCAAAGTTTTCAATGATATTTTAAGTACTTGATCTCGACTAGTTTCAACTTTGGATCAGCTTGCTTTTAACATCAAGATTTGTGCTTTGACTAGTAGTATTTTAAGTGTCATATCAATATTATTATTGAAATTTATAGAAAGAAAGAATGATAGATAAATAAGTAGAATATAAGAGATTATGCATGACCTTTACCCTCTAAAAATTGAGATGATGATAATGATAAATGAAAAGAGAGAGGAGCTAAGCAACGGTTTCAAGCTTAGCTCAAGCCTTCTCGCAAAACCAAAGGAGCTAAGTATAACAACAAAAGCGCAATACCAGATATGGTAGCAGAACAACAAGCAGCAAAAAAAAGAACAATAGTATAGCATGGGCTATAGCAGAATAGGAAGAAAGACAGAAAAATAATCTAAGTAAACAACTGCTTAGTTTCAGGCTCAGCTCAAGCCTTCTAGCAAAACCAAAGGAGCTAGCAGAAAAAAAAAAAGAACAACAGTACAGAACAACAGAACAGAACAACAGAACAGGAAGAAAGACAAAAGAGTCAAGATAGAAGAATGATATTTCTGGCTCAGTTCAGCAATACCAAAACATCCATCAATACCAAAATATTTTAGGCTTTAGTTCAACAATAGCAGAGATAGAAGAGAAACATTTCAGGCTCAGTTGAGCAATACCCAAGACATAAGAATAGCATTTCAGGCTCAGTTCAGCAACACCAAAACATGTAAGCAGAACATCAACATTTTTTTGGCCTCAAATTTATATCATTGGCCAAAACATCGCTTGACAATTATCCACCATTACAGTGTATTAGTTTTATCCGCCCTCCAAACTTATAAGCATCTTAGTTAATTTTCATCATTGGGTATAGCCTAAACATGCAAATTCTAAAGAAATATAACAATATGAATGTACTAGCATTGAAATATATAAAACTTTCATAGTATCTCAATTCCCAAGTTTTGAATGTTCAAACATATCCTAATTCCTAAATAAAGATGTCCAAGTTCTTAACATAATATCATACCAAACTAAGCATTTTAATAGTTAATACCATACCATTCAACTATAGCATAATATTTGGAGGTGTCCCAATTGATTTGTTTCCTCAAATATTGGAATTAGTGGTCATATTTTGGGCATCTCAACTGATAAATTTTTCTCCAAGAATGTCAAACTAAATATAGATTAAAAATAATGAAATTGTAATATGGAGAAAGACAACATAAATATAATTGAGTAATAAAAAATATCAATGGTTCTTTTGATGACTTATATGAGGAACGAATCCAACCACCGGTGCAAACTAAAGCATCAAGTGTTTTTGGTGATAATGAGCTTTTATAATCTCCAAGCACACGATCACCAACACTAAAAGTTGATACAGAAGCGACAGTTGTTACTTGGACTTTAAAAATATCTTTTGTCATCTTGCACAGAGTTTTATACTTCAATGCTGACATTTTCCACCACTCAAGAATATCAAAATTCAGAATCCAAACACTTCATAGAAGCCTCTTCTAAGTAAAGTTCTAAATCAATTTTTTGTGGAAGTAGAATCCCAGTCCAATCAATGAAATCATACAAGTCATCAAGAACATCAACATCACTTATACTTCTTATGGAGTAGTACTACTAATTGGTTGAGAGGATGTACTCGTGAGAATTAATTTAAATTATTATGATCGCATAATATGAGTAGAGCTCAAAAAGTTTTTGTTTCACAGCATCAATATTCTCATTAACAATATCAGAATCATAAATCTATGGGTAATAGTAATTTATCTCAAACATTTTCATCATGGGATCTTGTATTCATGCAATTGAAAATATCATGGAATAATCAGACTGGTATTTGTCAAACTTTGACTTCATAGTAATTATCATATTTGAAAGAAATGTAGTGTCTGAAGCACAATCTCTATCAAAATTTTTTTTAATTAGAGTCAGATTTGGAAGCAGGTGATTAGCTGTTGGAAAATTTGAGCTAGAAGAAATCTCCGTAATATGATTAAAAATAAAAATAAGTTGTCTAATTTAATCAAACTGATCACATTCCTCATCAAAAAGCAACCACAAATAATTGTGATTCCTTAAAGCATACTCTGGAAACACAAATAAAAAAGCACTCAAGCATTTTATATGTTGAGTTCCAACAAGTTAGAACATCAGAACAAGGTAATTTTGAAGTTTACAATCCTATATGTCTAGCAATCTCACCAAATTTATGTAATCTACTTGGTGACATATTTATAAAAAAGATAGATTCTCGCTTTCAATGATTACCAAATTTTCTTCCAACCTTGGACATCAAGTTCAAGATATGAGCAACACATCTAATATGAAAAAAATCTCTCATAAATAGAAATCCTGATCTTCTACTAAACATAGCCAATTTTAGGCAACACATCATTAGTAGAAGCAAACATCTAGTGTGATTGTACAAATTTCATTTTGAAGACCCCATTACAACATAATTTCAGAAATAGCCTTAGAGGTAACGTAACTATTATGAGGAGACTATAAATGCTCAACCATCATGAAAGGATACTTATGAATAATAATCATTTTGATAATAATATTTTTAATTCTATTATGATCATAAGTAGAAGAAACACACAAAGGAGACATTAAATCATTACCCTCTATATCTTCAGATATTAGATCAAAGAGTTTTTATTTTTTTCTTATTCATAGTTGTTTTACTGTAATGATATGGTTTGAAATATCTATTCATCTGAGAAGTAGCACATGTTTTCTGTTTGAGGTATGATTTAGAAAAATAATTGCACTTTCATTTCTCTACCATATTACTTTTCTCAGAAATAGAAATTTGGCAAAAATGTTGCCAAATTTATGATCTTTGCCTTTGCCTTTGATGTCATCAATACTACTAATTTCCTTAATACTTTCATTAGGAGTACTAATATTATCAACTGGAGGTTGACTAGAACTTACAGACTAATTTTGAGATTTTATAGCCATTGTTTATACAATGAAATAAGAACCTTAAAGTTAATAAACTGATATGTCAAAGGCAATAATGCATATATGTAAATTTTAGTATATGCTAACAAATGAATACTCAAACTTCCAAAGCCTTCTGCATTGCTTTACCCTTTTATACATATCCACTTTTATTAAGCATATCCAAGAAAATAGAGCGTGTCCAACATAACCACCTTTTTTTTATCTAGACATAAGACTTATTCGCTTACAATAAAATGAGTAGAGAACTAAATAAATAAATAAGAGTGTGAACAAATAAAGAGCAAGCAACAATATCATCTAGACAGCTAAAGCAGCCAATATAACACATCTATAAATAAAAAAATATCATTATCTACCACAGCAGACTCACAGATGATAGAACCACATACCCACAAGGCCACAAATTATATAAGTATCAATATCCCAGATTAGGAGTGTAAGCTAATGTAATACAAACCCTCAACAATACAAGCAGCACCAGGACACCAATATGTCGTATGTAGGAATAATACAAAGTCGAGCAATTGAGCAAAGTTGCCAAAGCAAGCCGTATATTAAGGCCATAATAATGCTTGGTTTTATGAGTAAGGCCCGCATGTAAACAAGCAATAATCATAGGTGAGGTCCATATCATAAAAAAACCCGAGGCAGCAGAGGCGAGAAAGAAAAATGAAAAAAAACCCTCCTCATTCTGCATAATTTTAAGCCAATAAAAATGCAAAATCTATGTGATCAACATTGAGAGCAAAAAAATCTAAAAGAAATAGTCAGTTACGAATGAGCCATTTAGGACAATATACCAATAGTTACCAATCGATGTCAATGAGGAAATGATACTAGATATAGAGGCAACAAATAAAAAAAAAACCCTCGTTCTCGGTTTATTTTTAAGTTATCAAAATATAGATGTAAAGAAAATATAAAAATCTTACAGAGGTTGTTGCTTGGAGATGATCGAGACTTCTAGAAGAGATAATTTCTGATTATATAACAAAGGCACAAAGAACTTAACTGTTTAAGAGCAAATCACGAACGAAGACACCGAACGAGAGTCAAAAGATCAAGAGAAGAAAAGACTTAGAGAGTCGAAATCAATCAAGGCCTCGAGGTTTAGGGCAGAGCCGCAAAGAAGAAAGAAACCTCATTCGTGAGAGTCATGCGAAAAAAACTCTTATAAAATTGTTCTAATGATAAATCACATTCATATAAAATAAATTGAATGGACATCCTCATAAACGCAGAATAAATAGTTCGATTCGAAATGATTTCATAAACCAGCTACGTCTAAATGCTTGATTAAATAATCGATTTAGTAATCGACTTGTATTCGGCTCAATTAACTTGATGCGAGCTCGATTCGATCCAAAATTGATCCAATTTTGAGCGATTTTGATTTTCAATTAAAACTAATGACTTTCCCTCTTATAATTATATATTACATGTGATAAATAAAATAAAAGAAACTAAAAACCAACATAAACAATAAAAAACAAACAAATCATAGTAATGACACTTAAATATTATCATAAGAATATAAGTATAATTCATGTTTATGTACAATCACTCCTTCCAAACTTTAAAAAATAATAATAATAATAATAATAATTGTAACTAAGGATCTTTTTGAAGTGGTTATAGCATTTTGTGCAGATAATTGTGAATTTTTGTGAATTAAAAGTTACTATAGGTTTTAAAAATATTTGTTTAGAAAATATAGAATAATAACTTTCTTACATTTATCATACTATATTAGATTTAATTGTAAAACACAATTTTACGATGCAAATAATAATAATAATAATAATAAAATGAGTAAAAAGCATTAGTTAATTAGAAGTGTGAAAGAAATCTAATGTCATAGAATAATCACAATATAAGTGATTTTCTTATAAAACACTATCATAATTAAATTTTTAAAAAAATGAATAAATCATTTGCAATTGAATTTAAATTTATCAAGTAACTTGCATACTTCTAAACATGTTGTTTCTACAATAATGTTATCATAGAGAGAGAGAGAGAGAGAGAGAGAGAGAGAGAGAGAGAGAGAGAGAGAGAGAGAGAGAAGAAGGTAGTGATCAGCAAGGGATTGACTAGGGAAAAGGCTTTTGTATATGAGTGATAGCTGCTGCTAGTATTATAAAGAGATTTATGGTGGTTCAAAATAATATTATTGATTCAATATCTTAATATTAAATTTTGTTGATTAAAAATTCAGATATAAATTACAAATTATTAATTTCAACTTTACAATTGTGGGCTCCGAAAATTCGCCACCGACCTCTTCGATGAAAAGAGTGTTTAAAGTGTCGGTGTAATTTTCAGAAGACAAATGAAATAGTAGATAAGACACTACCTAGAGATTTCGTTCTCATTTGGTGAGAACTTTAGATCTGGTTCCAGTTTTCCTATAGGCGCAAGCCCCTATAGTTAATTATCCCTCTCAATAAATGAGAGAGAAGTTTCGATTAAGGCTTTATTAGATCGAATGCAAAGTAGCGAAAAGATGTAGAGTTTCAAAATTTAGATTATGAAATTTATCATTTCAACTTAAACTAGATGGTTGGGAGAATGATGATGAGCCCTATCTAGATCCCATGGTTTCATCGTCGCTACTGTCTACAGAGAGGAGGTAATGACCCAATCGAAGGATCCTCATCAAGAACACATGGATTACCATCCAAGAAATCCTTGAGATGGGGTGGTGTTTGTTTAAAGAGAAAATCTTAAGTCTACCTTAGCTGACAGAGGGCTGTTTGTTCTATCAAGTATACCCTATGATTCACAACTCAAAGGGTAGAGATATTAGAGCATAATGTGACTATGTGATCATAATATAATGTAGTATGTAACCACCCGAGAGGACTCGGTGACATTCATCTGTGGAGCCTTGCCAAGCCAATTTAGAGGATCAGTCTACCGGCAAGAGATTAATTAAGAGTGAACATAGAAACACTTGATTTATTGGCTCCTTTGTGAGCTAGAGTTTTCTTAATTTGTCACAAACGCTATGGAAGGTGGATAGATTGAGTTTGATTTAAATTTTAATGATAGAATTTCATTTAAGTAGTTTGCTACTTAATTTGATTTGAAAATTAATTAATTTGAATATGTTTAAGAGCTTTACATCATCAACTCATTTAGCTTCTTGAGGATTAGATCACGATCAATTTTGATATTTCAGATTTGGAACTCTTATTATAAGTTTTAAGTTTTGTTAATGACTTCTAAGACTAAACCGAAGCATAAGCATCCTTACTGAATTTAAATATTCGATAGTTTAGAGATATATATAGTAATTTTGGTACTTTTATTTAAGAGATTGATTTGATTGTTAATTTGATTTGAAAAATTGATTAATTTGAAGATGTTTAAGAGCTTTAGATCTATCAACACCGTTAGCGCTAAGAGGATTATCTACTATCATAAGACAATTAGCTTCATATTTCACTAACTTGAATCATTATAATAGGTTTTTAAGCTTTGTTAACCGCACCCCAAGACTAAACAGGAAACAACCCGCACAACATCCTCTTTTCAGATTGTTACTTAATTTGATTTAAAAAATTGATTAATTTGAAGATGTTTAAGAGCTTTAGATCCTATCAACACTGTTTAGCTGCTAAAAGAGGATTAGATCTACTATCATATGATAGAATTAGCTTCTCAGATATTTCACTAACTTAGAATCATTATAATAGGTTTTTAAGCTTTGTTAACCTGACCCGGCCCTAAGACTAAATCGGAAACAACCGCACAACATCCTCGACACTTGAATTTAAGCATTTGCATAATGTGGGGCACATGTGGGTGTATTTAATAATTTAGATAATTTTTGTTTAAATTAAGAACTTTATATTCAACTCTATTTAACGCTATGAGATTAGATCATCAATTACGAATCGCCAAATATTTCACCGATTTGAAAGCCTTATTATAGGTTTTAGGTTTTGTTAACCAACTCACTAAGACTAAAGCAACCCGCAAACATCCTCACACGGAATTTAATAACATATTGGCCCATGCGGTGTATTTAATAATTCATAATTTTATATTAAATTAAGAACTTTAGATCCGCCAACTCGCTTAACGCAATGATTAGATCTACTATCACCATGAATCAATTTCAAATATTTTATTGATTTGAAACTCTTATTATAGGTTTTAGGTTTTGTTAACCCAACCCGCCCTAGACTAAAGAAAGCAACCCGCGCATCCTTTAACTTGAATTTAAGCATTCATAAATATGCAGTGTATTTAATAATATAATTTTATTTTAAATTAAGAGCTTTATATTCGTCAACTCTATTAACTACTAAGAGGATTAGATCTACCACGTAATGCTTTCTTAAATATTTTATTGATTTGAAACTCTTATTACAACCCATCTAAGACTAAACCGAAGTAATCTGCATCCTCATATGAATTTAAGCATTCAAAGATAGTATCGGGCACATGTGGGCATAATTAATAATTCAGATGATTTTATGTTTGAATTAAGAGCTTTAGATCCTGTCAACTCTATTTAACTGTTAATAGAGGATCATATCTACTATCACCTGTCATAATTAGTTTCTTAGATATTTTACTGATTTGAAATTCTTATAATAGATTTTTAGGTTTTATTAACCCAAATCCAGTCCTAAGACTAAATCGAAACGACTCACCCAGCATCCTCAGACACTTGAATCTAAACATTCAGCATAGTGTTGGGGCCCATGCAAGAGTTTATAGCTTAGATAATATCATATAATTAATGAAATCGCTAACATTAAAAATCATAATTAGAATAAAATTTCTTTTATTTTTGAATTCCTTTCATTCTGCATTTAATTTAGGTGTTCATTGCTTGTACAAAGAATTGCAGATCGAGTGACGAAGAAGGTGTTGTTAGTTGATCTAATATCTTATTAGATTTTCATTAATATTTAATATATTCCAATTTAGCTTTTTATTTTAAAATTTGCACTTGAAATCTCTATGTCGACACATGGAGGTGTTTATAGTTTAATTTCATCTAATTAATGAAATCGTTGATTTTGAAAATCATAACTAGAATGAAATTTCTTAATTTTTGATTGAATGAAGCCTTATGATTTTTTATAGAATCGATTTAGTTGCTGCTTGTACAAAGGGTTGCAGATTCGGTGGAGAAGAAGACATTGTAAATTGATTTAATATCTTATTAGATTTTTTAGAATAATATTTAATACATTCCAATTTAGCCTGCGGAGCCTTTCAGACATTAAAATTTACACTTGAAATCTTTATGTCCGAGTTTATGCAGGTGTTTATAGCTTAGATAATAACACATAATTAATGAAATCATTGATTTTGAAAATCATAATTAGGATAAAATTCCTTCAAATTTTGATCAAGGAAGCCCTATGATTTCTATGATTTTGAGTATCTGCCTTCTTAAACAAAGAATTGTAGATGAAAAAAGACATTTTGATTTAGATAGTATAAAATATTACTTGTTTTAGATCCTCCAATTGTTTTAACTTTTAATAGGATTAGAGGTCATATGATAAATCACTCAAATATTTCACTAACTTGGACTCATTATAATAGATTTTTAGACTTTGGTAACGGCCCAAGATCAAACCAAACAACCCAGCGTAGCATCCGACAGTTAAATCAAATTCGACATAGTGTGCATGATTTTATAGATGAGATAATTTCATATAATTAATGAAATCACTGACATTAAAAATCATAGTTAGAATGAAATTTCTTTTATTTTTTAATTGAAGGAAAGTTCATTCAAGCATTTAATTAGTGTCACATTCTACTTGTACAGAATTGCGTGGTGAAGAAGTTATATTGATCTAATTTCTTATTAGATTTTTATTAATATTTAATATATTCCAATTTAGCCTACGAGCCTTTTTAGACATTAAAATTTGCACTTGAAATCTCTATGTCTGAGTACATGCAGGTGTTTATAGCCTAACTAATTTCATCTAATTAATGAAATTATTGATTTTGAAAATCATAATTAGAATTAAATTCCTTAATTTTTGATCAAAGAAAGCCCTATGATTTCTGTAAATTTTGATTTATTACCGCCTTCTGTTAGCATGTACAAAGGTTGCAGATCTGGTGACGAAGAAGACGTTTTGAAGCTATAGGTTCAAAAGATAGTTTAATTTATTATTTTAAAAGAAGATTTTCTCCTCATAGTAGCTTTCATTTTCCCCTTTTTTTGTTTTACTTTTGTGTTTGTTATATGTCATTTTACTTTCCCCCCTTTTTTGTTTGATGCTTTTAGTTTAAAATTAGTTACAAATTTTTCTACTTAGAGTTCTTAAATAATTTCATTTCACTTTCCTCTTTTTTCGAAATCAAAAGATTTGATGCAACTTCTCCCTCCATCCCTATAGAGCCTTGTGATTAGTGAGTGGTGTCTTGGGACACCACCATTTTATCTCGTCACCCTGAGCACGACGAGACCTTTAAACCTGAAAGAAGACAAATGCAATATATATTCATTCCCTCCTCTTTTTCTAAGTTTAGAATTTAGAAATTTCGATATGTCATCCTCAGGGCTGATGGTGTTTTTCCTGATATGCTTTGATGTGCGTGATGTGTCTTGACACCACCGGATTTCATCTCGTCGCGATGAGCATGTGCCCTTCAATCACAGATAAAAGTAAATATATATGCAGCGAGAACGAATGGAGAGAGAACATCGAGTTTTGGCTGAGCGATGAGCATCGAGCGGTATCTTGCGATACCATAGCCGGATTTCATCTCGTCACACCCTGATGATCATGACGAGGCCTTCAAACCTGCATGAAAGAAGCCTATATATATTTCCACATCTATTTCTTTATACGTTCACAAATTACATCGATGCCCATCTCTTCGGGTCTATCAAAACACTTGTGATTTGTTGAACTAATGCCAAAGTTACATAGTTCTGCATTCCAGTGATGAAAGCTCAACCTTTTCCTAAGAAAGGTTATATAGTCTCTCCTAGGATTGAAGAGATTTTTTTAGCCTCCACCCGCCGATTTTCACTCCCATGTAAGAAAATTTTGAGGTCTTCCAACATTTCTTTTTTCAATTTCTAATTTTAGATTTGACTTAGCATTCTCCAATGCAAAGTGCTGCTCTTCAGCACGACACAACTTAACAATGCCCATCAAAACTACCTCATGGAGTTTCCCAAATTCATATTCTGCATTAAGGATTTCTGTCTCCATAATAGATATTCTCCTAAAGCCATTTTGAATTCTTTGGACTGATATGACTATACCACCACCGTGAATACAATCTCTTTGACTCTGCATGCATAAATGCCAAATGATCCCAACAAGGTAAATTGATAGTGTTCACAGAGATATAAGAAAAAAGGCGAGATCGCTTACTGTTTGCGGCTTGGACCAAACCAATTTTGTGCAAAAACAGATGCTTGCAAATGTTCACTTACATTTGCGGGGCTAGTGTTTCGGCAACAGCAAGCTAAGAAAATTTGTCCTGAAGTGCATGAGCGATAATCTCGTCGCTCCTTAGAGAGGTGTGATCTGTTACAAAATTACCTTCTCTAACGTAGGTTCCATCATAAAAGTTGGCATCAATTTCAGTAGCGGCACCACAATAGCTTGACGTTAAAAATGGGTCACCATTAAGAAGATCAAAGCCCCATCTGAGGACATCAGGATCATGCTCATACATAACCATCATCATACAGTTCTAAACTCCTTGACTATATGTTGCAGCCTTCAAAATACTTGCTTGCGAGTGGAACAATCAGATTCCGAATGTAATTAAATGGACGAAAATCTCTGATAGCTGGATGTCATTCTTAGCTAGACAAAGCAAAGAAAAGAAGAATGATCGATAAAGACCAATTGAGTCTTTCGCAATTAGAGTCTGTTTGGTTCAAGTCGGCGCCAAATTGAGTCCATTTCAACTCAAAATGTTGTCACTTTCGACCGCTCAATTTTTGCGCAAACTCATACGAATTAAGTGTGAATAGTCTCATTTGATAAATTTCAATGTTTCGAAGCCAATCAATCAATTTCACAAACGGATATCGTTTGATCCTCGTCGGCCCCTCCTAACCTCGATATGCGTGCAGACACATTGACGACTCAAGCGCTTGATCAGTTGATCATAAAGTCGTGAAATATCTATATTCTGACCAGTTTCGACGTTCTGAACATAATGGTGAAGTCCGTTCATCGATCGGAGGTCTTTTCGACCATTTTCAGTGACATCCAATGCATTTCAGCCTCGATTTACGATGCCACTGATTATTTGACATTTGCATAGACTCATCCGAATTGAGCGCAGATAATCTCATTTGATAGTTTTTGATGTTTTGAAGCTAACGAAATAATCAATTTTATGAGCGGATGTCATACATGCGCCTTCTAATTCGATATACGTGTCGATACATTGATAACAACGCCAATCATTGAATCGTAGATTTTGCAATATTTATATTCGATCAATTCGCTCAACGCGACGGCGAATCTTTTACGATCGGAGGTCATTTCAATAATTTTCAGTGATGTCCAGTGCATTTTGAGTCTCAACTTGTGCACTTTCACCTCAAGTCAATTTGAATTTTGTCTTGATTTATAGGAGGTCAACAACAATGAATAATATAAAAAAAGAATTTCTAATCCTCAAGTTAACACATAGTAAACATGAGTAATCAATAAAATTTTAAGTATAAAAGAGTGACATGCATCAAAATCACATATAATTAAGGTGTTTGATAATAGTGTTATGGAATTTGTAGTCAATTTCAAGTTTCACTTGTGAGCTATTTAGGTGTTGGTTTCTACCTACTTGAAACTTTTGGATTCTATTTAAGATAAAAATTTTAATCATTCAATGTTATTTATTTTAACTATAATATAGTTTAACCTCTTTTGTTATCCAAAACTTGCTTAGTATGCGATAGTTATACAAGCGAATAATGTTGGAATGAGCATATTTATCATCGATCATTGAAGTGGATTTGTCTGTAAGTCTCAAAATTTTGTTGAATAAAAAATTTTTCTTCTATATTTTTTTTAATGTGGCTCTTTAATTTGGAGGCGGTGGTCAATTTTGATATGTTTCTTTTTGCCTTATGATAATGTAATTTATTATATCAATTGTATTTTTAAGTTAATTAATTATAAGATTTCAAATTTTTTAAAATATTCTTTTTCTCAATGATGATTATGAACAAGGTTGCACATGAATTGAGTCGAGTTGGACTCGTTTGTCAAATCATGTTTAAATTTGGCTCGAGTTAGATTCAAGCTTTGGTGATGCTATACAAGCTTGACTCATTTAGATTCATATTTGTTTGAGTTTATTTTAAGCTCAACTTGAATCTGATTCATTTTATGATCAACCGGCTTTAAACAAATCACTCATTTAGTAACATAAATGAGCTATAATCGATCTCTAAATCAGTAGTTCTTTTGAAAATGTAAATGAGTGTTAATCTATGAGACAATCTTATTAAGCTTAAGAAAATAAAACTTTAATTTAACAAACTTCAAATCTGATTATGAAACAAACTAATCTTCTTAAAACTTCATTAGATCTTTTAAAAACGTGATTTTGATCATCTCCCACAATGCCAATATGCCAATGTTAATTATAAGTATGGGTTCTGCCACTCCAAATACAACAAAAAATAGTCATATTATTAACAATTTTACATCTGAAAGCAAAACAATGGCGGCCCGCCACTAAAAGAGAACCACAATCTCCCCCACTTTACAGATATCAGCGTACAGCCACACGTGCATTTTAATATTGATAAAGCTTCCTGCTGTCATTTGTGACCTTTGAAGTTTAATGCTCTCCTCTTTATCTCCTTTCTGCTTATGAGTTATATCGACATAATAATTCAGTCACGTGGGGCTCAATAAAATTGTGTTAAAATGAGTTAATTCACTAACGTGGACGTGTTTATAATCAAATATGCACTGTATTTACAGATTTGTTTTGTGTTTTCGGTCGCAGCAGTTGAAAATAATGGTTTAAAGAGGCCATAAAATGGAGAATGAAAAGAGCAAATAGACTTTGCTCCTTCCTAGTTTAGGGTTCAAATCAATTAGAGTTCCATCGTTTAGATTTTGTTTATTTATTTTTATTTTTTGTTAATTTCTGTGTGTTTAATTTAGATTAAGTGATTTAGTCGACTAGTGGTATCGGATAATAATTATGTGAGAAGAAATTATTATATGTGAAGTCTGAATATAACTTCTATAGTATAATATCTTGTGATGCTCATCAATACATAATTGTTATATAGTAATTTTGAACGATTATATATTATTGTGTATTAATATATATAAAAATATTATATATAAATATACATTTAATATTATATAATAATTTATAATCAACACATAACAAGTTATGTATTGATTGAATATAATATTAGAATATGAATATATAGCTAATTTTAAATTTCATAATAATAATTTTTCTTATGTGATATATGTACGTATGCCTCCTAAAAGGGCAAAAAAAATCACTTTAGGTATCCCTCCAAAAGCCAAATAAATAAAAATTAATCCAAAAGGATGAGAATGAAGTTTGTTTGGGGAGGGAGATGGCGACGATTCAAATGAAGTTTCTGGTGGCGACCGTGTTGCAACGGTTCGTGTTGAGGTGGGTGGGGAGGAAAGAGCCGGAGATGGTTCCTCTGTTGACGGTGAATATGGCCGGAGGTCTGCCTGTGTTGGTAGTGGAGAGAGCTGCTTCTCTCCATCGTCATCCTTCACAATATAATTCCTCCTTCCATGTAGAAAATATTATGTGCGGAGTCCGAACGTAGTTTTATATCCGGACTCTAATCATACTGCTGCACATGTCCATTATTAAAAAATCACATTTTTTTCGTATTTTTTCAATTAACGGTGTCAGAACTTGATTGATGCAATTTAATTCACGACGTCAGACCGACCCGTTCGCTCAAACAATGGGAGAAGAAATGTCGTTGGAATGCATAGGAGGAATTTAATATATATATATATATATATATATATATATATATATATATATATATATATATATATATATATATATATATATATATATATATATATATATATATAGGCAAATCGAGCTGAGAGAGAGAAATAGAAATTCTCATTTCATTTTTTGGGAAGAACTGTGAAGATGGAGAACGAATTTGGGAGTTATGGCATTCATGATATTGCGACCAATTTAGCTGATGATTTGTTAAATAAAAATACATCAGTAAATTTCCTCAATCGTTGTATATGTATAATTTTTTTATGGTTTGTTAGTGATAATCTTTGAAATTGTTTTATTTATGATATATTTTCTACACTGTTTGGAGTTCTTTGCAAGAGGACTTTGATTATTTTAGGAAGTATTTTGCATGAGTACTCTCTATATTCTCATGAGAGTACCGACCAATCATATTATTTTTGATGATTTCCTGGCCTGTTTGGACAGAATATGTTTATTAGATTCCATTAGAAATAATTTGGAAGCTGATTAGTTGATTTTTTGGAGAGGATTGCATCTGTACTCTCTGTACTCTCATGAGAGTATAGAGTTTTTTCTTTTTTTTTCAATTTCTTTTGTCTATTTGGACAGAATATTTTTATTAGATTCCATTAGTAGCAATTTAGAGGCTGTTTGATTAGTTTTTAGGAGAGTTTTGTATCTGTACTCTCTATATTCTCATGAGAGTACATAGCATTTTTCTTATATTTTTTCACTTTCTTTGGCCTGTTAGGAGGAAATATGTTCATTACATTCCATTATAAGTAATTTGGAGGCTGTTTGGTTGATTTTTAGGAGAGTTTTACACATCTCTACTCTCATAAGAAACGAACATTTTTGATTTTTTTCAATTTTTTTGGCCTGTTTAGAGGAAATATGTTTATTACATTCCATTGGAAGTAATTTGGAGGCTTATTAGTTGATTCTTAGGAGAGTTTTGCATATGTACTCTCTGTACTCTCATGAGAGTATATAATTTTTTTCTCATTTTTTCCACTTTGTTTGGCCTGTTTTGAGGAAATATGTTCATTACATTCCATTAGGAATAATTTGGAGGCTGATTGGTTGGTTTTTTTATGTGAGTGTTGCATCATACTCTCTGTATCTTTATACTCTCATGGGAACTGATTAATTTTTCTCATATTTTTTGTTTGGCTTTAGAGAATATATTTATTACATTCCATTAAAAGTAATTTGGAGGCTTATTGGTTAGTTTTTAGGAGAGTTTTGCATCTGTACTCTTTATACTCTATGTACTCTCTATACTCTATTGAGAGTACAAAGCATTTTTGCTCATTTCTTTTCACTTTGTTTGGCCTGTTTGGAGAGAATATGTTCATTAATTTCCATTAGAAGTAATTTGAAGGCTATTTGGTTAGTTTTTAGGTGAAATTTGCATCTGTACTCTCTATACTCTCTATACTCTCATGAGATTCCAGACCATTTTGCTCATTTTTTCTAGTTTCTTTAGCCTGTTATGTTCATTACATTCCATTGCAATTTGGAGGCTTATTGGTTGATTTTTAGGGAGTTTTGCATCTATATTCTCTGTACTCTCATGAGAGTACAAAGCATTTTGAACTTTTTTTTCCCAATTTCTTTGGCCTGTTTGGAGGAAATATGTTCATTACATTCCATTAGGATTAATTTGGAGGCTGATTGGTTAGTTTTTATGTGAGTTTTGCATCATACTCTCTTATGAGAGAGTATAGAGTATTTGCTCATTTTTTTTCATTTCTTTGGCTTTGAGAGAATATGTTCATTACATTCCATTGGAAGTAATTTGAGGCTTATTGGTTAGTTTTAGGGAGTTTGCATCGTACTCTTTATACTCTCATGAGAGTATAAAATTTTTCTCATTTTTTCCACTTTGTTTGTTTGAGAAATATGTTCATTATATTCCATTAGGAATAATTTGGAGGCTGATTGATTAGTTTTTATGTGAGTTTTACATCTGTACTCTCTGTACTATCATGTGAGTACAATCATTTTATCATATTTTTTCACTTTGTTTGGCATGTTTAGAGAGAATATGTTCATTACATTTCATTGGAAATAATGTGGAGGCTTATTGGTTAGTTTTTAGGGGAGTTTTGCATCTATACTCTATGTACTCTACTCTCCTACTCTATACTCTCAGTACTCTCATACTCTCTACTCTCTGTCATTGAGTATATAGCATTTTTTTCATTTCTTTCCACTTTTATTTGGCTGTTTGGAGGGAATATGTTCATTAATTCTTATTAGAAGCAATTTGGAGGCTATTTGGTTGATTTTGAAGTGTAATTTGCATCTGTACTCTCTGTACTCTCTATACTCTAATGAGAGTATAGATCATTTTGCTCATTTTTTTTCAATTTCTTTGGCCTGTTTGAAGAGAATATGTTTATTACATTTCATTGGAAGCAATTTAGAGGCTTATTGGTTAGTTTTTAAGGGAGTTTTACATATGTACTCTCATACTCTCATGAGAGTACATAGCATTTTAAACTTTTTCCCAATTTCTTTGACTGTTTGGAGAAATATGTTCATTACATTAGATTAATTTGGTGGAGGCGATTGGTTAGTTTTATGTGAATTTTGTCTGCTCTCTGTACTTTCATGAGAGTATCTGAGCATTTTGCTCATTTTTTCTAATTTTTTGGCTGTTTGGAGAATATGTTCATTACATTCCATTGGAAGTAATTTGAGGCTTATTGGTTAGTTTTAGAGTTTTGCATCTATACTCTATACTCTCATGAGAGTATAGAGCATTTTATCTTTTTTCATTATTTGGCTGTTTGGAGGAAATATGTTCATTACATTCTATTAGGAATAATTTGGAGGCTGATTGGTTGGTTTTTATGTGAGTTTTGTATTTGTATTCTTTGCACTCTCATGAGTGTACAGAGCATTTTGCTCATTTTTTTTCATTTTTTTTGGCCTGTTTGGACAGAATATGTTCATTACATTCCATTGGAAGAAATTTGGAGGCTTATTGGTTAGTTTTTAGGAGAGTTTTGCATCTATACTCTCTGTACTCTCTATACTCTCATGAGAGTACAAAGCATTTTGAATTTTTTCTCAATTTCTTTTGGCTTGTTTGGAGGAAATATGTTCATTACATTCCATTAGGATTAATTTGGAGGCTGATTGGTTGATTTTTATATGAGTTTTGCATATGTACTCTATACTCATGAGGTATAAAGTATTTTGCTCATTTTTTTGAGTTTCTTTGGCATGCTTGGAGAATATGTTCATTACATTCCATTGGAAGCAATTTGAAGGCTTATTGGTTGATTTTATGGGGTTTTGCATCAGTACTCTACTCATGAGAGTACAAAACATTTTGAACTTTTTTTCCTTCTTTGGCTGTTGGAGATAATATGTTTAATACATTTCATTTGAAGCATTTTGGAGGCTGATTGGTTGGTTTTTAGAGGAGTTTCTTTGGCTTGTTTGCTGATAATATGTTTAATACATTCTCATGAGAGAAGAGAGCATTTTTGCTCATTTTTTTCCACTTTTTTTGACCTGTTTGGAGGGAATATGTTCATTAATTCCCATTAGAAGAAATTTGGAGATTGTTTGGTTGGTTTTTAGGTGTAATTTGTATGTACTCTCTCTCATGAGAAATTCTGAGCATTCTCATTTTTCCAGTTTTTTTGGCTGTTTGGAGAATATGTTCATTACATTCCAATTGGAGGAGGCTTATTGGTTGGTTTTTAGGGGAGATTTGCATCTGTACTCTCTGTACTCTTTATATTCTCGTGAGAGTATAGAGCATTTTAATCTTTTTTTTCCAGTTCTTTGGCCTTGTTTGGAGGAAATATGTTCATTACATTCCATTAGGAATAACTTGGAGGTTGATTGGTTGGTTTTTAGGAGAGTTTTGCATCTGTACTCTTTGTACTCTCATGAGAGTACAGAGCATTTTCACATTTTCCCTACTTTCTTTGGCCTGTTTGGAGGGGATATGTTCATCTCTGGAGCTATTTTGCATGTTACATATTTGTGGATCTTTAGCGTGAATCGTAAATGGCGTGTGATGATAAAGTCATGATGTCCCAATGACCTAAATGTAAGGAAACTCCTTAGGACCACTTGTTCACAATGAAAGCAGTGCGTATGCTTTATCTTGTGCTATGCACATCGAATGGGGTTCGTGTTAGGAAGGATCATACTAGTTATTGGCCAAACTCAAGAAATTAAAATCAAAGGATTTTTTATGTTCAAAGGCGGGTTGAAGAAATCAGCGGTCTTAAGCGCTAGTAAAATTCGAAAAAGAAATAAAGAGTGGTTGTCCGATGATTAGATTTTCTTGATTTTGATATTGGATGGTAAAAGAAACATATGGAAAGTCATAACCATTCATTGGTAAAACTACTAGCATTATATCTTCTCAGATCATACCAATGCATTAGCGATGAGAAGGCGGCTATGCTAAAGACAATGACAGAGGCCAGAATTATAGCAACTGATGCATTCAGCTATCTAACCGAGGGGCAACGTGGAGAATATTGGCTTCATAAAAAGGGATGCTTTCAATTTCATCCAAAAGAGAAAAGATCGAGGATGATGGTGAGTAATGCATTAATCTGAGTTCAAGAAAAGGCAAGCGTGAGGATGGGATGTTTGGCATAGCATATACAAGGATTTTTTGGTAAGTTTTTTTTGGAGCAATGGAATGTCAGGATAGAATATGATTATTTTGGGATGTCATGATTTTTTTTATACAAGCTATCGACTCAATAAATATAATCTTATCTATGCCCCTTTAGTTGTGAATCATTTTAGAAAAATGTTATTTGGGTATTTTCATGGATAATTGAGTCATTATGGCTATTCCAAATATTTTTGTTAATGAGTGACATCTATAACAATATTCCGGTCAAGATGCTATGGCAGAGCTATTGAAATTTTATTGTCATACTTCATGGTTGTGCCAATGGCATATTTGAGAAAGCTCCTTCAAGGTTCATTGCTTTAATAGTATGAAGTCTATTATTACATGCATGAGCAAGTGTGACTCATAGGAAGATTTTGAGGAAGCTTGTTCTACCATGCTAGATGAAGGCAATTTGCATGATCATGCTTGGCTGTCTGAGCTTTATAAAATTAGATCCAAGTGTCCATTTGCATTGAGACTCATTCATGGGAATATAATCGCATAATGTAGTGAGTCCACGTAATGTAAGTCACAATCTCTAAACCAACAAGTTTCACATATTATTTCTTGGGATTGGAGAAGGTTATGTACACATGGTAATGAACATGAGAAGACTTCAAGTATAATTGTTATTAATTATTCTATTTTTGACCATATCGAAATAAGGCTATGTTTTACACAAGAAAACTTTATACAATGTTTGAGGAAGAATTTTTTTGCATGGGGTTGGAGGATTATCACAAATGTATAGATATAATCCCATGGAGTATTGGTGAGAAACTTAGAGAATAAATATGCTTCCAAATATTCCATTTCGACAACCCGATGTAACTTTTACATGTAAAAAATTTGAAATGATGGGATTACTTTGTGCCCACTATATTTGAGTTCTTAGTCAGGAAGACGTTGTGTGCATTCCAGATAAGTATCTTCTCATGCGATGGTCTACCAGAGCAAAGAGGGATATCTATATTGATAATACATACAAGAACTTAAAAGATGTGCAAGACATAGATGAAAATGCAACTGGCATTATTTTTCAAAATCACATCAGTCGGTATGCTTATCAAATAAGCACCAGGGCACAAGATAATAAGATAGCTGAAGAGTATATGTTTGGATACTTAAAAAAACTATCTGATGATGTCGACTCTATATTATGCGAGAATTCTCCTGGTGAGAAACTAAGAAGAAGTCAACCATGATTAAAGGAAATGACAATTTAAAGGATCCGTTAGCGGAAAGGGTATTTCAATGCAAGGCTTAAGGGATCTTTGGAAAGAACCAAGAAAGCCAAGAGTAAGTTTCTATTTGACTCTTAATTTTAAGTATTTTAGATATAGATTTTAAACTTGAAACCATCCTATTTATTGTTACGAAACCAATGCATCGAGTGGTGGAGAGCGTGTTGTCACCCATTGCAACACCTTTCTATATTATGCGTGTTTCTAGAGGTACATGGAAACGCTGATGGTATAAAATATCATCAACTAATACAATGTAGGAATTTAACTGCTCATAATCAATGTGGCAAGGGTACACTATGATGGATATTATTACGAAACATTTTAATACATGATATCATTTAGTTATGTGTTATTGAGCACATTTGCAATGTCATTACAATCATAATTACATCATTACAATCATTTATGTAAGACTTTAAAGAGTCCATGATGACTTTCTTTTTTACTTAATAGCACCAGTATCTCTAAGGGAGGTTAAGAAGGCTATTAGAGGTGCATGAAGACTTTCTCACAGTCAACTATACACTAGGTACTGAGCCATCCATCTATTAGTATCATGACTCTTCTGCGCTCATTATGCAATGATTCTACCCTCAGTATTGTGGGTCCATTTTGGTTTGTTTTTTCCTATTCACTGAATGGTTTTTTTTTTTCTAGTTTTGCTGTTCGGAAAGCTACCTAATGTGGCTGGATACTGCTTGTACCATTGATATGTTAACTTTCATGTGGTTAACCTAATTAATTGTGCCTTTGTTGTATGGAATTATCCACTATTTCGATTCTTAGTTCTTTTAACGCACATATATTGGTGTATCATGTTATTAATATGGTCGATGATACCATCTATATTGCTGACCCTTTTTGGGATTTCCTCACTATGGGGTTACCTTTGTGTCAGGTTATTGTGGATTATGCATTATGATATTATGTTGGCACTGTTTGGGGTTTGTGTTGCCTTCTATCCCATGTGTATGTGGATGTGCCTTGAGTAGCGGTAACTCGATTGTTCTTTTCTAGTTTGGGGTGTTGCTGGCTATTATTTCTGTTATTATGTTGGCATTATCTACTATTTATTAACTTCGGAAGGAGTGTCAACTTTATGTCAATTTGTGGTTTTATCAGTAGTGTTTTGCTTTGGTATCACGGTATTTATGATCACACGATTTTCATCATTCAATGTTTTCCCCATTTGTAGGCTATGATGGTGGGATGATTTCACCCATTCCTTGGTTGGTAGTATACGCTGATGTAACTCTTACTTTGAAGTTTGGATGCTCATGTTTGCTTCCCCAAATTGGTGTGTGAGAGCCTTTTACACATATTTTTATATTTCAATTCTATTTTACTTTCAACTAGCTTGTATCACTTTAATGATGCTAACTCTTCCTTCCATATGTTCTGATTGGTTATTTTTTGGTTCCTTCTCTCGGAGACATAGACTTCTCTTATCCTTAAGAGTTTTCTGATGGTCAATGGCTTGCTCCTTTTTCTATTTATACCTTTTGCTTTCTTTTCCTTTTTCATATGTTTTGGCCGTGCCACTAGGATTTACTCTAGGGTGTCTGTAGCTCTTTAAGTAGTAGTTCTTGAGTTTATCCCCTTTTAAGGCCCTTGTAATTCTTTATTGTGGCAATAAAATTCCCCTATATGGGGTTCCCCTAAAAAATAAAATAAATAGGTCTTCACTAATGGTTTCCAATTACTAAATTTGTACTAATAGTTTATGAAATTTAGTTGGTCTGATGTATGATGTTATCTTGAATGTGCTTGTATGAAATGCTTCTTTGTAAATTCTTTTCTATATAGCCTTACATAATCGAGGTTCATTCTACATCATTGACTTTAATATTGAGTATATTTTACTCTGTTAAGTACCATATTTGAAATGATTTTATTGGGCATTACAAAATTTGATAAAGTCTGCTCTTATCAATAAGATTAATAAAACTTTAAAAAAATTTGATTGTAGCTATGATGTTTCTTAGTATGGTGGTCTACCAGATATTCTTTCATATGCTCATCTTTAAGCAATTTCTCAAACTAACATTTGAGAACTCTAAGTTATCGGTCTTGTAGCTACGATCGATATGGTTTATATAAAAATTCTATCATTTCTCAATCTCCCAAAAAACTTATTTTGATGCATTCAACCACTCTCCCATTCAATTTAATTCATTATTTTTAAATAACTAATTAATCAATTAATATAAAATACCTAAGTTTAATAGTCTGACCCATTTATATTTTCTCTTATAATTGATGATATTATTTTACTAATTATTTATAATTTTGTCAATAATATTAATTTAATTAATTTTATATTTTCAGTTATTAAATTATTTAAAAAATTCTTCATCTTAAAAAAAAAGTATTTGCTCCACACTGCCTTGAAATTTTATATTTTTGAATTAGACGTTGTTAAGCTTCAATTTTGATAGTGTATTGGTCTAATTTATGACTCACATTATTCAATAGAAAGTAGATTTCAAGAAAGCATTTTGAGAGACACAAAAAATTTCAAACATTTAAAAATAATCATACAAATGAATTTAGCCCATTTTAAAGAACATAATTTTCTTTTATAGATTTAAGTATAATAATCTTACCCACTAATATTAAGTTTACATGTTAAGCGGTTTATATTGCTTCTCCTTTATACATTTAGATTGTGGCATTATGAATGTGATTGAGTATAATGGTTTATTACTTTCGATTTGACATATCAGTATCATTCATTGTATTCTCCTTAATTATGCAATACAAATTTACGTAATTATTAATTTTTAAAAATAATGTAAATGTAAATGTCACCTCCAGAGCTTCCCCATCTTGGGATGCTGGGCCCATGTTGCCCGATCACGCCTAATAGCGATTACCCTCAAATCAATTTCATCCATTCTCTCTCATTGTTGCTTGAAAAGACGACACAATATCTTCCAAGGTCATAAAACCTGCAAGTATCCTCTCCACTGTAAAGCCTTTTGTGGGGGTAGTAGTAAAGGGTAGGCTAGATACATTGGAAGGGGGAGAATATCGAGGAGAGACATATGGAGATTCAGTGGGGGCTGCACTCAGTGGACTTAGAATGAGACTGCTATCGGGCTCAACAAGGGTTGTATGTTGGGCAGGGGACAATGATTCAAGGAACCAGGTCTCCTCTTCTAATATGTCCTCGAATGAAAGGCAGACCTGTGTTAAACCGATAAGAAAATGTGATGACTTACAATATAAATAAATACATTCTTATATGAACTAAGTGATATTATTATATGTTACCTAGTGTCCTCCCAAACTAGAAAGCATCATCGCAAACTTTATTTTTTGGCCATGCAACATCATGGCTTTGCGGATGGAAATGGTGACCTTATAATGCTTATGTGCTTTTGCCCATCTACAATGAATATTTATATAAGTTAACTTCAATGCATCAAATAATACATAACTGAAGATATAAAACATACCATAAGAAGAGTGACAAAGCCACTCAAGTACCCGGTGCTTTTTGTGTCTGAATCTTTGATGTAATACCATCAAATTGTGAAACCAGAAAGACCCAAATGGCCTCTGTCTACTTGTATTCAACAAATTTATCTATGTCATCAGTGTAGTCAATTAATTCCGATGCCACCCTATAGTTATGATATATAAAAAAAAGATTTGAAAGCAGAAAATGTATGCACAACTGCACAAATTGTGCCGCAGGCAACGAGCGATCCGAATTCTTAAGTTTATTCTTATAGTCCATTGAGCTGAACTGCGACAGTGGGGATTTCTGCCATAAGACCTTCTCCCATCTATTTGGCATCCCTACAATATCTGCAACGCTTCATGGTGAAAGGAATGCACTAGCCACCCAAAAAGAATGCTTGCTTCTCTATATCCCAGCAAGACAGGATTGACATGATGGCAATTGAGTCTTGCTGAATTTCATGGAGTCTAGTAAATTGATGCAAATGAAGCCTTTTTAAAATGTGAATGACTTCATCTATAAAGCGTCTTTGATATTATCAACACTATTCTAATGGTCTTACGCATCTCAGTTATCCTTTTCTCAGACATTATACACTTCAAAATAAAAAGTCAATTAATGAGAACATTATTAGCACAATGAAGTCCAAGAGAGTAGACATGCCAAGCTATAAAACCAATCAATCGCCTCAAATTAATTCAAATATAAGGTAGTGAACATATTTCCGCAAACAAAGTGGGAATAAATGAAAATGCTCTGTACTCTCATGAGAGTCTGAGAGTACATATAAAACTTACATAAAACCAACCAATGAATCAAATTGTCTAATGGAATGTAATGAACATATTCCTCAAGCAGGCCAAACCAGAGTGGAAAAATGAGAAAAATGTCACTCTTTCATGGGAGTCTATTGAGAATATAGATCTAAAACTCACAGAAACCAAACGACCTCCAATTAATTATATTGGATATGATGAACATAATTCCTCAAACAGGGCAAAAGAAATTGCTTTCAA
>CM038228.1:95610465-95805557 GCA_021442155.1 Cymbidium sinense | reverse complement strand
GGTTTCATTAAGTTTTGTGAGGGCAAGCCCCCCATAGTTAATTACATCCTAAGGAAAAGATTCCTTAGAATACTCGATTAAGGTAAATGATCATTGTCTCAAGATTTCAATAGGTAGGACTATCGATTAGTTTATTTTGGAAGATCAAATGGGATTGATCAAGAGAGGAGTTATTGAAGCCAAATGAAGATAAGTAGGAGATGCTCATATTGAAACCTAGCGAGCATCTCAAACTATTATGGTATGGGGCTTTACATTTTTGAAATTGATTTAATTTATTTGAGTTGAATTTTTCATTAGAAATTTAGGGCTTATGATTCCACAACACAAGATTATGGAAATGCTTAAGAGGTGAGCATTTATACTTATGGCCCACAAAGGGGAGAAGCAACCTCAGAACCTAAATCTAGGGAGCTTTGGTGAGGGCCAAAAGAACAACCTAAATCTAAGGCAAAAATGGGTATTTAGTTTGCCTCTAAAAGAGAGGATAAACCACCCTATTTGGACTTACCTGGGGTGGCCGCAACTAACTCCTCCTGATTTTAAATTCATGTAGAAGAGTCTTATGCTTTATGCAAGATAGCTAGCATGTTATTTATTTAGAAAGAGAATAAGTTCTTAAACTCACTCCCTAAGAGGAAGATCATGTATAGGAATGAATAATGACCTAAATCTAATGTGATTCATATTACATTTTTTGTTTTTACAATCATTCTTGACTTAAGCTTATAGGATTCATATGCTTAATGCATGAGAAGTAAGATTATTGGCCAAAATCAATGAGAAGGGAGGAGGTGTGTTTCCACCATGGCTCTCAAAGGTCAAGCCATGTTTCTCTTGTAAAGGTGGAAGCCCTCCAATCAAGAGTGAAAATAATATGCATTTGTGCATGATGTTATAAAAGAAATACTCATCCCTAAAGGTTGCTAATTCTTTTATCTTGATTTTAGCCTAAGCTTTTGGTGAGCTTATGAGTTCTTTAATTTTAATTTTGAATTATTAATTTTGGTAGAAGATTTATTTTTCCCTAAGAGCCTAATCGTCATCCAGGCCATACATCAAGCAAGGAAGAAACTAGGAAAAAGGATGCCATCTTAATGCACAAGCTAAACAAATCATCAATCAATTTATAAAGCTAACACAAAAGAATAAGAGGCCATTTGTGGTGGCACCACACCTACAAAAAACAAATTGGGTAGCTGAGCTCTACCCTTATACAACCCGAATTACAAATAAATTAAATACAATTAAGCAAGGAATTCATTGTTATGGGGGTCTTCAAGCTTCATTTCTTCATTCTTCTTTTCTTCTTTCTTCTTTGGTTCCTTCGTTTGGATGGTTTGAAGGTGGATGCTCCAAAGGCTTCATATGGTACATAAGGATGGACTTATAACCAATGCTCATCATAATCCTCATAATAATCATTTCAAAATCATAATTGCAAAAATTACATGAAAAGGGGGAAATGGAAATTTAACTAACACCTGCAAAATTGAGATTAGCTAAAATAAACCATATAAATCCCAAGCATGTATATTGGACTTAACACCCACACATGGGTGACTAAGTCCACACCTATTGGATTATGCTTAGGTATAAGCACAACAACAAAAGCATTTATATTTTTATTTATTATACTTATAAGCACAATCCCCAGAAGATAATGGTTAGACTAAGATTCCTATTTAGTCTACACATGCACCCTAACATCCACTCTAAAATATTACATCACAAAATAAAAGCAAACATCAAATCATGCACCATCCTAACCTAAAGCTAGAAGTTGTGACTTAGCCTAATGTGTGTGCTTTTAAGGTTTGTGTGGTATGCTTAGCTATGGCTTTAAATTAGAATTTTCTAAGTGTGAAGAATGTTCAACTTAGAGGAGGGTTTCATTTAAGTTGTTTAGATGTTTTGGGTTAATTTTATTTTGTGTTTTGATTAGGTTCAAGTGAATCCTACAATTAATTACTAAGTTGTAAAGAGAGGGAAAGAGAAGAGAACTTCTCTTTCCTTCCCTAACCTAAGTAAATTCTAAAGTGGATTCATGTTTTAGTTTGGTTTAGTGAATGTTTTATTATGTATTTTAATTAATCATAAATTTAGATGAACTCTAAACAAACCTATTCAAAATAAAGGCATTTTAAGATTCAATGAATTAAATTCACAAAACACACATCACTTGACTTCTTTCCCAACATGTATAACATGCATATGAATGAATTCTAAGCATATCTATACATACAAAATGAGGATTTTTAGCATACTTTATGATGAATGCTAAGTGATTTACTTACAAAAATTGAATGCTTATGATGCATGATTTTCATTAAGTACAAAAGGGTTTCTTATCCAATTTTCACATGCACATATGAATGTATGAAAGCATAAGTGAGTTACCATTGTTAGGGGTGTAAGGTACCTACTTAAGGATACTTAAAAACATTGCCAAGTTGTCAGACTAATATACCACTTTCCTTAAATATATATACACAAAAGAAATGAATGGAAAAGAAAGGATGCAAAAGTTATATTGTTTGATTTGTTTATGCAATTTATATGTGTGAATATGAAGATCCTTCTTAGGTTATAACATGGAATGGGATAAGAGTAGATTTAAGCAAGTGTTATGTTCTTTTAAAAGAACCATACACTTTATAAATCTTATCCAAATCCATGTTAAGAGGAAAGAAAGGAAGCAAACATAAGACACATTTTTATATCCACATGCAAACTTATAAATATAAGTAGCACACTTTCAGTTTTGTAATTGATTCATATATTTTGAAATAATTTAAATTTAATAGTGATAATAGCCACTCATATTTCTATTTTTGGCCAAAACATGCAATTTGAGATAAATAAAGTATTTCATTTTAATTTTGATTTTAGAAAAGCATGAATGCATGAAATCCATATGACATACAAATTTAGCATGTTAGGAAAGAACTAAAGTGATGAAAGCATGTAAACACACTCACCCTATAATTAATTCCTAAAGACAATCTCATGAAATAAGAAAGTTTAAAATAAATCAAATTCTGGTTTGATTTTGTTTTGAGTTTGATTTAATTTGAGAAATGTGAGGTGAGTTTGTTGTTCTTAACCCATTTCCACATATATTGTTATTTTAGTTTAATTTTTAGATGATTAGGTGATTTTTTTATGTGTTGCTTAGGTTAAGGTATGAATTAAGCATATTACCATACCACCTTAGCATAATTAATCAAATAATTATGAGCCAATGGGATGACATAAAACCACATGGAATTTAAATCGACCTAGTAAGAAAAAGGCCTAATGCATTTGGCTCATGATTAATGATTCATTAAACTAAAGGGCTTTAACTTAAGTAATTTCATAACCACCCTCACATATGTGAGTTGAGTTTTGATTTCCTTAATGTACTTAGGCTCTTGAACACCTAAGAATCTACCCAAGATGCATTAATTAAGTTCTGAAAGTTTTAATTTTATGAAATTAATTAAGGGGTAATTAGAATCAACCAATTAAGGATGGATTAAGGAAGAAAAGGGGTTTAGGGACTATCTTAAGAAAAGTATCCCAAAATTATTCCCTAAATCTCACATTCACTTAATCAAAACTTAATTGACTCAATCAGAGGATTAAACCACTAATTATACCCTTAATTAAGCTTAATTTCATAAAGAGGGTAATTAGGAATTAATCAATCCATTCCTCTAATTAAACCACCAATAAATCCCAGGAAAATTAGGGGAGGCAAAATTCATGCCACTAATCATGTTCAAGAAGTTTGAAATTAATTAGAGGGTAATTAGCAAAATATCATTCCCAAAAAAACCCAAATTCAAAGAAAAGAACTATTCAAAATCAATTAAAATCAATTTTAGAATATTCTATGTTCAATTATCTCTCGTATGCAATTTATTTCATATTTTTCTAATTTTCTATACTTAGATATGAATTTAGAAAGATTTTTGATTAATTAAAATTAAATAATCCCTAATTATATTATTAATCACATCGGTGTCTGCAGGGCGTGGCATGCACGACATGAGGCATAGGATTGTTTAACCCATCACATCTCATAGTGTGGCCACTATGCTTTCTCCTCAATCGTCCGATCGGATGACAGATTAAAAAAGTGGATGGAAAAAAATGTGGGAGGCTACGTGTTTTAATCTCGTTTGTCCATCTAAAATGCATAGATGGATGGCCAGAGATTCATCCATGTAATTCTCTATGAGCAAGGAGATTTGTTCATGTTCTAGGCCATGATCCGAGCTCGATTGAGCTCAGATTGGGATAAAATTTAGCCCGCACCTTCATCATGCAATGTAGATCATATATAATAGCTAAAATCCCATGGGATTAAACTTTCTTTCACAATGCTCCACACTATGGCTAGATTAAGCTCAAAATGGCTTACCTGGAGAGGTGATCCGTGCTATTCCCTTGAGAAGCTTTGTCTAGTTGAGATGAAGCTTTCTTTGAGAGTTTGAGCTCTTGAGATTGAGTAGATGCTTCTAGAGACCAACTCCCTTTGAACTCCTTTGCGGAATTAGATCCTCTCTTGCCTTTGGAGCTTGGGAAAGAGCTTAGATGAATTCAACTTAGTCCCTTCATGAAGCTTGAAGAAGGAATTGGGTTGATGTTGAGTGTTGAGTAAGTTGGATTTTCAATAGAGCTCCCTTATTTTCAAGCTCTAAAAATCAGAATGGAGATTTCAAACCCTCTCTAGGAAGCTTGGGAAGACTCTCTAAGGTTTGCTTTGAGTTCCTATGCTTTAATCGACTAAAGGAGAGTGAAAATTTTGTTGAATTAGAGGGAGTATATCTCCCCCTTTGGAAATCAAATGATCGAGCAATGCCTTGCCATTTTTGATCAATACACCTCATGCAATGAGTTAGTTAGGTTGTTTTAAATTGCATGTGGTTCAGTTTTTGCCAAAGAAGGAGTGGGTGAGGTGCCCATGTGCTTGAATTGAGTGTAAGGAGAATTCCATGTGCTCCATTTCAAGGCATGTGGTCAGTTTGGCCATTGGGTTAGGTTGGGCTGACCCAAACCCATTGGGTTGGGTGCACCACACTCCTTAGTGTTCACTTGATCCACTAAGAGGGTGTTAAGTGGTTATGGAGAGGATTTGATCAAATTCCAAATGGATTTGGCCAAAATTTACCCTATGGCCTTGGGGTAAAATTGTCATTTGACCTTGATTTCAGTTTGGGTATGTTTGATATGATGAGAAAATAGGTTTGGCCAAGTTTCATTGGATTTGGAGTTGGTTTGATGTGATTTGGTTCATGTTGACCCATTTAGGTCAAAATGGGTCAACTTGGGTCAAGTTGACCAAATGGTCAAATTGGGTCAAACCAAGGGTTGGGTCAAGTTCATATGATCATTTGAAATATTTTGGTGGCTTTAGTTTGATTCAATTTGGTTTAGGTTTGAATTTGGTTCATTTGATTTCATTTAGGTCAAATGGGTCGAGTTGACCAATTGGGCTAGGTTAAGCTAAAATGTTGACTTGGTCAAGTTCAAATATTGGTCATGAATGAACTTTGATCAATGGTTTCAATCAATTTGGCCTATGGTGGATTTTGGCTATGTTGGGTTTCATTTTGGCTAAGTGTTGACTTGGTCAACCCTTATGTTTTACTTAGTTTGACCCAATTTGAGTGATTGGTCATGTCATTGATTGTTGATCATGATGAGAGACTTAGGTGGGCTTAGTTCAATCCAATTTGGTTAGGATTAGAATTTGGCTCATAAGGGTACTTTGTCAGGTCACTTGGTCAAGTGAGCTTAAGTGAGTCAAATGGCTTGGTCAAAGCTTGATTTGAGTTTGATTGAACTCACATATGGACTTATGATTGAAATATAAATCCATTTGCAAGTGGTTTGAAGTCAAATGGGTTTTGGTTCATTTGATAATTTCAAGTTCAAGAGGTGAACATGAGTTTGAGTTGGGTTTGATTTTTGAATTGAGTTTTGGTTAAGTGATTGAAGTTTATGTTTATACTTGGATTCATGATTGAAGGATTGATTGAATCATGAAGAAAAATCAAGGGTTTGGCTTGATTTGAAAATTGATTTGGCTAAGTTCAAGATTTTGACTTGAAAGGCTTAGGTTGAATTTTGAATGAATTTGAGTTTGAGTTTTGGAGTTGTTTTGATTGTTTGAATTTATATTTCATTTATATATGTGAATATATAAATGGGTTATGAGAAAATTTAGAATTTGAAGTGATGTTAAGTCCATAAGGAAATCAAAGTGACTTAGGAAAGATTTGGAGTTTGGCCATGGATTTTGGATTTGATTTTTAGCTTTAGTTTGATGGATTTGAATTTATATTTTATTTATATATGTAAATATAAATGAGTTGTAAGAAAATTCTATGAGTTTGAATTGATTTGATTTGATTTAGGCTAAGTCCGTAAGAAGGGAATCAATGGACTTAGACAAGATTTTGAACTTGGAATTTCAATCATGAGTTTCAATCATGGATTTCAATTATATGGTATTTATTTGAGTTTGGAGAAAATCAATTAGGCCAAAATTGATTTAAGTTTGATGTTGATTTTATTTGGAGTTTGATTTGAAGGAAGGAAGTGAGGAAAGTGGTTCAAGCTATAGAGTAGGGAATTTTTCTTAACACCCCTAAGGCATGACCTATTCCTATAGCTAACTCTTCTAAGTCTTTAGTGCTAGGTTGAGTATCCACTTAATCACTAGATGTGTCTTAAGACTAAGAAACTCTTAGTGTTTAAGAGAAGTCCTATGTCTACGAGGGAGGGGTTGAGAGCTCATCTTAAAAATGAGGTCAACATTGGGCAAGCTCCATAGGATCACATGGTACATAAGACTTGGTCTTATAACCAATGTTTATCCTAAACTCCCATAGCACTAATCCTAAATCCTAATACAAAATTACATTTAAAAGTGGAAAAGTAAATCTAACTACACCTGCAAAATAGATGTTAGCTAAACACACCATACAACCCAAATAGTTATATGGATAATTTGGACTACACATGGGTAGCCAAGTCCACCTATCCTAATATAGATCATGCTTAGGGGTTAAGCAACCTACATAGAAAAACATTTATATTTATTTTAAGCACCCCTTAAGCATGACCTCCTGCAAAAAAATATGATTAGGTTAATCACGGCCAAACATTCAGTCTACGAGGCATACACCCCTAACATCATAGTCTACAATAATACATCACAAAATAAGCATACATCAAATCATACACTGCCCTAACATAAAGCTAGAAGTGGTGACTTAATCTAATGTGTATGTATTAAGGCTTGTGTGGTATGTCCTAGCTAGGCTTTAGAGTTAAAGTTTTTTAAGTATGAAAGACATTTAATGATGAAGAGTGGTTTCACTTTAAATGGTTTAATCAATTTGCAAATTTTACTTGATATTTTTTTTTGTTTCATTAGACCTACACTTAATAACTAAGTGTTATGAAGAGAAAGAAAGAGAGGATCACTCTCTTTTATCCCTATCTTAAATCATATCTAAAGCAAATTAATTAATCAATTCCCTTTAGAGAATGACTTATTACATGTTTTAATTAGTCCTAAGTTTAGATTCACTTTAAATAAACTCATTCAATAAGAAAGGCATCTTAAGCTTAGTTGGGATGAATTACTATCACATAATACATGTTTATTCATTTCCTTCCATCATTATATCATGCATATGATTAAAGCTTAAGCATAGCAATACATGCAATTTATATCTTAGAACACTTAAATGATGAATGTGAGTAAATGTATTTGGAATTAATGTTTCATTTGGTTTAATGATTTTGTCATATTGATTTAAAGCTCTATCTAAATTCTTATGCAAAAGCATAAGGAAAGAGCCTTAAATCACATGACTAATCAACTCAGCCAATCAAACAAAGCATGAATGCATGCCTTTTTAATAGAAAAGGGGGGTTTTCATTCATTAGCTAAGTACACATCCACATATATAAAAGTTCTAAGCAAGTACGTTGCTATTATTCTGCACCAAGGGAATGAGGTAAGAACCTCCTTGGGGCAATTAAAGCCGTGCATCCCTGGAATGTCTAGACTAATATATTGTTATCCTTAGATACATGTGGATGTATAAACAACTACAAGAATAGAAATCCATGCAAAAATTGTATTTTGATTTGATTTATTTATTTTGTGTAATTGAATTAAAGCTCTATCAAGATTCTAATGTCCAAATGCATAAGAATGAAATCAAGGCACGTCACCATTATCTCAAAGGGAATGAGGTAGGAACCTCCTTGGGGCTACTTAAATGCATCTTGGAATGTCGACTAATATATGGCTACCATTCTTACTTATGCAAATCAACACATGAATGTAAGAAAGAGATTTACATTAGATTTGTATTCATTTGCATTTCCTATATCTAGATTTACAATATGTATGTATATTCATTCATTAATAAACTTTTAAAAATATATTTGAGATTTAGTAGTGATACTAGCCACACATATTTTTAATTTAAATCAACACATGTAATTTGACATAAAATGAATCATTTTATTTAATTAATTTTAAAAGAGATGGATGCATGAATCATATGACATACAACATTTAGCATGATTGGAAGGAAATAAAATAACACAAGCATGTGATTTCATTCAATCCAACTAAGTCCTAAGGACAATCAAACTAAATAAGATTATTTAAAATAAACCAAAGTTTTTTAATGTCATTTCATTTTTATGTTTCATTTGAGTTAAGGAAAATGAGAATTTTGCTAATCTAATCCCATTCCCCATGTGTGAGTTAATTTGGTTTAATGAAGAATATTAGGTTGATTTTATGTAATTAGGTATGAATTAAATCAATTAATTAATACATCACCTTAAGTTAATTAGCTAATTAATAATGAGACAATATGATATGCAACCACATGAAAAGTAAATTGACAATGCTGAAATGAAAGAGGCCTAATGCAATTGGCTCATGATTAATAGTTAATTAGACTTAAGAAGCTCACTTAACTAGTTTTATGATTTTCTCACACATGTGAGCTAACCATAATTTCATTAGCTCTCTCTTTGAGTTATTGAACACCCAAAGAGCTACCCAAGATTGAGTAAAGGTGATTAGATGTGAAGTGATTTTAGATTGAATTAATTAAGCTCATTAATCCATTTGGTTAAACATTAAGCATATTTCAATTAATGGGATGAAATCAACTTAAGGAAAGAGATCAAGAAAGAGGCCTTAATCTCAATCCATAAGTCCTACATTTGATCACTTAGGCTCTAATTTTACCTTGAGGATTAATTAATCAATTAAGTGCTTAATTACCTCATTAATCATTAATTAATTTAATCTTAAAAAAGTAAAGAAAACTTAGAAAATGAATTAGGAAAAATATCCCAATCATATTCCCTAAGCTCCTTACTGTTAAACAAAGGTAATTAAGCTAATTAATTCACTATTTATTCACTAATTATCACTAATTAAATTAAGAGAGTGATTAAGGCTTAATCAATTGATTTTTGTAATTAAGCAACCAAAAAATCCCGAAAATAGGGTAGGCAAAGGTCATCCCCTAAACATCTAAATTTGAGATTAATTGGGTGATTAATTAAAGAGTAAAGCTAATTAAATTTTAATTAAACTTTAATTAAGCAAAATCACTATTAATTAATAATAATTTTCCCTAGATTTTACTAAAATATCTTAAAATGAGCTAAGTTTGTATTTTTTTGGATTTTTTAGGATTAGTTATGGTTTTAGAAGTTTCTTAAAAATAGATTATTTAAGCAATTAAAGCATTAATAATGAGATTAATTGGTGATTGGAGCTTTAATCGCTTTTTGGCTATTTAATTAATAATAACGTTTTACTCTCATGCGAGGATGAAGATGGAACCCATAGATTATTTCAGGGATATAATCGTGGATCAGACAAGAAAGGATGAGATCTCTAATCGATTAAGATCGATGGAAGATGAATGATCTGATCTAATCCATCTTTCAATCACACATGGCTCATGATCTATCCCCATTCAGCGATGAAGATGAATGTTGTCCATCTTTCCGTTCAATCACAAGCTCATGCCTCAAATTCATCCCACTAGGGAGGATAGGACATCCAATGGTCAAAACACATGATTTAATTTCACAAAAGACCAAGCAATTTTTCATACAAGGCTCAATTTTGCAAAATTACTTCACCGAAGCTAATGTCCGGTGGTGGATCGACGGAGGTAGCTTCGCCTAGTTGAGGCAAGGCCCCATTGAGAAGCTTTGAGCTTGATTTGATGTAGAGTGCTCGGTCGACCAAACCACATGCGTGAAGGTTTTGGCTCTGATCAAACTCAAATCTTCGGTGCTTGGGAAGGCTTGGAGATGATTCGATTGGCTTCAAAAGTAAGAGGATGGTGTGGGTGCAAGGAATTTGTGTTTGATCAAGTAGAAAAAGGAGTATTGCTCGGAAGAATGGTGTCCTATTTCAACTTTGCTCGGGGAGGAGGAATGCTGATCGAGGGTGGATTGGGATGCTCTAGGAAGCTCTTGGGAGTTTTGAAATGGCCTTAGGGACTCACACAATGCAATTGGTGATGTTTGTCGCTTGAATTGAGGGGGTATACCCCTCAATTGCCTTTGATGAATGGACGGGATTGATCCTTGAAAATTCATTTGGCCATAGTCATCGGAGGGTCACGTCGGCTCCACATGGCATGCGAGTGGAAGTGGTGGAGTCTCAAGGCAAGATATGGGCTGAGGGAGTTTCCATTTTGCTCCCTTGCACCCATGGGGTTCGACCATGGAGGGAGTGGCTTGGCTTGTTTCCCTTGGTCCATGGAAAGTGCTAGGATGGCTTAGGTTGGGCTAGGATGTCTTAGGAGTTCCTCATTTAAAAGTTTGATGGCTACCATGGGGAGGCAAAGTGGACTTTTCCATTTAAGGTAAGAATCCAATGTAAAGAGAGAGCGTCCATTAGTTAATCCCCTTGGAATGGGTCACACATAGACTTTGGCTGGTTTGGAGCTGACCTAGGGTTAGTTTGGGTCGGGTTAGGTCAGCCACCATGGTTCATAAGGTGGTTTTGGGTGATTTGGCTTCATATGGTCAAAATGGGTTCAATTGGGATGTTTTGGTTCAATTGGTTTTGATTAATTTGGCTTAGGTTTGATTTTGACTCATTTGGATTCAAAAGGGTCAAATGGGTCAAGTAGACCAATTTGACCAATCTGACTAAATTGGGTTAGGTTAGGTGTTGAGTCAAGGTCAATTGGTTGATTGAAAATGATTGTAGGCTTTGGTTTAGTTTAATTTGGATTTAATTTGAATTTTGGCCAATTTGACCCTTTAGGTCAATTTGGGCTAGGTTGGGTCAAGTTGACCAATTGGTTAAATTGAGCTCAATCATGGCTTTGGTCAAGTTCATTAAGTGATTTGGAATGAACTTGAGCCATTGGTTGCGATCAATTTAGATCAAATCATGATTTGACTCAGTTTGACTTTTTAGGTCCATTTGGGTCAACTTAGGTCAAATGGCCAATTGGACTTAGTTTGGCTCAATTGATGGTTTGGTCATATTCAATCATTGATTATGAGTAGGTTTGAGTCAATGGTTTCAATCAATTTGGCTTACAGTGGGTTTTGGCTAGTTTGTGTTTCATTTGGGCTAAGGGTTGACTTGGTCAAAGGACCAAGTTGACTTGGTTTGACCCAATTCAAGGTAGTTGGTCACCCTAGGATGATTGTTGATCATGATATGGGGTTTGGATGGGCTTAGTTCAATCCAATTTGAGTTGGATTAGAACTTGGCTCAAAAAGGTCTTTTATGTCACTTTTGGTCAAGTGAACCTAAATGGGTCAATTGATGTCTTGATTTAATTGAACTCATATATGGACTTAAGATGAAAATATTCAAATTTCAAGTGATTTGGAGTCAAATAAATTTTGATTCGTATGAAAATTTCAAGTCAAAAGGGGTCAACATGAGATTGACTTGGGTTGACTTTGGTTGACTTGGGTTTGATAATTGTAGTTTGTATTTATATTTGGGTATATGATTGAAGGGATGATTGAATCTTGAAGAAATCCATGGGTTTTGAGTTGATTTGGGTGTCATTTAGTCAAGTTCAAGAATTTGGCTAAAAAGGCTAAAATCAGGAATTTGATTTAATTTGGGTTTGGTTTTGGCCACTTGGATTTATATTTCATTTATATTTATGAATATAAATGACGGTGTAAATGGTTCATGAGAAAATCACTTGGGTTTGGAGTGATTTGGATGCAAATTGAAAAAATAAGTAGAGAATTGATTTGATTTGGTTTAGTTTGATTTGGTTTGAATGGTTTGAATTTATATTTCATTTATATTTGTGACTATAAATGATGGAATGATTAATTTATAAGGAAATCAACCGAGTTTGATTTGGTTTGAGGAAGGTTTTGGCTAAGCATATGAAGGTGGTTCATATGTCTTGGGAAGGGATTTTGGTGGTTGAATTTAATCATGGGTTTAAATAATTTGGAGTTGGATTTGTTTTGGAATTTGGGTTGGGATTTGATTTGACATTGAATTTGATGTTTGAGAAGATCAATTGAATTGGGGTTGATTTGAATTTGGTTTAGGCTAAGTCCATAAGATAGAATCAAAGGGCTTAGGAAAGGATTTGGAATTTGGATTTAATCATGGGTTTCAATTATTTGATTTGGGATTGGATTATGATCTTGGATTTTTGAGGTTGGTTTGGAAGAAGAAGTGAGGTGGGTTTAAGGCTATAAGGTAGGCAAGTCTTCCTATATCCCTAAGGCATAACCTATTTCTATGGCTAACTCTTCTAAGTCTCTAGGCTTAGGTCAAGTGTTCACCTAATCACTAGAAGTGTCTTAAGACTAAGGAGCTCTTAGTGTTTACAAGAGTCCTAGATCTATGATGAGAAAGTTGAGAGCTCACTCCCAAATGTGGGTCAACAATAAGGTTATGGTTATTTAGAAATTTAATTATGAGTTGTAGTTGGATAGAAAATTTATTTTTCCCTAAGAGCATAATTGCATCCAGGCCATACAACAAACACCAATCATAAAAAAACTATGAAGAGGAATGCTATTTCTAATGCACAAGCTAAACAAAATATAAAACATTTTATAGCTAATGCAAAAGAATAAAAGGTTGGTGCAGTTGGGTGCCATCGTACAACCCAAAAAGAAAAATGGATAGCCGAGCTCTACCCTTATACAACCTAGATTACAAAAGAATAATTACAATTAAGAATGAATACAAGCTATAGGGGTTTTCATCTTCTTCAAGTCTTCATGTCTTCTTTCCTCCTCTTTGCTTCTTTGATTTGACTCACTTCAAGGCATCACATGGCACATAAGACATAGTCTTTCTTGCCAATGCTCATCCTAATTCCCCCATAGCACTAATCTTAATTCCTAATGTAAAATTATATTAACAATGGGAAAAGTACATCTAACTACACACAAAATAAGTGTTAGCTAAACACCATACCAACAATTATATTTATAATTTGGACTTAAGCACATGGGTAACCAACTCACCTATCTTAACTTGGATTATGCTTAGGGGCTTAAGTAGCCTGTACAAAAAGCATTTATATTTATTTTTGAGCGTCCCCTTGTTGACCTCATTTTCAGGATGAGCTCTCAACCCCTCCATCTTAGACTTAGGACTCCACTTGGACACTAAGAGTTCCTTAGTCTTAAGACACTTCTAGTGAGTAGGAGAACACTCAACCTAACCCAGAGACTTAGAAAGCCATTAGCATGCCTTGGGTGTTAGAAAAATTTGCCACCCTTAGCTTGAATCAAATCTCACTTCCTTCTTTCAAGTCAAACTCAAATTCAATCAACCTCAAGCTCAAATCAACTTCATTTCAAAATAAACCTTAATTAATTAAATGGATTTTCCTAAAATCATTAAATAATTTGAAACCCATGATTGAATTCAAAATAATCTTTCTAAGTCACTTTGATTCCATCTTATGGACTTAGCTCAAATCAAATCCAAATCAATTCAAATTCAGAAATTTTTTCATAAATTTATATTCTCATTTATTCACATGAAATATAATTCAAATAAAAAAATAAATCCAAAACTAAATCCAAATTCAACCAAAATTCAACCTAAGCTTTCAATCAAATTCTTGAACTTACCCAAATCAACCAATCAAACCAAATTGATTTTTCTTCATAATTCAATCAATCCTTCAATCATGAATCAAATATAAAGACAAATTTTAATCATCCAATCAAACCAACTTCAAAATTCAAACCCAAATCCAAAATTTAACTAAGCCTTTGAAAAAATTTTAAACTTAGCAAATCAAACTCAAATCAACACCTTGATTTTCTTCATGACTCAATCAATCTTAATCATGAATCCAAATATAAACATAAACTTCAATCATCAAACCAAAACTAAAAAAAAATAACCCAAGTCAAACTCATGTTCACCCATTGAACTAGAATTGTCAAATGAATCAAACCCATTTGACTCCAAATCACTTGCAAATAGATTTATATTTCAATCATAAGTCATTTGTGAGTTCAATTGATTCAAGTGTTGATCAAGCTAATTGACCCATAGCTCACTTGACCCAAAGTGACCTAAAGTACCCTTGAGCAAATTCTAATCCTACCCAAATTGGATTGAACTAAGCCTAAGCCTCACATTGTAAGCAACAATCATGAGATGATCAATCATCAAATTGGGTCAAAAAAACTAATCAAACTTTTAACACTTAGCCAAAATAAACTAAACTAGCCAAAATCCACCATAGGCCATTGATTGAAACCATTGATCAAAACAATTAATAATGTTTGAACTTGACCAAGTCATCATTTGAGCCTAACCCTTCACAAGTGACCCAACTTGACCTAAAATCAAAATATGTCAAATCTTGATCTAAGCCAAATTGATTGCAACAATGGGTCAAATTCTCAACCACTTGTTGAACTTGACCAAATTTCTAGACCCAAATTGACCATGAACAACTTAACAAAGTCAAATTGCTAAAATCAAATCAAACCATTAAAATTGAAGCTTGAAAATATTTCAAATGACTAACCAAACCTAAACAACCCTCTAAATTAATCAAATGGGTCAATATAACATTTGACCTAAATGAAATCAAATGAACCAAAACCAAATATAAACCAAATTGAACCAAACCAATGATGCCACATTTCAAATAGTCTATGAACTTGAACCCTTCTTTTTGAACAATTAATTAATTGACCCATTTTGACCTAAATGGGTCAACATGAGCCAAATGATTAAATCAACTCAAATTCTTTAAATTTGGACCAACCCAATTTCAAACTATTCCAAATCTTCCTAAACTGAAATCAATAAATGACCATTTTACCCCAAAGGTAACCTATGGCCAATTCCACTTGGAATTTGGTCATATCCTTTTCATGGTTTGGCACCCCTTTGGACCAAATGGACACTAGTGGGTGTGGTGCACATGACCCAATGAGATTTTCCATCTTTTTTCTTAACATAGGTTTGTATAGAATTTGCAACGTATATAGTCCATTTGAAAAAGGACATAACACTTGCTTAAATCCATTCATATACACTCCTATGTCATGACTTAAGAAGGAACTTTACATCACACATGTAAACTAAACAATCAAATCAAAACAAATAAACATAAACTTTTGCATGATTCTCTTTTATGCATTTCTTTGTACATGCACATGTATTTAAGAAAAGTGGCATATTAGTTGACATCCCGGGGTTGCGAGGGATTTAAGTATGTATATAGGTCTTGTACCCCAAGTAGATCAATGGTGTCATACCTTATGTCTTTCATACTTGTAAATGTGCATATGAAAATGGATAAGAGAATCTCTTTTTTATTAACAAAATCATGCATCATGAAGCATCCAAATTTTCTCAAGTAATATCCCTTAGCATTCCTCATTAAGTGTGTTAAACATTCCCATTTGCATGTATAGATATGCTTAGGATTCATCCATATGCATGTTACACATGTTGGAAACAAATAAAGTGTTGTGTTTTGTAATAGTAATTCACTTTACTTAATCTTAAAATATCTTTCTTTTTAATAGGTTTGTTTAGAGTCCATCTAAACTTAGGATTAATTAAAAAATATAATAAAACATTCACTAAATAAAATATTTAATGAATCTATCTTAGAAATTAAAGGTAGGGAGGAAAGAAACTCTCTTCTCTCTCTCTTTATAACATAGTAATTAATTGTAGGTTCATTCAAAAATCAAATCATGAAATAAAACTTAACCAAATCAACTAAGCCACTTAAATGAAACCACCCTCTAAGTTGAACCTTTCATACTTAAAATTTTTTAATTAAAACTAAGACATATCACACAAACCTTAAATGGCACACACATTTTAGTCACCACTTTAATCCTATGTTTGCATGGTTTGATGTTTTCTTTATTTGTGATGTGATGTTTTAGTCTAGATGTTAGGTGTATGTGGATGATGGTAGGGCTCTTAGTCTAACCATTATCTTCTTAGGTGTGCTTATGTAATAAAGATATAAATGCTTTTCTTTGTGTTGCTTATACCCACATAATCAAAATAGGCGGTGGACTTGGTTACCCATGTGTGGGGTTCCAAGTCCAATTTTTTCATATACATGCTTGGGATTGTGTGGTTTGTTTAGTCTATTTTGCAAGTTTTATTAGATTTACTTTTCACATTTTCATGTAATTTTACAATTAGATTTGGAATGATTGTTATGGGGATTAGATGAACATTGGTTATAAGACTATATCTTATACCATGTAAGCCTTTTGGAGCAACCACATTCCAACCAACCAAAAAAGAAAGAAGAAAGAAGAAAAGAATGAAGACCCTATAACATGAATTCCCTTTTGATTATTAATTCATTTTGTAAGCGGGTTGTATATGTAGCTTATTTACCCAATTTATTTTGGGTTTGTGCAACCACAAATGGCCTCTTATTCTTTTTATGATAGCTTTATAAATTGATTGATGATTGTTTAGCTTGTGCATTAAGATGACATATTTTCCTAGTTTCTTCCTTGCTTTGATGTATGGTCTGGATGACGATTATACTCTTAGGTAAAAATAAATTTTTGATCCAATTAATCAACTCAAAACTAAAAATAAATAACTCATAATCTCACTTAAAGCCTAAGTTATAAATAAATATAAAAGAATTAGCAACCCCTTAGCTGGATGTTGTATTTTCTTTCTCACATCATGCATGAAAAGCATATTGTTTTACTCTTGATTTGGAGGGCTTCCACACTTGTCAAAGAATTTGGCTTGATGTTTGAGAGCCATGATAGAAACACACCTCTTTTCTTGCTGATTTTGGCCCATAATCTAATTTTTCATGCATTATGCAAATGAATCCTATAAGCCTGTGTCAAATCAATAATCCAAAAATGAAAATAAAATATAACAAACATAGATTTAAAATCATTAATCACACATGATATAGTCTCTTAGGGAGTGTGTTTAAGGATTTAGTCTCTTTCTAAATAAATACTTAGCTATCTTCAAAACATATGACTTGCCTACATGTATTTAAAACCATAGGAAGAGTTAGTTGCACCCCATGTAAGTCCAAGCTTGATTTATCCTCTCTTGTGGAGGTAAACCAAATACCAATTTTCACCTTTGATATATGTTGACCTCATTTTTAGAATGAGCTCTCAATCCCTCCCTCTTAGACATAGGACTTCTCTTAGACACTAGAGTTCCTTAGTCTTAAACACATCTAGTGATTAGGTGGACTCAAGCCACAGAGATTTAGAAGAGTTAATCATAGAATAGGTCATGCCTTGGGTGTTAGGAAAATTTCTACCCATAGCTTGAACCACATTCCTCACTTCCTTCCTTCAAGTCAAACTCCAAATTAAATCAACATCAAACTTAAATCAATTTAAATTGATTTTTCCAAAACAAATCAATTCCATGATTGAAATCCATGATTGAAACCCATGATTGAAATTCCATGAAATTCCTGAAATATTTCCTAAGTTCTTTGATTTCCTCTTAAGAACTTAGCCCAAATCAAGTTCAAACCATCTCAAATTCATAAAATTTTCTCACAACCCATTTATATTCTCATTTATATTCACATATATAAATGAAATATAAGTTCAAATCAATCAAATAAATCCAAAATTTCAAATCTTTCCTAAGTCCTTTAATTCTCTCTTAAGATTTAGCCTAAATCATGTTCAAATCACTTCAAATCCTTGAATTTTCTCATAACCATTTATATTCTCATCTATATTTACATATATAAAATGAAATATAAATTTAAACAAAAAACTAACTCCAAAATCAAACTCAAATTAAATCAAAATCCAACCTAAGTCTTTCAAGTCAAATTCTTGAACTTAGCCAAATCAACTTCAAATCAAGCCAAACTCTTGATTTTTCTTCATGATTCAATCAATCCTTCAATCATGAATCCAAACATAAATACAAACCTTAATCACTTAACCAAAACTCAATTCAAAAATCAAACCTAAGTCAAACCCATGTTCACCCCTTTGAACTTGAAATTGTCAAATGAATCAAAATCATTTGATTCAAACCACTTGCAAATGGATTTATATTTCAATCATATGTCCATATGTGAGTTCAATCAAACTCAAATCAAGCTTTGACCAAGCCACTTGACCCACTTAGGCTCACTTGACCCAAAGTGACCTAAAGTACCCTTATGAGCCAAATTTTAATCCCAACCAAATTGGATTGAACTAAGCCCATCTATGCCTCTCATGATCAACAATCATGAGATGATCAATCACTCAAATTGGGTCAAACTAAGTCAAACCTAAGGTTGACTAAGTGACACTTAGCAAAATGAAACCCAACATAGCCAAAATCCACCATAGGCCAAATTGATTGAAACCAATGATCTAAGTTCATTCATGACCAATGTTTGAACTTGACCAAGTCAACATTTGAGCATAACCAGCCCAATTATTGGCAAGTTGACCAAATTTGACCTAAAAGTCAAAATGTGTCAAAACTGGATCTAACAAATTAATTGAAACCAATGGGTCAAGTTTCCAAAATGATTGTTGAACTTGACCTCAATTGGCCAATTAGACCAACAATTGACCATGAACCCAACTTGACTAAAGGGTTAAATTGAGCCAAATTCAAAACTTAAATTGATTGGAAACAAAGATCCTTTCATATGACCAACCAAACCTAAACCTTCCCATGACCTAGCTCAAATTGGTCAAATGGGTCAAATTGGTCAACTTGACCCATTTGACCTGAATGAAATCAAATGAACCAAATTCTAACCTAAACCAAATTGAATAAAACCAAAGCCACCAAAATATTTTAAATGGTCATATGAACTTAACCCAATTTGACCATTTGGTCAACCTGACCCAAGTTGACCCATTTTGACCTAAATGGGTCAACATGAGCCAAATCACATCAAACTAACTCCAAATTCAATGAAACTTGGCCAAACCTATTTTCTCATCATATCAAACATACCCAAACTAAAATCAAGGTCAAATGACCATTTTACCCCTAGGCCATAAAGTAAATTTTGGCCAAATCCACTTGGAATTTGGTCAAATCCTCTCCATAACCACTTACTACCCTCTTAGTGGATCAAGTGAACACTAAGAAGTGTGGTGCACCCAACCCAATGGGTTTGGGTCAAAACCAGCCCAATGGCCAAATGACCATGAAAAAGCACATGGAATCCTCCTTCCACTCAATTCAAGCACATGGCCACCTCACCCACTTCTTCCCCAGAATTCAAGGACATCCTAAAAGGCCTAACAAACCCATGGCATAAGCTCAATTGGATCAAAATGGCAAGGAGGCTTACAGTCGCCTGATTACCCTTGGGGGAGATATACTCCCCCTAATTCAACTCAATCTTCACACTCCCTCAGTCAATTGAAGCAAGAAACTCAGAGCAAGCCCTAACTACTCTTTCCAAGCTTCCTAGAGAGAGTTTGAACTTCTCATTTCTCGATTTCTCTAGCTAAAAATAGGGGAAGAAAACCAAAACCTGATCTCACTCCACACCTAAATCAGAATTCCTTTGTATGCTCCCTCGGGACCCCAATCGAGCTTGCCCATTCTCTTTCCCAAACTCCAAAGGTAAGAGGGTGATAGTTGATCAAAAGAGTTCAAGGTGGAGTTGGCCTCTAGAAGCAACCACCACCCAACTCAAACTCAAAACTTGTCCATAAATAAAGCTTTTCCAAGGAAATCAAGAGCCGGTGATCACCTCCGATGAGGTAAACCATTTTTTGAGTTTAATCTAGCCATAGTGCGGAGATTTGTGAAAGAAATTTTCATTGCATGATAAACTAGCTGTTGGATATGATCTCCATTGTATGAGGAAGGTGTGGGCTAAATTTTAGCTCAATCCTTCGAGCTCGGATCTTGCCCTAGAACATGGATGGTCTCCGAGAATTATAGGATGAATCTCGGCCATCCATTGCATTTTGGATGGACGAGATTAAAAAATATAACACTCCTTTACCATTTTGATCGCGGCTTTAATACCATCGATCCTTGATCAGACGGTTGAGGAGAAAGCGTGTAGCGTCACGGCTTACGCGGTGCTACGATGTGACAAGTTAAAGATCCAATCACATGTGCCATGGCATGCACATCAGCATGGCATTAACATTTAAACATATAATTAGGCTTTTAAATTATTAATTAATCACCAAACCTTCTAAATTCATATCTAAGCCTAGAAAAAAAATAAAAATAAATTGCATTGGATAGATAATTGAATCTAAAATTGATTTTAATTGATTTTGAATAGTTCTTTTCTCTAAATTTGGGTTTTATTGGGAATGATATTTTGCTAATTACCCTCTAATTACTCCACTGATTAATCCCAAACTTCTTGTGCTTAATTAGTGGGATGACCCCTACCTCTCCTAATTTTCTTGGGATTTATTGGTGGCTTGATTAGAGGAATTGCTAATTCATTCCTTAATCATTAATTAATTAAGCTTAATTAAGGTATAATTAGTACTCATTGAGTCAATTAAGTTTTGATTAAGTGAATATGAGGTTTAGGAATAATTTTGGGATACTTTCCTTAAAATATTCCTAAACCCCTTTTTCTTCTTTAATTCCTTAATTAAGGTTAATTCACTAATTACCCCTTAATTAATTTCATAAAATCCTAAAACTTTCCGAACTCAATTAATCTATCTTGAGTAGATGCTTAGGTGTTCAAGAGCCTAAGTATAATTAAGAAATCAAAATCCAACTCACGTGAGGAGGTTATGAAAGTACTTAAGTTAAACCCCTTAGTTTAATTAATCATTAATCATGAGCCAAATGCATTAGGACCTTTCTTAATAGGTGCATTGCTGATTTAAATTTTTTGTGGTTTTATGTCATCTCATTGACTCATTATTTGATTAACTATGCTAAGGTGGTATAGGTAAGGGGTAATTAACATGCTTAAGTCATACTTTAACCTAAGTAACACATAATAAATCATCTAATCACATAAAAATTAAACTAAAATAACCAACATATGTGGGAATGTGTTTGGAATAGCAAACTCACCTCACATCTCTCAAATTAATTCAAACTCAAAACAAAATCAAACCTTCTTTTAAAATAATTTCATTTATTTAAGCTTTCTTATTTCATAAGATTGTCTTTAAGAATTAATTAGGGTGGATGTGTTTACATGCTTTCATCACTTTAGTTCTTTCCTAACATGCTAAATATATATGTCATATGAATTTCATATATTCATGCTTTTAAATGCAAAAATGAAATGTTTTCTTTATGTCAAATTGCATATTTTGTTTAAAGTAAAATTTGAATGGCTATTATCACTATTAAATTCAAAAATATTTTAAAAAAATATAAATCAAATTCCTAAAACTGAAAGTGTGCTACTTATAGTTTATTTATAAGCTTGCATGTGAATATAAAAATGTGTCTTATGTTTGCTTTCTTTCTCTTAATGGATTTGAAAGTGTATAGTTCTTTTAAAAGAACATAACACTTAAATATATTCTTATCCTCTTCCATGTTATGACTTAAGAAAGATCCTTACACTTACACATATAAATTGCATAACAAAGTCCAAACATAAATACAAACTTTTGCATCTTTCTTCATTTCTTTTTGTACATATGTACTTGTATTTAAGGAAAGTTATAGTCTGGACAACCTGGGTTGTGTTTAAGTACTAAGTAGGTCTTGTACCTTACACCCTTTGCTAACAATTACTCTCACTTATGCCTTTTATATATACATGTGTGCATCTGAAAATGGATAAAAAAAAATGCTTTTTCTACTTAATGAAAATCATGCATCATAAAGCATTCAAATTTTCTTAAGTAACTCACTTAGCATTCATCATAAAGTGTGCTAAACATTCCCATTTTGTGTGTATAGATATGCTTAGGATTCATCCATGTGCATGTTATACATGTTGGGAAAGAAATGAAGTGATGTGTGTTTTGTGAATTTAATTCACTTTACTTAATCTTAAAATGCCTTTCTTTTGAATAGGTTTGTTTAGAGTTCATCTAAACTTAGGATTAATTAAAACACATAATAAAATATTCACTAAACAAAACTAAAATATGAATCTACTTTAGAAATTACTTAAGGTAGGGAAGGAAAGAAAAGTTTTCTTCTCTTCTCTTTCCTCTCTTTACAACCTAGTAATTAATTATAGATTCACTTGAACCTAATCAAAACATAAAATAAAATCAACCCAAGACAACTAAACAATGAAACCCCCCCCCTCCTCTAAGTTGAACACACTTCACACTTAGAAAACTCTAAAAACTTAATAAACACCACACAAACCTTAAAGCAAGTACACATTAGGCTAGTCACCTTCTAGCTTTAGGTTAGGAGGTGCATGGTTTGATGTTTGCTTTTATTTTGTGATATTTTGTTTTAGTCTGGATGTTAGGTGTATGTGTGTAGACTGAATGGTAGGGCAATCTTAGTCTAACCATTATCTTCTGTTGGGGATTGTGCTCAAGGGGTGCTGTAATAAATAAAAATATAAATACTTTTGTTGTGTCAATGTTTATACCCCTAAGCATAATCCAATAGGCTAGGTGGACTTAGTCACCCATGTGTGGGGTGATAAGTCCAATATACATGCTTGGGATTTGTATAGTTTGTTTTAGCTAATCTCTATTTTGCAGGTATTAGTTAGATTTCATTTTTCTTTTCATGTAATTTTTGCAATTAGGATTTTGGAATGATTGTTATGGGAATTAAGATGAGCATTGGTCATAAGATCTCATCTTATGTACCATGTGAAGCCTTTGGAGCATCCACATTCCAACCATCCAAAAGAAGGAACCAAAGAAGAAAGAAGAATGAAGAAATGAAGCTTGAAGACCCCCATAACATGAATTTCTTTACTTGATTGTAAATTAATTCATTTGTAATTCAGGTTGTATAAGGGTAGAGCTTGGCTACCCAATTTATTTTTGAGTTTGTGCGATGGTGCCTGACCATAAATGGCATCTTATTCTTTTCGATTAGCTTTATAAAATGTTTAATATTTTGTTTAGCTTAAGCACTAAGATGACATCCTTTTCCTAATTTCTTCCTTGCTTGATGTATGGCCTGGATGATGATTAGGTTCTTAGAGAAAAATAAAACTTTTACCAAATTAAACAACTCAAAAGTAAAAATAAATAACTCATAACCTCACTTAAAGCCTAAGTTAAAATCAAGATAAAAATTAGTAACCTTATTTGGATGAGTATAAATCATGCAAAAAAGCATCTTGTTTCACTCTTGATTGGAGGACTTCGACCTTTGTAGAGAAACTTGGCTTGACCTTTGAGAGGTGAAACACACCTCCCTTCTCAGATTTTGGCTAATAATCTTACTTCTTATGCATTAGGCATATGAATCCTATAATCCTGAGTCAAATGATTTTCCAATAATGAAAATAATATGTAATATGTTTTGCATTAAATCTAAGTCATTTTTCATTCCCTTACATGATCTAGTTTCTTATGGAGTGAGTTTAAAGACTTAATCTCTTTCTAAAATAAATAATAGTCTAACTATCTTGCATAACGCATATGACTTGCCTACATGAATTTAAAATCATAGGAGGAGTTAGTTGGAGGCCACCCCCAAGCAGTTGTAAGTCCAAGAAGTTAGATGGTTTACTCTCTCTTGTGGAAGTAAACCATATACACATTTTGGCCTTAGATTTAGGTTGTGCTTTTAGCCTTCGCCAAAGCTCCCTAGATTTAGGTCTGAGGTTGCTTCTCCCTTTCGTGTGCCATAAGTATAAATCCTCACCTCCTAAGCATTTCCACAATCTTGTGTTGTGGAATCATAAGCCCTAAATTTCTAATAAAATATTCAACTCAAACAAAATAAATCAATTTCAAAATGTAAAATATAGGATAGTTTAAGATCCTCAGGTTTCTAACATCAGCATCTCCTACTTATCATTTGGCTTCGATAATAACTCCCTCTCTTTGATCAATCCCATTTGATCTTCAAAATAAACTAATATTGATAGTCCTACTATTGCAATCTTTAGAGACAACAATCATTTACCTTAATCGAGTATTCTAAGGAATCCCTTCTTTAGGATGTAATTAACTATGGGGCTTGCCCCATAGAAACTTTCGATTTAAAATAAACCACTTTACTTTTCCATGTAAAGTAGGGAAGAATCTGGTACACATGGACCCATTGTCCTTAGGAGTCCTTATTGGTGATTAAATCTGTAGGTAGTGACTTCTATCTTTGAGATAGTACACTTCTCCTCAATGTCATCATAATAAGAACATCTGGATCTATGTGGTGTCCAAATGCATAAAAAAAGAGTATATATTTATCTTCATTTTATCCATATAGAGTGAAGATGGAAGTATACATTTCTTTTATAAAAATTTTTTCACCACAATATAGGTCATGCTTTGGCCGCAAAACCCAGATTTAGGTTGAGATGTTCTACTTCCCTTTTTGTAACATAAATCTTCATCTCTTAAAATTTCCACTTGTGTTATGGAATGTAAGCCCTAGATTTCTAATAAAAATTCAACTTAAATAAATAATCACCTCAATTTCAAAATATAAAGCCCAATCATAGGATGTGGGATGCTTAGACTAGTATGTAGCATCCCCTACTTATCTTAAAATAATAACTCCCTCCTTAATCAATCCCATTTGATCTTCTAAAAAAAAAATTGATTGATAGTCCTATCTTTGAAATATTTACAAGATTTTACCTCATGAGTATTTTTTAAGGAATCTCATTCCTTGGATGTAATTAATATGGGGCTTGCCTCCATAGGAAACTTAATGCATTTAAAATAAAACCACTTTACTTTTCATGTAAAATAAAAGAATCTTATCTAGACCCATAGTCTTTAAAGTCCTTATTGAGGTGATTAGTCCATTGTATGATGACTTCTATCTTTGAGATATACATATTTCTCAATGTCATACCTAATCACCCTAATAAAACATCGTGGATCTACAAATGGTATTTATATTTTTTTTCTTCATTTTATTCTTTTCAAATAATTAAAATATTTTCAAATTTTCTAGCACATCATTGTGGATGGTTCTCTCTATCTTTGATAAATGATCATTGTCTCCAAGTATCGATAATTGGTTGTACTTTGTATAAGTCAGACTATCTTTCTATTTGTTGCACTTAGTTTATTTCATTCTTAAGCTACAAATATTAGGTTTTAGGACTTTATTCTATGAAGGTCTTAAAACCCTGTTATCCCAATGGGTAAAAAATAAAATAAAAAAACAACTAAAGACTTCCTCCTTACCATTTTCAAGGTAAGGAAAAGTTCATTCAAAAATGAAGAAAAATAAATCCTTTATAAAAACATCAATTTCCAAAAAACACTTTATCAAAATGCACAAAATAAAATGTTTTCACAAAATTTTTCATAAAATCATCTCTTCATGATTGTTATATGTTGATCATTCAAAAAAATCAACAATCATATTTTTCAAAAGCACAAATGATCATCTTCATCAATTCATTTTGAGAATTTCATTTTCAAAATAAAAATTCAAAATCATGTTTTATCCTCATTCAATTTTTGAATGAAGATATCACACAAAATCAATGATCATCTTTCAAAATTAACAATCATCTTTCCAAGATCCAAACAACATTTGGATATTTCATTTAGCATACCCAAATTTGCTAAATGAAAATCCTCTTTAAAAATCAAATAACACTTGGATCTTTCATTTAGCATAAATTTGCTAAGTGAAGATCCACTTTTCAAAATCAAAATCACAAACATGAATATTTAGATCTTTCATTTAGCATACCTAAATTTTCTAAGTGAAGATCCACTTTTCAAAATCAAAATCACAAAAAACATTTTGGATTTTCATTTAGCATACCAAATTTGCTAAGTGAAGATCCACTTTTTAAAATCAAAATCACAAAATCAAACAACATTTGGATCTTTCATTTAGCATAAATTTTAAGTGAAATCCACTTTTCAAAATCAAAATCACAAAATATGAAACATTTGGATTTCATTTAGCATAAAATTTGCTAAAAGTCTTCTTTTAAAATCATCAAAATAAAAATCATTTGGATCTTAGCATACCAAATTTGCTAAGAATCTTCTTTCAAAATCATCAAAAAAAACACATTTGGATTTCCTTAGCATACCTAAATTTGCTAAGAATCCACTTTTCAAAATCAAAATCAAAAAGAAACACATTTTGGATTTCTTAGCATACCTAAATTTGCTAAGAATCTTCTTTTCAAAATCAAAAAAAAAAAAAACATTTGGATTTTCTTAGCATACCTAAATTTGCTAAGAATCCTCTTTTTTTAAAAATCTTCAAAACAAAACACATTTGGATTCATTTAGCATACCCAAATTTGCTAAGTTAAGATTCCATTCTCAAAATCACATGATCCACAAACAAGCAAACAAGAAAAGAAATTATTTTCAAACACCTCTAGCATACTCAAATTTGCTAAGTGAGTAAATTCAAAATCATAAATCAAAACTAAATCAATTGACCTTTACTTTAACATACTCAAATTTGTTAAATGAAGGGTCCTCAAATCAAAATTAAAATCAAATATGAACTTATGGAAGCATCAATCTCTTCAAAATATTTGAACCCATTTTTCACAAATTTGTTGAAATGGATTCTACATTCAAAAATATCCTTTTCAATCAATCTCAAAATCTCTCTTCCAAATTCAGTGTGGGTTTAAATTCTAAATTCAAATTCAAAAAAAAAGTCAACAATGAAAATCGATTCAAGTTTGTTTTCAACATTCACTTTTTCGATTAGTTAGTTTAGTTTAGTTTTAGTTGATTCATTTCAATGGCAACCAGTATGTCTTCACATTTCCTTATGGGATGGATTTGGCCTAGATCGGGCCTCCCATGATGATTATGCCCTCATCCACTTTGGCCAAGGCTTTGAGGGGGCTGGATCACATGTGAGGGACCACCCTCATGAATGTTAGGCGTGTGGTCATGTGAAGCCATTCGTTGACATCTTGAGAGACTCCCTCACTGAAGAGGAAGGCTAGTGGTTCCCACTAGCAGTAGTGGTGCGGGCCACCTAGTTGTTCCCCTTTTCGCCCATGAGCTAGCACTCATTGGCACCTTCAGGGGAAGGCTCCCATTATAGGGATTGTCTCCACTTTTGAGATTGCATCTAGTTCCACCCTTTCGACTACCGGAGAAATAAGAATCATGATTAAGCGGTATCACACTCACATAGCAAGGAGATGGAGGTAGCTCATGTGTTGTATGGAGGAGTCACCCTTTGTCTCTATTCTGAACAAGTTTCATCCCTCTAGATCTGGAGGATGTTAGGATTTTAGCTTCACCTCCACGGTTCATTTTTAGGCTCTATCGTGAAAGGAGGATCTGCTGAGGTCTTCGGTTGGCGAGCTCTGAGACAATGAGTCTAGGGCTCAATTTGATTTGAGATCTTATCCCCATGTGGGTAGATAGGGAGGGGCGAGGGGAGCCCATACATGATTCATATCTAGCAGGGAGTCAGGGTCGTGATGACCTGCATTTTGTGGACTTTCAAATCATACCTACATGTGATATTATGGACTACCCATCATAGGAGGAGCTCTATTTAGAGAGTCGGTGGTGCCTCCACCCCACCACTCTACTCCCTCCAGTCTCCTACATGTTCCAGCATCCATTCCAAAGGCCATGAAGGTTGCATGGGGAGAGAACCCCCCGTGATCATTATGGCCAGATCCCATTCCATCTACCCCTCTGGCAGGGTGAGCTCTCTGCGACCTTACGCCTAGTATGGTGAGGAAGGAATGGCGACCTCAGAATATTGTAGTCATCCTGTCACCACCACCACCTGGCAGATGGATATTTCATGTAGGGGAGGAGATGCGGTCATCCCCATGGATAGATCCTCTAGGAAACTCAATACGGTGACATGGAGCATCTATCTTCTGGTGAGCATAGTCCTCATAGGGTTAGCTCTCTACAGAGGTGAAGTCTATGGTTCATGAGTGATCCCACTATGACTCGATCTTTTATAGATGTTCATTCGTTCCTATGACATTTGGCATAATCATGGAGAAGAAGAAATCTAGGAAATTACTTGAGGATGAAAAGATCAGCTTTGATCTAATGAAGATGATTATTGGAGATTGGGGTCCATGGTAGACCGAGGGGTTCTCTTAGCAGGAGACTTTGGAAGGTGTGAGGTGAGCGAAGACTACTGACCCAACACCTCCAGATTAAAAGGATGAACAAATAGATAGGATGGAGAAGACTCAAGGATTTTAGCTTTAGCACTCTAGAACAAGCCGGCAGTTCATCCTACTTTAGTCGACTGAGTTATTGCATGTCTTGGATCCGACCAAGACTTTACCTCAATAGGCAAGGCACACCTGTATAGGAAGGTAGTGGATAGTACCTCCATACATGAAAAGACATCAAATCATGGTTGAGCGCAAGTGAGAGAAGCATTGGCTCAAGCGAGGAGGATCATCGTTCCAAAGGGTAGACCCTACCTAGAGGAATTTGATGTCATCCAATATCGGGTTTTTGCCTTCTTTTTTAAGAGCTTGATGAGCGGGATCCCAACACATAGCGCATTTTGAGGTTGTTGCAATGCGATGGTATGCTTTACTCTTCCATCTCTTTGTCAGTAGCTTAGCAGGCATATCCTTCGATTGGTACACTGAACTCCCCAATAATTTAGTGAAGATTTTTGCTGAGTTGGAGCAACTCTTCATTAAGAGTTGGAGCTTATGTAGGTGATCGTTGTGGCTCAACACCATGGTGAGTCCCTCATTGATTATTCATTTAATTTGGTATAAATGCTATCTAAATGCATGCCATTGAGATTCTTAAGAATATCCATGGCTGCCTTCATGCTCAAAGGTTTCACCATCAAAACTTTTGAAGTAATCAACAAGGTGCTAGATTACGAGAAGAAAATAATTTCCTTTTTTGGATCAATAAATAAAGTCGAAGCCACATAAAGCTTACGAGAAGAACCAGGAGTGGTGAACAAGGGATAGTTAGCAGGCGATTAGAGACCTCATGCTCCACCATCACTTCCACCTCCTCTACCACACCATCACCAGGCAAAGCCTCTCGGCACTTCACCTCCTCCTCATCCCCATCCGGTGGTACGCCGCCGGTGGGTATGGTCCACCTACTCTTTGGATAAACTAAACAAAACTTATTCATTTAAGAGGGAGGTAATCAAAAAAATTTAAGAATCTCTTAAAGAAACTAATTTTTACTAGAAGGCGGAGGAAGTGGGCAAGCAATGATCCTAACTTTTGCCCCACCACATGCTAGGTCATGTTTTGGAAGATTGCTTTACATTGAGTTTGAGCAGAAGGGCTATAGTTATCCCAAAGGAATACCTTGTGGAACAACCATCTAGTTCCATTAGGTAATCCTTGGGATACTGTGATCCTTCAAAATAAAAGAAGGTTGGGATATCTCTTATCCAAAACCTCTAAGAAAAGATTTCTAAAATCAAGAAACTTTCTTTTCGGTGCTGGAACCTCCAACATCAAGGAAGGTTTGCAAGTTGTCAGGATAACTCGGAAGGTAGGAGCTTCGCCCATGCCCGGGAGATAGCAGCACAACCAAGTGTGCCTCTAGTCCACCATTTGCACTACTACATCAATGACCACCTCTACTTATAGCTCTTCTTCTCTAGTAGACATCTTGTATGATGGATGATCAAATCCCTCACCCACTTACTTTACTTGACTTATGTACCTCCTTCAAAATCCAAGAAATCAAGAATAAAGCTAGTTTGAATTATATGTCACTTGATGGGTTATCTAATATTCTTTAAACTCTTCAAGTCTAAACAACAATTATAACAATTTTGATCTTCCTCTTTCTGATTTAGAGTTGGATCTTCCTTCTCTGAATACTATGGGTTTGCCTCTTGAGATAGACTTGGAATCATCTGATTTCGAGGGTCCCATAGGAGAAGTAGGTGAGCATGAGCATTAGAACCTTCCACCAAGAGATCACCAAGTCAACCTCCATAGTGGTGGGTTCTACCTCCTACACCTCAAGATGAGGAAAGAAGTCATAGGTTGGGATGATCAGAAGCCCTCCACAGGATGCTCCACCCTTGGATATGCTTGTGGAGGATCGCCCAAGGTGGATTACAATGTCCTCTCTCACTAAGAAAGTTTCCATCTAAGTTATGATGCCCTTGTCTTATCCAAAGAGATGAGGGGTCATTAATCAAGGCTCTCCTTGATCCACGAAATATGATTAGCTCAGTTGACCGTTGGTGGAAAGGAGGCACATTATTCCAAAGAAGCCCAAGGAGTCACTTTCATAGATGAAGACCTTCTTCTGGGGGATATGGAGCACAACCATCCCCTCTACATTACAGTGGACATAGGAAAATTCAGACTCTCTAGGATTCTTATCGATCCAAGTGAATTGATGAACATTATGAGTCTAAAGACCCTTGCCTATTTGATTATTGACATCTCCACACTCTGAGGAGATTAGATGATGTTGAGAGAATTCAATGAACAAGGTGAGAGGGCTTTAGGTTCCATAGTGTTACCTTTAGAGATATGTAAATGGAAGACTAAAGCCAAGTTCTATATCATTTATTCAAATACTTCATTTAATGCTTTGCTCAGTAGGCCTTGAATACATCAAAAAAAGATGATTCCATCCTCCCTCCATCAGTGCATCAAGTTCAAGAAGGATGGGATTGAGTACTATGTCAAAGGAGATGAAAACATTTTTCAATAGAGAGGTTGAGATATATGAGATGTGACCTACTATCTTCTCAAAACCTTTCTGTGAACTTGGACAAAATTCAAATGCAAAAGAAAAGAAAGAAAAAAAGAAAAGAAAAGAAAAAAAGAAAAGAAAATGATTCAAGTGAGGAGAAAAAGAAGAGTAGAAGCATATCACATTCCACACACAGTTCATTCCATCATATGGACATGTGGGTAGGATGACTCGACCTCCACCAGGTAGAGGCAGAGGCAGAGGCAAAAATAGCCCCTGGTTGGCCATCAACCAATATGGGTTATGTTCCCTATTCACATAGACTTGGAATCCTGAAGGAATGTGATTAGCATATAACCAACCCCTCTCGGTGGGTTTCATTAGAGGTGACACACGGTGATGAAGACAGGCCTCGGACAAAGCAAAGTATTTAATCAAATGTATGTCAAAACTATGAGATAGATTGGGAACTTAGCTCTAACCTCACTTTCATCTCAAAAGTTGAAGGTTTAGTAGTTAAGGAAGCCCCAAGTCTTCCATTGATGAATGAAGAGATTCTTTTGGGATCATCATCCTCAAAAGTTGATGTAGAACTTGAGGATGATTCATATAAAGAATAATGGAATTACCTTTTGATTATCTCATTGTGTTCTTAATCTTTACAAAGAAAGGTTTAATTCCTTATACATGGCCTAAAAACGGTGAGTACTTCAAAAGCTATTGAACAATAGAGGATGCACAATCAAGATCGAGATTGATTTATTCAATAATTGATAAGCAAAGAAATCAATCTGGGATGAAGAAATCCATTCGACATACATCAGTTTGTTCTTGAATGAAGAAGAAACTAATGACTTAGTTAGGGTTATTGAGTTTAAGGACTACTTTGCATGGAGTTATGAAGAAATGCCAAATTATCTCTTGACGTAGTCCACAAACTAGATAGATCACTAACCCTATCAAGCAAGCTCCTAGAACATGATTAGAAATGAACAAGAAGTCATTTAAAGTCAAAAATTGATCGATCTTTGGTTTCATCGGAAGAAAAATACATTACTTGGTTGTAATGTCAGTTAAGAAGAAGAATAAATTCACATTTGTATTTGAGGACTTAAATAAAGGCATGTCCTAAGGATGAGTTTCCTCTTATACCAATTAATGGTGACATCACCTCTTCATGAATTTTCTCCTTCATGGATGGGTCATCAGCTATAACCAAATCAAGATGGAGGATGAAAGAAACACTTTTTTTCGAATCTATTGTTATAGGGTCATGCCTTTTGGCCTTAAAATGTTGGTTCTACATACCTGCGCCATGACTCAGATCTTTAATGAACTCATCCATCAGGTTGAGTGCTATATTGATGATCTAGTAGTCAAGCGGAAAAGGAAGACCATCTCTTTGACTTGAGAGTAGTTTTGAATGGTTAAGATAATATAACCTCAAAATGAATCCCAGTGTGCATTGAGTAGCTAGGAAATTCCTTGGGTTGTTGTTGGGAATAGAAATAGATCCAAAAATAATCAAAGCTATCTTAGAAATGCCCCCTCCTAAAAGTTTAACTCAACTCAGATCTTTTCAAGGACGGTTGGCGTATCTAAGATGCTTTATTTCTGACCTATCAGGGAGATGCAGGTCATTCTCAACACTTATCAAAAAGGATGCCAAGTTCAAGTGGGATGATAAGTGCTAGCATGCCTTTGAAGATATCAAGCAGTATTTGGTGAAGCCTAGTCTAAGCCCTATCCCGGGAGCCACTCATCCTCTTTGCATTGATGACTCTCTCGCTTTGTTGGCCCAAATGATGAAGGAAGGAGAGCACTCTCTACCTCATCATCATCGATTCTCTTTGAACTATCCACCTATTGAGAAACATTGTAGCTTTAACTTTGCCTCCCAAAAGCTGCAATATGCTTTCTCATAAGGTGAACTTGATTTCAGAACCAATCCACTGATCTCATGACAACCAATGCTATTGACATTTGACATGGTCCATGATCCTCTCACAGTTTGATATCACATTCATACCCTGTGATAAAGGACAAAGCGATTTCTTAGCACACCCACTTCTTGATTCTCCGCTTGATGATCTCCCCAATGAACAAATCATGAACTTAGGGAGGTTGACAACACGATGGGAGATGTATTTTGATGGTGCTTCTTTTCATAAAGGAAGCACCATGATCTACTCAGGAAAGGCGGGGATAAGAATAGTTCTCTTAACTCAGATGCGATGTGATGAGATTCTCATACTATCTTTCCAACCCTGCACAAAATGAAAGGCTTTGATTACTTTTAGTTAGGTATCATGGTGTGTGTCAAGAGCATCAACATCTTTGGGGATTCTTGGTCATCAATCAGTTGTCGGGTCCTACAAGGTTCTCAAACCCAACTTCATCATTACCATGAGTATACCATGAAGTTGTTGGATCACAGTCACCATCTACAAGGTTCCATGAGCAGAGAACCCAATAGCATATGCTTTGGCCAAACTTGCCAAAGAATTGGCATGTCCGGAAGAAGAATCCATTCCAATAAGGGTCCAAAATAAATAAGTTATATCCCTTATTGATGTTGAGCTCATCGAGAGACTTCCTCTTGAAGGGAAGGTTTTCATTGCCTATAAGGATAAGGAGCTATATTGGAGACAATCATTCATAGACTATTTGAACACAGGAAAACTACCTCAAGAAAAGTCACAAGCCCATCAGGTGAAACAGCTCTCTATGCTCTCGTTGATGGCACCACTGACGGTCCTTTGAAAATGTGGTTACATTGTTTAGATAAACATGAAGCCCATGGCATTATAATTGAGGTACATTGGTCTATGAGCACATCAATCAAGATGAAGAAGATCAGAGACTAGGATACTACTAGCCTTGATGATTACAGCATGGATGTAGCTAGGAGAGTTTCCATTAATGTCGGTGGTCTATACCAAACATTCTACACCTACTGGCCTCATGGCCATTTGAGCATGGGGTACCGTGGGTCGATTGATCCTCCTTCTTCCAAGGGTCATCGGTTCATCTTAGCCATACTTTTCCAAGTGGGAGCAATCCCACTCAGAGGTCATAACTTCGGCATGTGCTTTTTTTAGGAACCATATCATATATAGGTTGGGGTGCCTCAATGAATTATATCGATAATGGTACTACATTCAAAAGCACCAAGATCAATAGCTTAAGACATGGTATAGATTGGAGATACTCCACCATCTACTATCAGCAAATGGCTTAGAAGCATTCAACAAAACTCTCATCCAAATACTAAAGAAGACATGACACAACAAAGTGGCATGGTTAGTTGGTTGATGCCTTGTGGGCTACCATCACTCTAACTCCTCTCAATCCCCTTTTCGGTGTAATGGCATTTACCTTTAGAAGTTCAACTCCCATCACTAATATAGCATTGGGTAGCAAGATCACTATAGAATGCAAAGTTGCAATTAGAAGATCGAAGGTTTGGAGAGTGCTCAGCATGTCAGAACCTCGAGTTATGTATGGACAAAATGATTCAAGCTCACAAATAAGGTCACTAGGTCTTTCCAAGTAGGAGAACTTGTGTTAGTCGGAGACAATTGTTGCATTAGAAGATGGGAGGCAGTTTGAACCCACTTGGGAAGGCCCCATGTCATAGAGAAGGCCTACCAAGGAGGATCTTTATCGCTTATTGATTGTAAAGGGAACACCCAATGCTTCCAATTAATGGGCTCTATTTGAAGAAATATTACCCATAAATATGTTTGAAAATAATTATCAATCAAAAAAAAAATTTGATTCCATTTCATCAAAATCTTCTCTTCTTTCAAAGCATTGTTGCTTGCTTGCAAATCTACTAGGCGTGTTTAGGGTAGGTGTAAGAGTCCCCAGGCATATCCTCTTTCACAACAAACACAATCAACACAATCTCTGCTATTAGAATAGGTGTGAGAGAACCCAAGAGGCATCTATTTTTGGCACAAAAGTTAGGTGTAAGAGAACAAGTGACATCCTTTCTTGGTGGGAATCGGTTGCCATCTAATGGCACCATTTCATCAAATCCCATGTGTTTATGGGTGTAAAGACAGAGATATCCTTCTCTAACAAACATAAGAACAAATACAAATCTTTTATCCCGAGCTACTTTAATGTGGGAGCAAGCCCTTGTGGCACTCACTCATTAGCTATCATAGGTCGGGTCTACAGCTACCTCGCTAGTATGTCACCCTAGTGGTTACTTATTTGAAGATGAGTCCTTTCTTGACTTATAAACCAGCATACCAGAGTATTTCACTTCTTTGCCCAACCAGTAAGCTACCTCATGTTGATTTTGTTTAAGAGGTGAGTCCCAGAGCTTTCTTCTTGAACTAATCATCATGATCTAGTCAGTATATATGAGGTTTAGGATAAGTCCCCAGGCTCCTTTCCTCTTGACTACATTTGAGTCAATAAGTCCCCTGGCATTCACTTTCGGTAGTAATAGGTCGGATGGCACAGCGAGACAAAAGACATCCCTGTCGGTTCATTATGAGGATGTGAGTCCCGAGCTTTCTAGGCGATTACATGGGCACCTTAGGTTGGTTGATGTTTGATATCTAGTGACTCACCCGTGGATACACCACTCTTGGGATGAGTCCCCACTTTCTCCTTGAGTTGGTCACAATAATATATGTCATGTCTTCTCGTTTTGGATTAAGCCCTTAGGACCCCTCTGAATTCTATTTGGATCATGTCCTTTTGACCCCATTTACACTATTGGGTTACTCTTTTGGATTCCCTCTTTTCTAGTAACCACCCCATGTAATTGGAGAATTTGTTAGCGGATGCAATTCTCCCTTGGTTGTTAATAAAGATAGGTCTAGGCGATATAAGCTCCTTCTTAGTTTGATCCCTTAAACCAAAAGGTCACATTAAAATAAATAAACAAATAAATTAATTAATTCTTATGGATTAGAATTTAAGCCCCAAGGGCCCCTTTTCCCAAGCGGGCATCTTATCTTTAGGCGGTGTGAGAACTCCTTATAGGAATTGCCTGACTACCTGAGTTGAGATAAATCCCCAGGTTAGTACTCACTCCATAGTTTCTCTTAGGTCAGGTTCAATCTATTTTTCCACAAGCAGGTTACCTGACAGTCTTTGGAAGATGTAAGACTATGACATATTCTTTTTTAGCGACGTGGGGTTTGATTTATTTGCAATCATCACAATGGTCTTTTGTAGTGGAAGATGTGAGTCCCTGAGCTTTCTTCCCTTGAATTGATCATCCCAAACTGAAAGGCATCCCTTTGGTCCAATAGTTCTCCGAATCGGTCGGGAAGCTACTCGCTTTGGTTCCGTAAATCTAAGATAGGTCTAGGCTGATATAAGCTCATTCTCAGCATGATCCATCGTAAACCAATAGAATCCATTAAAATAAATTAAAGAATGAAATTAATCTTGACTATTTTTGAGCTGATTTAAGTCCCCCAATGGCATTCACTCAATAGTCAACCCTAGGTCAAGTTCAATTTGTTTCCCAAAGCAACTGATCACCCCAGTGGTTCCTTGACTTGGAAGATGTGAGTCCCTGTGCTTTCTTCCTAGCTTGACCATTGCAAACCCAGAGGCATCCCTTTGGTTGGTTAGTCTTACCTTATGGTTGGTAGACTACTCCCTTTAGAGTAAATTGTAAATAGGCCTCCATTTACCATGTCCATTACAAACTGATGGGACCCATCAAAATGAATAATTTAAAAATAAAATTGATCTTGACTATCTTTGAGTTGATCCAAGTCCCCCAGCATCATTCACTCAATAGTCAACCCTAGGTTGTGTTTGATTCATTGTCTCACCCCAGCGGTCCCTACTTTGGAGGATGTTAATTACTATGCTTTCTTCCCAGTATAATGCAAAGGCATCCCTTTGGTTATCTAGTTTTCTGTATTTGTAGACTACCCCTTTGGATTGGTCAATGCAGTTAGGTCTAGGCCTCCATGGCTCCTACCGGTGTCCATAAAAATAGCGGTCCATCTCAAAATCCAAAATTTGAAAATTTGAAACAAATTCAACCCTCCTCCCTCAATGGAGTGAAAAAAATAACACAAAATAATCAATCAATCTAAATCAAAATATTTTGCTTCCCTGGGTGAGATGCAATCTTTTCCCAATATCAAAATCCCTTTGGTTCAACCTTTCCTCACTTGTGGATGACTTGAACTTGCCTCCCTAGTGGAGAGTTCACTTTTCTATCCCCTGGAGTCAAAACAAACACAAAATCAATTTCTCTTTGAGAATCAAATACCTCTCATCCCTTGTGGGTGATTTGGTTTGCTTCCCTAGAGGAAGGTTCACTCTACTAATGGATTCCCCTTCCCTCTCTTATGTCCTTGACATGAGTAGAGTCACATTGCACTAAGCTTTGGATTCCTTCTACACCTTGGTCTAGGAGTAGACCGTTTCTATAAGTGCTTGTGATCATTGTTGTTGATCATTCGATCAACAATACATGTTCCTTGTGGTCACACCACCTACTGGGCACCCTTTGTTGACCTCATTTTTAGAATGAGCTCTCAACCCCTCCATCTTAAATATAGGAGTTCTCTTATAATTTAAGAGTTTCTTAGTCTTAAGACACATCTAGTGATTAGGTGGACACTCAACCTAGCCCTAAAGACTTAGAAGAATTAGCCATAGGAATACGTCATGCCTTAGGGGTGTTAGAAAAATTTTCCTACTCTATAGCTTGAAACATTCCTCACTTCCTTCCTTCAAGTAAAACTCCAAATCAAATAAACAATTAAGATTAAATCAATTCTAACTTAATTGATTTCCTCCAAACCCAAATCAATTCCACATGATTGAAACCCATGATTGAAACTAATGATTGAATCTCATGACTGAAATTCCAAGTTCAAAATATTTCCTAAGTCCTTTCATTCCCTCTTATGGACTTAGCCTAAATAAAATCTAAATCAATTCAAATTCATAAAATTTTCTCACAACCCATTTATATTCTCATTTATATTCACATATATAAATGAAATATAAATTCAAATCAATCAAAATTCAAAATTCAAATCCAAAATATTTCATAAGTCTTTGATTCCTCTCATGGACTTAGCTCAAATCAAATCCAAATCAATTCAAATTCATGAAATTTTCTCATAACCCATTTATATTCTCATTTATATTTATATAAATGAAATATAAATTTAAATCAATCAAAATAAACCCAAAATCAAAAATCCAAATTCAAAATCTTTTTTCCTTTGATTCTCTCTTATGGACTTAGCTCAAATCAAGTATAAATCACTTCAAATTCATGAAATTTTCTCATAACCTATTTATATTTTTATTTATATTCACATATATAAATGAAATATAAATTCAAATAACCAGAAATAAATTTGAAACTCAAGACCAAATTCAATCAAAATTCAACCAAAGCCTTTCAAGTCAAACTCTTGAACTTAGCCAAATCCAATTCAAATCAAGCCAAACTCTTGATTTTTCTCCATAATTCAATCAATCCTACAATCATGAATCCAAATATAAATATAAACTTTTAATAACCAAACTAAATTCAAAAATCAAACCTCATGTTCACCTTTGCTTGAAATTGTCAATGAATCAAAACCCATTTGACTTCAAGTCACTTGCAAATGGATTTATATTTCAATCATAAAATGTGAGTTCAATCAAACTCAAATCAAGCTTTGACCAAGCCATTTGACCAACTACTTAAAGTAGTACCATATGAAAATTACCAAATTGTATTGAACTAAGCTACTAAGCCTCACATTGTGAGTAATAATCATCATAAGATGATCAATCACTCAAATTGGGTCAAACTAAGTCAAACCTAAATGTTGACCAAGTCAACACTTAGCCAAAATCCACCATATTCTAAATTGATTGAAACTATTGATCAAAACTCTTTCATGACCACTGTTTGAACTTGACAAATCATTTGAGCTAACCTAGCCAATTGGTTGACCCAAGTTGAACTTGACCTAAAAGTCAAAATGTGTCAAAACTTGATCTAAGCCAAATTGATTGAAACCAATGGGTCAAGTCCATTCCAAATCACTTGTTGAACAAAGCCCCAATTGGCCAACTAGACCTAACCTAGCCTCAATTGACCTTGAAAAATTGAATAAATGAGCCAAATCAAATATAAATTGATTGGAAACAAACCAATCCATTTCAAATGACAAACCAAATGTAAACCAACCCATGGCCTAACCCAAATAGGTCAAATGGGTCAAATTAATCAACTTGATTTGACCTAAATGAAATCAAATGAACCAAATTCAAATATAAATCAAATTGAACCAAACCAATGATGCCAACATATTTCAAATGGTCATATAAACTTGACTTTTGACCCAATTTTACCAATTGGTCAACTTGACCCAAGTTGACCCATTTTGACCTAAATGGGTCAACATGAGCAAATCATATCAAACCAACTCCAAATTCAATGAAACTTGGCCCATTTTTCAATCATACCAAACATATTCAAATTGAAATCCAAGTTCAAATGACCATTTTACCCTAGGCCATAGGGTAACCTAAAATCAAAACTTGGAATTTGGTCAATTCCTTTTCATGGACTTGACATCCTCTTAGTGGACCAAATAGTCACTAATGGACATGGTGTGCATGATAGTTTGGGTCCAAACCCAACCAAGGTGGAAATGACCACATGGATTCCTTCCTCACCTTGTTTTGCACATGGCCATGCCCTTCTAAATGACCAAAACATCCCAATAGAATTTGATTAAAATGGCACAAGCACTCATATCTACATGGGAGATATACTCCCTAATTTCATTTCAATTTAACATGCTCCAATTTGATTGAGCTAAGTCAGGAACCATTTCCAAGTCTCCACCTTCTTAGAGTGAGTTGAATTTTCCATTTCTCGGTTCTTAACGAAAATAGGGAGTTCCATTTGAATTCCATCTCATCCAATACTCAAAACCAATCTAATTCCTCCTTCGAGCACCCTTAGAGGATCAAATTGAACTTATCCTAAGCTTCATATAAGTTCTCCAAGCAAGGGAAGAGTGCTTTTGATCAAGGTCAAGATCAATTGAAGGGTGACTTGGCCTATAGGAAGATATATTCAATCTCAAGGCCTCAAACCTTCAACAAGGCTTCGTCTCCACTAGATGAAGCTACTTCAAGAGAATCGAGCGTTGGCGATAGCCTTCAGTGAGGTATGTCATTAAATCGAGCATAATTTCATCTCCTATTGTTCCTTTATGAAGTGAAGTATCATCCCATAAGGATCTATACGTTGGATGTAATCTCCCTTGCATGGTGATGGTGTGGGCTGAATTTGGACTCAATCCGAGCTCAATCAAGCTTGGATCTTCCCCTAGAAGATTGACGATGGCCATCTCCCATAGGGAAGATTAGGGATATATCATGGACCATCTATCCACGCATTTTGGATGGACGGCCATGATCAAGAAATGTAGATTCATCATTTTAACCCTTAAGAACCGTAGACTTGATCTCGTTAGATCATTGTCGGGAGAAAGCGTGTAGCGTCAGCGTCACTATGATGTGATAACTTTAATAGCTCTCCCATCATGCCATGTGGAAAGCACGGCTAGCCTCCATTGATCTCGGATTACTATTTAATTAGGATTAATTATCTAATTAGAAAATATTCAAATATTTATATCTAAGTGTAGATAAATCATAAAAATATGAAATAAATTGCATATGAAATATAATTGGATGTAGAATATTATAAAATTGATTTTGATGGATTTTGACAAGTGTTCCTTTCTAAATTTGAGTTTTATTGGAAATGTAATTAGGCTAATTACCCTCTAGTTATTCAATTAATTAATCTCAAACTTCTCATGTGTATTTAGTGGGATGACTTCTACCTCCCCTAATTTTCTTGAGATTTATTAACAATAGTGGGGTAATGTTGGATTCATTCTAATTACTCTCCCAATGTAATTAAAATTAAGTAATGTGGTTTAATCTCTTGATTGAGTTAATTAAGGTTCATTTAAATGAATAGGAGGTTTAAGAATAATTTTGGTATTTCTTTAAGCTATTCCCACCCCTCCCCTTTACTATTTAATTAAGATTAATCTAATTAATTCAAAAAACAATTAATTTATATAGTGTAGATAAAATAAAATATGAAATAAATTGCATATAAAAATAATTGAATGTAGAATATTATAAAATTGATTTTGATGGATTTTAAAAGTGTTCCTTTCTAAATATGGGTATTGGGAATGTAGCTAATTAGTTAAAATTATTAATCTCAAACTTCTCATGTATTTGGTGGAATAACTTATCTCCCCTAATTTTCTAGAGATTTATTAATAATTTAATTGGGATAATTGTTGGTTCATTCAATTACTCTCTAATGTAAACTAATTAAATTAATCAGTGGTTTAATCTCTTGATTGAGTTAATTAAGATTTGTTTAAATGAGCAGGAGGTTTAAAGAATAATTTTGGGATATTTTCTTTAAATTCCTTAAATTCTCTTTCCTACTTAATCTAAACTTAATTAATTAACTTAATTAATTTGACAAAATTCTAAAACCTTTCATAACTTAACTAATTCATCTTGGGTAGGTGCTTAGGTGTTCAAGTACAATAAGAAAATCAAAATCCAACTCACATGTGTGAGAGGAGTTATGAAAGTACTTAAATTAAACCCTTTAGTTTAATTAATCATTAATCATAAGCCAATTGTATTAGGCCCCATTTTTTTCTTAGGTGCATTACTAATTTAAATTCCTTGTGTGGTTTTATGTCATCCATTGGCTAATAATTATTTGGTTAAGTATGCTTTGGTGTGTAAGTAATTAAACACTTAATTCACACCTTAACCTAAATATAAAAAATGATCCCAAGTAAACTAAATTAACTCACATATGGGGAAATGGGTTAGGACCAACAAATATTCTTTCACATTTCCTAAATCAAACATAAAGCAAATTCAAAACAAAAATCATATTAAACAAACTTTGATTCACTTTGAACTTTCTTATTTCATAAGATTGTCTTTAGGAACTAATTAGGGTGAATGACTTTGCATTTCTTTCATCACTTTATTTCTTTCCTAACATGCTAAATGTGTATGTCATATAAATTCATGCATCCATCCCATTTTAAAAATCAAATTAAAAATGGAATGTTTTCTTTATGTCAAATTGTGTGGGTTGGCTAAAGTAAAAATATGAATGACTATTATCACTATTAAATCTATAATTATTTTAAAAACTTATAAACCTAATATTAAAACTAAAAGGTATGCTACTTATACTTTCTTTATAAGCTTGCATGTGAATATAAAATGTGTCTTATGTTTGCTTCTTTCTATCCATGGGATTTGAATAAGATTTGCAAAGTGTATAGCTCTTTTAGAATATAACTTGCTTAAAATACTCTTATCCTCTTCCATGTTATAACTTAAAAAGGATCTTTACATCTACACACATAAATTTCATAAAAAAACCAAGAGTTAAATAAGCATAAACTTTGCATCTTTCTTTTTCCATGTATCTCTTCATACATGCATATGTATTTAAGGAAAGTGGTATAGATAACTCTTGTGAGGCTTTAAGTAGCCATAAACAAGTCTTATACCTTACACCCCTGGTGCTAACAATGGTGTCATACTCACTTGTATCTTTCATACATACACATGTGCATATGAATAAAGGATAAAAGAATAACCCTTTTCTACTTAAAGAAAATCATGCATCATAAAGCATTCCAATTTTCTTTAGTAACATTTCTTAGAATTTATCATAAAGTGTGCTAAACATTTTCATTTGTATGTATAGATATTCTTAGGATTCATTCATATGCATGTTATACATGTTGGAAAAGAAATGAAGTGATGTGTGTTTTGTGACATTAATTCACCTTACTTAATCTTAAAATGCCTTTCTTTTTGAATAGGTTTGTTTAGGGAAAATCTAAACTTAGGATTAATTAAAACACATAATAATACATTCACTAAACAAAATCAAAATGAATCTACTTTAGAATTACTTAGGGTAGGGAAGGAAAGAAGTTTCTCTCTTTTCCCTCTTTACAACTTAGTAATTAATTGTAGGATTCACTAAACCAAATAAAATTAACCCCTAAATAACTAAACAACTTAAATTGAAACTATCCTCTAAGTTGAACATTTTCATACTTAAGAAATCTAAACCTTAAAGCCATAGCTAAGCATACCACACAAACCTTTTAAAGCACACACATTAGGCTAAGTCACCACTTCTAGCTTTAGGTTAGGGCGGTGCATGGTTTGATATTTGCTTTTATTTTGTGATATTTTATTTAGTCTGGATGTTAGGGTGTATGTGCATAAATTGAATAGTAGGATGATTTAGTCTAATCATTATCTTCTATAAGGGATTGCTTAAAGGCGTAATAAATGAAAATATAAATGCTTTTTTTCTTATGCTAAGCATAATTCAATAGGCCAGGTAAACTTGATTACCATGTGTGGGATGCTAAGTCCAATATACATGCTTGGGATTTGTATGGTTTGTTTAGTTAATCTCTATTTTGCAGGTGTTATTTAGATTTATTTTTCCTTTTCATGTACTTTTGTAATTAGGATTTTGGAATGATTATTATGGGGATTAGGATGAGCATTGGTCATAAGATTTTATCTTATGTACCATGTGAAACCTTTGGAGAAACCACATTCCAACCATCAAAAAAGGAATCAAAAGAAGAAGAAGAAGAGAAGAAAGAAAGAAGAAGAAATGAAGAATGAAGACCCATAACATGAATTCCTTGCTTAATTGTAATTAATTCATTTATAATTTGGGTTGTATAAGGGTAGAGCTTGGCTACCCAATTTGTTTTATAGGTTTATGTGGTGGCCCGACCATAAATGGCCTTTTTTAATTTTTTTATAAAAAATTTGATGTTTTGTTTATCTTGTGCATTAGAAATGGCATATTTTCTTAATTTCTTCCTTGCTTTGAGGTATGGCCTGGATGACGATTAGGCACTTAAGGAATAATAAATCTTCTACCAAATTAATCAACTCAAAATTAAAAATAAATAACTCATAACATCATCTAAAACCTAAGTTAAAATCAAGATAAAAGAGTTAACCCTTTTGGATGTGCACTTTCTTTTCTAACATCATACAAAGCATATTATTTCACTCTTGATTGGAGGGATTCCACCTTTTGCAGAATTCATGACCTGAGAGCCATGGTGAAAACACATCTCCTTACCTTGCTGATTTTGGCCCATAATCTAATTTCTCATGAATTAGGCATAAAGAATCCTATAACTTGAGTCAAATCATTGTACAAAACAAAAATAAAACATATAAAAATTTTGCATTAAATTTAAGTCATGAATATACCCTTACATGATTTAGTCTCTTTAGGGAGTGTGTTTAAGGACTAAGTCTCATTTTAAATAAATAATAACCCTACTATCTTGCATAAACATATGACTTGCCTACATCTTTTAAAATCATAGAAGGATTTAGTTGGCGGCCACCCCTATTGTAAGTCCAACAGTTGGGTGGTTTATCCTCACTTATGGAGGTAAACCAAATACCTATTTTTTGCTTTAAAATTAGGTCATTCTTTTGGCCCTCCCCAAAGCTCACTAGATTTAGGTTCAGAGGTTGCTTCCTTCCTGCATTTCTGAGCATAAATTCTCACCCTCTTGATTCTATGATCTTGTGTTATGGAATCATAGCCTTAGAATTCTAATAAAAATTCAACTCAAACACATTTTCAAAAAAAGCCCAACTATAGAGTAGTTTGGGATGCTTACTAGGCTTCCTAGTATCTTAACCATCCCCTACTTCTTTTTCATTTGGCTTCGATAAGAACTCCATCCTCTTGATCGATCTCACTTGACTTTCTAAAAATAAATCAATCAATTGATAATCCTACCTTTTAAAATCTTTGGAGATAATGATCATTTACCTTAATCGAGAGTACTCCTAAAGAATCATGTTCCTTAAGATGTAATTAACTATGGGAGCTTGCCCCTATAAGGAACATAACGAACCCGATTTATAATAAACCCTGCTTTACTTTCTCATGTAAAGTAGGGGAAGAATCGCTAGTATATTCCAAAGACCCATAGTCCTTAGGAGTCCTTATTTAGGCGATTAGGTCCATTTTAGAGTGGTGACTACTATCTCTTGAGATAGTACACATCTCCTCAATGTCGTACCTGATCAACCTAATAAGAACATCTATGGATCTGCGTGGCATCCCAACAAGGTGTATTATGTATATTTCTATTTTTATTTGTCCTCCTTTCCTAAAAAAGGGAGTAGATGAAGGCAGGAAATATATATAAATTTTCACCATAACCCCTTAAGCACAATCCCTTGCAAAAGACATAATTAGGCTAATGATGGCCTAACATCCAATCTACGAAACATACACCCTAAAATCCAGTCTAAAATAATACATCATAAAATAAAACATACATCAAATCATGCACCATCCTAACATGAAGGTAGAAGTGGTGAATTAATCTAATATGTGTGTATTAAGGCTTGTGTGGTATGTCCTAACTAGGCTTTGGAGTTATATTTTCTATGTGTAGAAAGATTCAATTTAAAGGGTAGTTTCACTTTAAGTTGTTCAGTTAATTTGCAAGCTTTTACTTAATGTTTTCTTTTATTTCATTTGACCTACATGAAATAACTAAGTGTTCTAAAGAGAAGGAAAGAGAGGATCACTCTCTTTTATCCCTACCTTAAGTCATTTCTAAAGCCAATTAATTAAACAATTCTCTATAGTGAATGTCTTATTATAAATTTTAATTAATCTTAGGTTTAGGTTGACTTTAAATAACCTTATTAAATAAGAATGATATCCTAAGATTAATTAGAATTAATTCCATCACATGACACATATTTATTTATTTCTTTCCATCATATATAACATGCATATGGTTAAGTCCTAAACTTACCTATACATACAATTTATATCTTAGCAAATGTATTTGAATTTGATATTTCATTTGGTTGAATTATTTTTTTCATATTAATTTAAATCTCTATCTAAATTCTTATGCAAAAACATAAGTAAAGAGCTTTAAGTTACATGATTAATCAATTCAACCACTTGAATAAACTATGAATGCATGTTTCTTTTTTTTAGAAAAGGGGGATTTTCATTCATTAGCCAAATATACACACAAATGTATAAGAGTTTTAAGCAAATACGTCGCCATTTTTCTACACCAAGGGAGTGAGATAGGAACCTCCTTAGGGCTACTTAAAGCAGTGCATCCTTGGGATATCCAGACTAATATACCCACTATCCTCAGATACATATGGATGTATAAGCAACAATAAGAATGAGAATCATGCAAAAGTAAAATTGATTTAATTAAATAATAGTTTTCATCCACTAGTTGTGTCACATACATAAATACATGAGAATTTTTTGATGCCATTATTTGCACCAAGGGAATGAGGTAGGAACCTCCTTAACTACTTAAAGTCTGCATCCTGGGATGTCCAAACTAATATACCCACTATTTTTTAAATATATATAAATGTGCAAGCAACTATAGAAATGAAAACTATACAAAAGTTTGATTCAATTTGATTGACTTATTTGTGTAAATGACTTAAAGCTCTATCTAAATTCTAATGTAAAAAATGCATAAGAATGAAATCAAGCAGGTAAGTCACCATTGTTCAACACCAAGGGACTGAGGTAGAAATCTCCTTAGGGCTACTTAAAGCATCGCAGGATCCCTAATGTCTAATAATAATTCTTACTTACTTCAAATCAACATATGATTATAAGAAAGAAACTTCACTTCATACACTAATTTTATATTTACTTGCACTTCCTATATATATATATAACTAAAGTCACTATATATATATATATATATATATATATATATATTTATTTATTTATTTATTTATTCATTCATTAATAAGCTTTTGGAAATATGTTTGCAATTTAATAGTGATAATAGCCACACATATTCTTAATTAAGTCAACACATGTAAATTGACATAAAGAAAATTATTTATTTTTAATTAATTTTTGAAAGGAATGAATGCATGACTACAAGTGGCATACAATGTCTTAATATGGTTGAAAAGAAATAAAGAAACACAAGCATACAATCTCATTCAATCCAACTAATTTCTAAGGACAATCACATTGAACATGATTATTTAAAATAAACCAAAGTTTGTTAAAAGATTTCATGTTTGATTTTATTTATGAAACATGGAAGAGGTTTTCTGGTCCTAATCCCATTCCCATATGTGTGAGTTTATTTGATACAATGAAAAGCAATTAGGTTGATTTTATGAATTAGTTAAGTTAAGCATGGATTAAATCAATTAATTAACATTTACCTATGTCACCTTAAGGTGATTAATTAAACAATTATGATCCAATATGATATACAGCCACATAGAAAAGTAAATAGCAATGCTCCTATGAAATGAAAGGGGCCTAATGCAATTAGCTCATAATTTTTAATTAATTAAGCTTAAGGAGCCCACTTAATTACTCCTATGATTTTCTCACACATGTGAGCTAACCATAATTTTATTAGCTCTCTCTTTAGGTTATTGAACACCCAAAGAGCTACCCAAGAGTTAATTAGATGAGTTCTGGAATAGTTATGATGTCAATTTAATTGATTAAGCCATTTAATTAATGAATTAAATCTTTAATTAATCCCAAATTAATTAATTTCAAGTCAAGTAAAATGAACTAGGGAAAAGAATGGGAAAGAGGTCCTAACCTCATTCCCCATGTCCATTCACTATTACACAATGATTAAAAATCTTAATAAATGATTTTCTTATTGTTTAGAATGTTAATTAATCACTTAATTAATTAAGAAAGTAATTAAGGATAAGATAAGCAATTTCCCTAATTAACTAAGAAATAAATCTCAAGAAAATTATGGAAAGTAGGGGTCATCCCATTAATCAACCTCAAAAAGTTTGGGATTAATTACTTGGGTAACTAGGGAGTAATTAAGCTAATTAAATTTTACTTAAACCGACATTAAGCCTTTTACTATTCAAAATTAATTAAAATTAATTTTAAATTAATCTTCTTTGCAATACCTTCAAAATGAATGTTTATTTGTATTTTATGATTTTTCTATGATTTGTTATGATTTCTAGAAGTTTCAGTTGATTTAAGATGATTTTCATGAAGTCTATTAATTTATTTTATTAAAATAAATTATTTAAACTTCAAAATTCAATATCTTTGAATCCAGAAGCAACTTTGATTTGAAATTGTTATGGTATGTATATTTTAAGCTCAATTTCAATCCCTGAAAATTTCAACTTAATAGGATGTGTATTTGTAGTTTAATTAATGAAATTTAATTTTTACTTAAACTTAAATTAAGCTAAAAAAATTTAGTAAAATTTTGGGAATTTAGATTCATTGGATTTCTCTCGAAAAGATGAATCCAACAAACCCTTGCATACAATTTTTAGTTGAGTATTTTATTTTCTATAAATTATTAAAATTTAAGGTGATTTAAATAAATTTTTAAAATAAAAAATCTGATCTTCCACTTAACCAGTCGGCCGATGGCAATGCGGTGCCGCGCGATTGGATGAGCAATTCCGTGTGGTATGCGGTACCGCGCGACTAGACTGCATGATGTTGATGCGGCGCGCAAGTAGGAAAATGGGTGAACAGTATAGCGACACACGAATTAGATCTGATCATCCGATCCGCGAGATCCGAAGTCGAAAATGAACGATCGATGTGCAATCTGAGCCTTCCAATCCCAAATCGGACTACCTGAATTCTATTCGTGTGATCTGACGGGCCAAAATGCTAGATCGATGTGTGATCTGAGCCATTCGATCCCTCGAATCATAGGATCGACGGCTGTTGTGCATCGCGATTAGCAGAACGACAAATTGAGGAAATAAATGTGAAATCTAAGCAAAATTTCATTTGAATGGGCACATTTTCATGGCAATTCAAACTAGAAAACCTTTATTTCATATTAGAATTGTATAAAATAAAGTCTGCGAGGGATTTCTAAGAAAAATCCTAAAATCGCATGAAAATTGTTATAAAAAAAAAAAAGAAATCCTAAGGCTAACTATGGGTTTTTGAAGATGACCTCACTGGGGATAATTATCAGCAGTGGTGATGATCTGAGCATGCTCTTGAGTGGGGGAAGAAGCTTTGGAATGAGCCTAAACCTTTGCCTTCGCTCCAAAATGATGTATCAACTGGTGGTCGCCACTTCCTCACCAAAATTCACTTGGTTTTGGTGTTTTTCACCCCAAAATGAAGTGGGAATGATTGCTGGTTGGTTTGGGAGCTCTAGGAGATGGAAATGAGAGTGGGAGGAGGAGTTTTGGTGTCTCTATTTTTCTAGTTTTGAATATTGCTGAAAATCTCCTTTCATTTTTTATTTTGGCTCCAAATGGGTGTAATTAGGCTTGGAGTGGTTGGGAATGGAAGAAAATCATCATAAGTGACTCATTGTGGTTAGCTAAGGCATGAAAAGTGGATGTCATGAAAAAAATGGGTGCCCTAGCAAGGGAGGTGGGAGTCCTTCATGCTAATTGTTCCAATGGGAGAGGTGAGGAGAATTCACCTCCCATGAGTCATGGCTGCCTCAACCACCTCTTGGGTTAGATGATGTCTTTGGTGCCTAGGTGGACCAATGGATGAGTGTCAAGTGGCCAAGGAAGAGAAATGATCATTTGGGCAAGTATCTTTTCTCATGGGATGATGCCCGATCTAAGGAAAAGTGGTCATTTGGTATTATATTTTATTTGAGCAGATTTGAAATGAGTCAAAAGTGAGTTGGACCAAATTTCATGTCATTTGGAGTTCTTTTGGTTTAATTTGGGTGAATTTCACCCATTTAGAAAAATTGGGTTGACCAATTGGTCAAATTAGATCAAACTAAATATTGGATCAAGTTCAAATGACTATTTTGAGTGCATTGGTTCAATTGGTTTCAATCAATTTGATTTAATTTGAATTTAATTTGGATTTTGGCCAATTTGATCCTTTAGGTCAATTTGGGCTAAGTTGGGTTAGGTTGACCAATTGGTCAAATTGGGCTCAATTATGGCTTTGGTCAAGTTTAATAATCAATTTGGAATGAACTTGAGCCATTGGTTGCAATCAATTTGGCGAGTTTGGGTTCATATGGGTTAAAGGGTTAACTTGGTTAATGGGCTATGTTGACTTGGTTTCACCCAATTCATGATAATTAATTAACCTAGGATGATCAACAATCATGACATGAAGTTTGGATTGGCTTAAATCACTTTGATTTGAATTGAATTGAATTTTGATTAATGTAGATCAAATTGGCCACTTTGGGTCAAGTAAGCCAATTGGGTTTAGTTGGCTTGATTTTGAGTTGAGTTTGATTTAGTTGAGTTTATATATGGATTTTAGATTGACATATAAATTTAATTTCAATTGGTTTTGGTTCAAATGATTTTTGTCTAATTTGAATATTTCAAGTCAAATGGGCTAGGTTGGGTTTGAGTTGGGTTAATTTTGATTTATCTTGATGATTGTAGTTTATATTTATATTTGGCTAAATGATTGAAGGAATGACTGAGTCATGAGAAAATTCATTAGTTTTAGCTTGATTTGGATAGTAGTTGCCAAGTTCAAGGAATTGGCTTAAAGGGTATAAATTGGATTTTGGTTTGAATTTGGATTTGGTTTTGGCTATTTGAATTTATATTTCATTTATATTTAAGAATATAAATGAAAATATAAATAATTCATGAGAAAATCACTTCAATTTGGAGTGATTTGGAAGCAAATTTGAGTAAGCTCATGGAGGAAGGTCAAAAGGGCTTAGAAGAAAATTTGGTTGAGTTTGGATTTAGATCATGGGATTGAATCATTTGAAGTTGGATTTGAATTGGAATTTGATAGTTTGATTGAAATATTGATTTGATATTTATGAAAATCAAATGAATTGAGATTGATTTGGATTTGGTTAAGGCTAAGTCCATAGGATGAAATCAAAGGCATAGGAAGGGTTTGATCATGAGATTGATTATAAGTCTTGGAAATTTGGTTTATGATTTGGATTTAGAATTTGAATTTGAATTGGAGGTTTGGTTTGAGAAGGAAAGCATGGATTGTATTTAGGCCATAGGGTAGGTAAGTTTTCATATGTCCCTAAGGCATAACCTATTCCTATGGCTAACCCTTCTAAGTCTCTAGGCTTAGGTTAAGTGTTCACCTAATCACTAAAAATATCTTAAGACTAAGGAGTTATTAGTGTCTACAAGAGTCCTAGATCTATGATGAGGGAGTTGAGAACTCACTCCAAAGTGAAGTGAGGTCATAACATTAATTACAATATTTCGTGACTTGCTTAATAGGGTGGCCAAATTTGAAAAGTTATATTGCCCTAAGTCTGAAATCTATACAAATAAATCAAAGAAAAATAAGCTTTCAGACTCAAGAAGGAATGAAACTCATGCCGCTTCCTATAACTCAAGTGGTGAAAAATGAGTAATCTATAATATAAATAAAGAAAAATAACCAATGTACAATGATGATAAAGGAAAGAAGCTTGTCCATCCTAATCCACAGCCAAAATTGGTATTGGGAGGTAATGATAAACCTTGAACTTTTTCAGGTGGTGGAGAACGTCCAAAATAAACAACAAGAGATGATGAGCGAATGCAGCCATCTCTTAAGGAAAAGATGAACAAATAATATTTCTTTAGAAGGGACACTGTGGCTAAATTATTTTGACAAGCAGTCATATCTGGTCTACAATTACCATAAAGTAAAAGGCCTAAAGAAGCTAATCATGTCAATAATCCAAATTATTGTCCCTATCATCAGGTGATTAGTCATCTATTGAAAATTATTATGTCTTCAAAGATTGGCTAGAAAGGAAGTATCGACAAAGTAAATTTACATTATCCAAGTGTTCTAGTCAACCGAAAGAGATTCTATAAGGATGATTATGTCCTCTTCTGTATCATCCATTAAAGACAAAAAGAAAGAAAAATCAATTCAGATTGAAGAATGAGAAATAGTAGTCTCTAAGAAGACCGTGAAAATATTGAAGTAGCTAAAAGATGTCCCTCATGTTAAGTGGAAATCACAACTTGAACCTACATGGGACTTAAAAGAAATGCCTAAACCAAATATTTTAGCTTCTCAGCAGCATTTTGATAAAGCAACTTTATCACAGCACGAGGAGCAGTCTGCTAAATGTAGCCTCATAAGTCAAAGAACACAGCTAAGAAAAAGAAGATCAATAAGAGAACTATAACTCAACAGATTATTAATAACATAGAGGAGTATCACCAACCGACAAGATAACCATTTAGGCTTGCAGAATTTATGCCTAAACTCCATATTATTGAATTGGATGAACAAGATAATGGTGAATCTTACCCAGTAGAGACATGCCAAATTATTTTTGTGATACCATATGTTCTTCAGCATGAGTTACTTCAAAATGACAATGGTAGTCAAACAGACTTGATCAATCCATCAAAATTCTTCTGAGAAAAGAAAGAAGAGTTTGAGAAGTTAACATCTGAATTTCGTCTAATGACTCAATAAAAAGATAATGGTTTAGATGAAGATTTATGTTTTCCAGATGGAGAAGAGTCAGAATCATCAATAACATCACATATGAAATGTATGAAGTTGAAAAATGAGTTTAACTCTTTCGGTCAATCCTCTAGAATAAAAAGTGAATTTAAAGAAACTACTTCTTCAGAGGAATCTGAGCAAGACAAGGCAATTCAAGTTTAGTTGAGAAGTAGTAAAGTCTTACCACCATCATTAAAGAAAGGGAATTCAAATAAAGACAAAGGAAAAAAAATTGAAGTCAACGAAGATATCATTCCCACGAATCCTAAAATAAAGCCTAGATCAAGCGAAATGATAAATTATAATATTTATCACATCTGAGAAAGATCCCTACAAAATTAAGTGTATATGAGGTTGTCTTAATGTCAAAAGAACTCAGAAACTTTGATAGCTATCAAAGATCCGAGAGTTATGAAGCTTAATTTGCCAAAAAAATGTATGACTAACTCATTGTAAACTCAAGATCTCCCGATCACATTTTCTTATGAAGATCTTATGGAAAGAACTAGATCGCGTCCTCTATATGTTACCGCAAAGAGTGATGGCATAATGATCAACTGAATACTAATTGATCCAAGTTCTTCTATTAATCTTATGAGTTTGAAAGCATTAAGAGGATTATCACTTGATATCCAACATCTTTGGAGGGATAAGTTGATGGTTCATGGTTTCAATATGAAAGGACAAAAAAGCCTGGGTTCTTTTATTCTTCCACTCAAGTTATAAAATTTATATACAGAAGCCAAGTTTCATGTAATTGATATTGATACATCATTTAGAGCTCTCGGGTTAGGGGTATGAGTATGGCATGGTCCCATCAACTATGCATCGCTGTGAAGTACCTAAGAGAGAGAAGAGTTTAGAATTCTTGGCAATCTACAACTCTCCATCCATGAAGCAAAGATTTATGAAGATGCAGAATATTTCATCCCTAAAAAGCCTAAGCCAATAGAACCTCTTGAGGTGTTAGCATCCACTTCAGAAACTAAAAAGCAACTTCATAAGGTGAAAGAGCAGAAACAAAAAGGAAGAAAGATGGCAATGCTGACTCTCTCTAAAGTACTTGACTCTACACATAAATTAAGAAGATCAGTTCATCATTTGAGAAGTGACACACAAGAATAAGAAAATATTTCTATCAAACCTAAGGGAACTTATAAGCTTTCAAAAAAGACAAAGTATAAAATAAGTGATTTTGATTCAGACTATAACTTTGAATCTACTTATGGAAATAGGGTTCAAAAGGTCACATCAAGAAGGATAGCTCACTTGGCAGAGTCAAGCAAGTCCTTCAAAATTATACCCATCCCTTAGTAGTACTTCAAAGAAATCACTCCACCGGAAGTCCATGACATTGAAGAATTCATAACATTCTATGTGTTGTCATTGAGTGAGAGTGGCAAAACATGAACTTTATTTTATAAATCTGAGGAGTCTCAGCCTCACAATTTTGATTGGCCTACTCAACATGAAAATTTTAATGAGATAGTGCCAACAAGAATACCAATATATTGTCCAGAAATTACAAAGAATGATGCATAATCTTGAATTCATATTGGAACTACTAAGGGAGCTCAAACCTTTAACAAGATGTGGGAAAGAAGTCATCAAGCATCATGAAGAAGTGATAAGTTTATACTAATGGTCTTGGGTTCATCCACAAATCTCATCAAAATAAAGTTTATTATAATATAATAGAAGATCAAACTAATAATGACAAAGATGATCTCTATGAAATTCTTCTAATAAATGATGAAGAAGTAGAAATCAAGCCTGCACCTGAAGAACTCAAAGATGATGGACAAACAACTACTATGGATGATATCAAAGAAATCATCCTAGGAGCTTAGGATGGTCCCCATCCATTTTTCTTCGGGGTTTGCTTTGCTTGGACATATGCTGAAATGCCAGGCTTATCCCCTGATGTAACAGTTTATAAATTGGCAATCAAGCCAGAGATAACACCTATTAAACAAGCTCCAAGGTGAATGAGATTGGAGATTGAAGAATAGGTAATCGCAAAAAGTAAAAAACTCATTGAAGAAGGATTTATACGTGAAGAAAAGTTTCATGATTGGACATTAGTGTATGTGAAAAAATGGTCGATTCATATCACATATCAACTTCTAGGATCTTAATAAAGCTTGCCCAAAAAATGAATTCACTTCCTATATCATAATTGTTATAATACATTATGATATGTTTTCTTTTATGGATTGATCATCGAGAGATAATCAAATCAAGATGGCACCTGAAGATGAAAGACATACATCATTCAGAACACCTATTGGCATCTATTGTTACATAGTTATGCCCTTTTGTTTAAAGAATACTAGAGCTACATAGCAAAGAGCCATGATGCATATTTTTGATGAGTTGATTCATCAAATATGGAATGTTATGTTGATGATTTGGTGGTGAAGAGCTTAAATCATGAAAATCATTTTGAAGACTTGAAAATTGTATTGGAGAGAATCAAAAAATATGAACTTAAGATGAATCCTCTAAAATGTGCATTCTGGGTATCCTTCAAAAAATTCTTTGGGTATATTATACACCACAGAGGAATTGGGATCGATCCTACTAAAATTAAGGTAATTGAGGAGATGCCTCTGCCGAAGAGTTTGAGTCAACTCCATTCTTTAGAAGGACAGCTTGCATTCATCCAATGATTTATATCAAACTTACCAGGATGTTGTCAACCATTTACAAAGTTGATGAAAAAGAATGCTCCATTCAAATGGGATAAGGAGTGTCAAGAAGCTTTCAATAACATTAAAACCTATCTGTTAAATCCACCGATCCTTGTAGCACCTACTCCTGGGAAGCCCCTCGTTCTATACACAGCTGCATTAGAAGAGTCCCTTAGAGCATTATTATCACAACATAATGGAGAAAGCAAAGAGAATGTTCTTTATTATATATCAAGTTGATAGGAGCGTAAATGATACTCTCAAATAGAAGCTATTTGGCATTGATCTTTGCAATCCAAAAACTCCATCACTATATGTTATCTCACAAGATTACCCTCATCTCAAGGATCAATCTGCTGAAGTACTTCATGATAAGTGTTGGTGTGCGCAAGATGAGTAGTATTACTTTTACAATTTAATATCACATACATTTCACAAAACTAATAAAGGGGTAAATCTTAGTAAATTTTCTTGTACATCCCATCCATGCGACTCATCTCTTAACGATGATTTTTCTGATGAGCAAATTATGCTCATTCATGAGAGAGATAAATCACAAATTTGGGAAATGTACTTTGATTGAGCATCATCGATCAAACAAGTCCAACCTCAAAATTTTCTAAGGGCAAGAGCAGGAATACATCGTCTTCATAACACTAGAGGAAGGAATAATGAGATGATCATATGAGTTTACTGAGCCAAGAACTAATAATGAAGCTGAGTATGAAGCATTGGTAGAAGGTATTGAAGAAGTTATTTTCATAGACATTCAAAATTTGCATATTTTTGGCGATTCTCAACTTATTATAAATCAACTACATGACATCTATAAAATCAACAAGCTTGAGTTAGCTTTTTACCATAAGAGAGTTCTTAAGCTTATGAAGCAAATACTAAATGTTACACTAACTTGAGTCTCGATCCAAAATAGCAAAGTTGATTTTTAGCTAAGGAGATGGAAAGTATTAATGGAGATTATGTCATGATTAGGATATTTACTCGACGAGTTCTAGAGCAAGCAAAGTATTAATCCCCGTAGGTAGAGGGGTTATCAAATTTGATATAGTAGGATGTGACTCAGGTTGCTCCTCATACTTCTCATACTCCTCAAATCAATAAGAAATTACACCGAAAAGAGCTAAGAATGACATTGCTTCAAAAAAGCAGTGGGAAGCCTTTATTATGGAAGAGCCACATGATTGGAGGCATCCCTTCATTGACTACTTTAAAGAAGGAAAATTACCAAATAATAAATCAACTCAAATCGAGAAGAGAATGTTGCGCTATGCTTTCATCAACAACACTTTATATCATAGATTATTTAAAAATATGGCTACAATGCCTAAATATAGATGAATCTAGCAAAGTGATGGTTGAAGTTCATGAAGAACTTTGTGGTGTACAGTCCCAAGATGGGTAAAGACCAAGAAGAAAGGATAGGCTATTATTGGCCATCTATGGTGAGAGACTATCGATCATGCAAAGAGGTGTCATGAATGTCAAGTACATGGAAATATAATCCACCAACCTCCAAATTCACTACACCCAACAATAGCATCATGGCCTTTTGAATGTTGGGGTACGATGCATCATTAGACGATTATTTTTCAGTGGTGCCTACTAAAGAAGTTCTGCTATGTGATCAACTATAAAAATAATTTCAATAAATGATATGCGGCTTTCAAAAGTGCAAAGATAGATTCTTCAATTGACATAAAATTGATTGGTGATATTCTTCAATATTTAATCCAAGTGTAAATGGTTTGGCAAAGCTTTCAATAAGACCATAACAAGAAGATCCTCACTAAAATAAATGGCATACCAAAGCGATAGAGGCATTATGTGTATATCAAACTACCTACAAGACACCAACTAAAATCACTTCTTATTCATTAGTATTTGGAACCAAGGTGGTCCTTCCGCTTGAAGTTGAGTTGCATTCACTTTGAGTAGCCATCAAATACAATCTAACTCATTACTCGTTTAAAAATGGAGGAACTCGGCGCTCTTGATGAAGTTAGATTGCAAGCTCATTAAAATTTGGAGGTTTATCGAGCAAAGATGTCTAGGACTTTTGACCATATGGTGCGACCTCGAACATTCCAAAAAGAAAAATTGGTTTTAGTGCTGAGAAGACCAATTATTCCTAATCAAAAATTCAATGACAAATTTGAACCTAATTGGGATGGCTCTTTTATCATTGAGAAAGTGTATTAAGAAAGCATACCAACTCATCGACCATAATGACAAAATACCAACAATGTAATGGCCGATACGAAAAAGTATATATGATAAATACATTCTCGGTATAATAGAAATCTCCCAGACACAATTTTTAGTATATTTATTTAGGTTGACATTGTGCTTCATGCTGAGATCTCTAAATAAATATACTTACTAAAGAAAAAAATCTGAAAATTCTCTCTTAGGGGCATTTTTTTAGATTTCTATACATAGATGAAATCAATGTTACATGTTAAAACCCTCGTAAGATCAAATATATCAACTCAAATATTAATATATTTAAATTATTTTAGAGCTCTTTCAAAGTGCTTTAGGATTTCCACTACAAGACAGGGGCATTTTCATTTTATGTTAATTTTATTTGGGTTGAAATAGTGTTATAAGATGAGATCCTCGAATATATCCTGATTCAGGTTGACATCAAGCTTTACGCTAAAATCCTTGAATTTATCTATAATTATTATTGTTAAAGTTGTAGGTTCTTGCAAGAATAAATGGAATCTATTTCTACGCATGAAAAGATAACCCTAAATTTCAAAAATTTCTCTCCAAGGTTCATCAAATGTCGGAGATCAAGTCAGAAGATCCCTCAATTTCAGAAGCTTCAATCAATTGAGTTAGAAAAACATCAACCTCTACATCTTCAAGTCTAGGACATGGATGGGTTCTAAAGGTCTAACTCAACAAACCCACAAATGGCCGAGTTGTTGACGCTCTCCTCACTCAACAAGTCGTAAGTAAAGGACGTAGTGAAAAAGCCCTCGTGGTTAATCACCAACCCATTTCCTCCACATATGATCCATAAATTGGATTTATGGGGCAACCGGCTTGGATATCATGCAAATCAAAGCTAAAATACACTGACATCACTAAAACTAATCAAAATAATCTCAAGAATGAAATTTGTCATTGCATTAACATCAAGATTGATTGAAATATACATATTGTAAAATTCGATAGATCAAGAAAAAAATTTGTCGATGCACCTACACATATCGAGGTGGGAGGCTGATACTCAAATGACCTCCGTTGTAAAATTAATTGTGTATTAGCTAGAAACCTATAAATGAGATTATCCGTCAATTGATGAGTCTAAACGCTGGTGGTGAAAGCGATAAAGCACATTTTTTTAGTGTGACTTAATTGTCAATTGAACCAAACAAGCTCGATCACAAAGACTACACTATGTCATTATATGGAGCATCCAAATTATCAAAAGTGAATACTCATATTACTTGATTTGTGTCACCAAAAAAATAAAAAAATTTATTTGCATGCAAAGCCCTTAAAAAACATTAAATACAATGAAAGATCATAATTTATATGAATAAAATAATATTTACAAATTATTCAATTCAAAGCATATAATTAATATAATATTAGTATTTATATTAATGTTAATATTATATTTTTTTTTAATAGTAATGTTATAAATAAAAGAGTTCCAATGCCCATCTCTCCATTTATTATATAATTATGTAGCATGCGGGCTAATATATATATATATATATATATATATATATATATATATATTATAATTATTATTAAAATTCTCTTTTTGAGCTGTGTAAAACCACCTAAATCATTGGAGGAGCCTCATACTTCTTCACATGATAGCCTCCAGTGCCCATACTTGCACCGCCATAGCTAGCCAATGATCCACCGTCAACGCCACCTGCCCATATCAATCTACATGAGTAATAAGAAAAAATATAATGCTTTCAATTCCGGACTCAACCCATCGGATGCCTCAGTAAGAAGCCAGCTGAAGCACTTCACATAGGGGCTCGTATTCTCTCTCATGCTATCTCCCTCCATTGAAGGCAAGCTCACAGACCTCTATCCTCGCACGACCGACTACTGCAGAAACTCATCTCCAGCCACGTCCAAAGAGAGCACATCTCCAAGTCGAAGCTGGTTCCGCGATAAGGCTGCCTTCTCTCCTTTCACGTAAAATTAGGCCTCTCATTTTCTTGCTTTGAAAGTCAGCAACAGCCCCAGCTCAAAAGCCAACCCCGCTTCCCCCTTTTTCACATGGAACAAGTCCGGTCTTCGTGCAAGTAGAAGTCTGGCAAACTCCTCTTATTTCTCCTATGATTTTTTGCCGCTGCTGTCCTCTTCCAGATTAGCACCCAACAAATTGCAAGAGGAGGAATCCTGGCAGATGCAATGGGATTAAGCAAGACCATAATAAGGTTGGGGCTTATGCTTGCTCACTGAGAAAGGGAGATCACCTACTTGTCCTTCAATTCACCTACTTGTCCTTCAATTCAGGCCTCCAATGAAGATAATAACACTCTTTACATTGATAAGTTGTCCAATGCTTCAAAAAATCTGCATGCAAGCATCTCTAGCTTAAAAAACTTGTGGAAATCAAAATCCATATTGGTTGGTGGTGGTAATCTAATTATCTGTCCTATGACACTGTTAGGCCAGTGGAAGACTGAGATTGAGACATGCGAAACAAGGTTCCCTTGCTCCTTTCGTTCATTATGAATAGAGTAGACTAAAAGATGCAAAGATTCTTGTACAGAGTGATGTTTTTTTGACTACCTATGGTGTTCTGGCATCAGAATTCTCAGTTGAGAATGCTGAAGACAATGGCGATCTTTACTCAGTTCAATGGTTCAGAATTATACTAGATGAAGCGCACACAATAAAATCGTCAAAGAGCCACGTTTCTATTACTGCTCCAGCTCTGTCTGCTGACGGAAGATGGTGTCTTACAGGGACTCCCATCCAGAACAATCTGGAAGACCTATACAGCCTTCTTCGATTCCTATGGGTAGAGCCTTGGGAAAATTGGGCTTTGTGGAATAAGCTCATCAAAAGCCTTATGAGGTAAGTGATGAATGCAACTTAAAGCTGTTACAAACTATACTGAAGCCTATAATGTTAAGAAGAACTAAATTCAGCACTGATAGGAATGGCAGACCAATAATTATTCTTCAGCCAGCAAATGTTCGAGTAATTTATTGTGAGTTAATTGAAGCTGAAAAGGACTTCTATGAGGCTTTGTTCAAAAGATCCAAGGTGAAATTTGATCAATTTGTTGAGCAAGGATGAGTACTTCTTAATGATGCTTCAATTTTAGAGTTGATATTATGTCTTCATCAGTGTTGTGATCATCCTTTCCTCGTGATGAGTTGTGGTGATACAAAAGAGTTCATGGATCTTATTGCAAAGCATTTTCTTAAAGGCAATAAGGGTGTTGTTGGAGGAAATTCTAGTGCTGCCCCATCAAAGGCATATGTTATGGAGGTTGTGGAAGAGTTGCGAAAAGGTGAAGAAGGGGAGTGTCCAATCTACCTTGAAGCATTTGAAGATGCTGTGCTGATTCCATCTGCTCATTGTTTATGTCGGGAATGTCTCCTGGCCAGCTGGTGGAGTAGTACAATTGGCCTTTGCTGAGTATGTCGGACTTTTGTTAACAAATAAGACCTTATAACTGCTCCCACTGATCGTAGCTTTCAAATTGACATTGAGAAGAACTGAGTAGAATCATCAAAAGTTTCTGCCCTTCTTCAAGAACTAAAGAAACTTCATGGTTGTGGTTCGAAAAGTATTATCTTTAGCCAGTGGACTGCCTTTTTTAGACCTCCTGCAAATCCCACTATCAAGGTGTTTGAAGACCCCGTTAGGCTCAATAGAGCTAATATGTAGAAGACCACGATCGTAGTGTCACAAGGCACTAACTGTTATGCTCAGTAGAGATGACGGGATGGTTGAATAGACTCCGGATGCAACCCCCTATGTGGGGAAGACGCCCAACGGTTGCCAAAATTCAAATAACAGAGGACTTAATTAATTTAATGCAAAATGAACTCTAAGCTCAAAATTAAAATATGAAATTGTTTGAGTTTAAAGACCTGTATGATCGGTAGAGCAGTAGAAGATTATGGTCATAGTGTCAAAGACCTGCTATCCTCAATAGAGCTGACGGGAATGTCGAATAGCCGATGCCCCTTGCGGCGATCGAGGAAAATTCAAATTGATCGACTTAAAGATGATTAATTAGATTTGAATTGAACATAAATTAAATTTGAACTAAATATGATGAACTTAGAATCAAGTTCAACAATATGAATAAATCAAGATTCATCAAAACTTATAAATTCAATGAATTCTAAATAAATGTGAAAAATATGGAATGTTACTTCAAATAATTAAATAAAAGTAAAATATCTTTCCGTCAATTACAACACATTATACAACGAGGTGATACTAAATTGCATAAATTATGGAGCCAATATCACTTTTAAGTGCTTAATTTGTGCAATCATTTGAAAGAGATGAATTCTTTGTACTATAAAGCAATCGAAAATTTAATTTGATCTTTTCAAAATTCATACAAATATTCTAAATAACCCACATGGGACCTGACACTATGTTGAATGTTTAAACTTAGTGTCTGAGAATGTTGTGCGGGTTGATTCCCGATTGGGTCTTAGGACTGGGTCTAGGTTAACATAACCTAAAAATCTAATAATGTTATTATAAGAATTTCAACTTATTAAAATATCAGAGAAGCTAATTTTGTCATATGACAATGGATATGATCATCTATTATTAAATTAATAGAGTCTACAGGATCTAGAATAGCAAAATAAAATGTATGCCCTAATAAAGACTAAGTTGATTGAAGATATCAACTTGAGGGGTCATACTATCAAAAATGTGTAGGATATTTATATTCAATATTCTCATAATATAAATCTAGATCTCATCCTCTATTATAAAATTAGTAGAGTTAATAGGATCTAGAATAACAAATTAAATAATCAATAACTCATTCCCAATGATATTGATGATATCAATTGGAGGTAACTATTATTAAAATATTTAAGATATTATATTCAATATTTTCAAATTCAAAATCCTCAAAATATAAATCTAGGTCTGATCCTCTATTATTAAATTGATAGATTCAACAAGATCTAAAATAATAAATTAAATGATTTAAGCATCTGCATAGGCCCCAACACAATGCTGAATGCTTAAACTTAGTGTTTGAGAATGCTACACGGGTCAATTCCCGGTTGGGTCTTAGGACTCGGTCTAAGTAAAATATAAAATTTAATAATATTATTATAAGAATTTCAACTTATTAAAATATCGAGAATTTGTTTATATATGCGATCGATCCTCTATTATTAAATTAATTTAGGATCCAGAATAGAAAAATAAAATATTTATCATGATGGCCATGTTGGTGAATTTATTTCTGAGGGTTTTCATAATCATAATAAAATATATATTAAAATTCTAATGTCAAATCATTATATATTTAAATTAAAATCAATTATAAAATAACCAAATATTCAAATCAAAAATATATATATATAAATTAAATAAAATTAATTATTTAAATTTAAAGTAAAATCCATCCACCCATCCACAACCATTTGTAGAGGGTGACAAATTAAGAAAACTTTGCTTTGTCAAATACATAACTATTTTCACACTCAAATAATCTTAAGCCCGTAAGGCCGTGGCCCGTGTCCTCTGTCCGCATGATTTTGCCATAAAATAGAACCACATAAATGGCGGTTACAATTAGAGCCCTCTAACAGGATGGCTTGTTGCAAAATAACACCACTAAATTATATAGCGCATATGTTCCTAACGGTTCTCTTTGGTGAACTATAGAATATATTTGATTGGGCAAAAAACTCCCTCTAAGGTGGACTTAAGTTGTCTCCTTAGACAAATACTATCCTAGGTCTACAAAGATTACTTGGACATAACCCATGGTTCGAGATCCTTCTTAGGTTGGGTCAACTACCTCCTCTGACTAAGTAGACTATGGACCACGACAGCCCGGATGGAAACCACGAGATCTAATCGCTGTCATCATTCCCCAACCATCCTTTAAATTAAAGTGATGAATTTCATAAATTCTAAATTTCAAAACTCTAAATGTTGTTATTATACCGCATTTAGTGATATAACAACTAGCCTTAATCAAAAGTTCTCTCAAAATTAGAGGGTATTTAACTATAGGTTTGCTTATAGGAAACCTCGAACCAGAACTAAAGTTCTCACAAAATGATGGTGAAATATCTAGGTAGTTTCTTACCTACTATTCCATTTGCCTTCTCAAAATTTCATCGAAGCATAAATCATACTCTCATCATCGAGGTGGTGAATTTTGGAGCCCTGGATTTGCAACTCCCAGATGTTTCTCTTTCTATCTTTGGTTAGTTGAATTTGAGCTATAGAAATAGTGGAGTATAAAAATTTTGAAATAAAAAAACTAATTATCAATGAAATTAATTTAAATTAACCATATTCATATGACTACTTCTTCTCTATATCATTCATTTATGTCTGCATTATGAAATGTGGTGATACATCAATTAATGATTAATGATCCCCATCTTTTATTTGTAAAGATGAATCTTGAGCACATTGTTCATTATGCGATTATGTGAAGCCAACATCCATCTAATTAATGTTATATTGGGGATGTTGGAGCTATCATTCAATTTAGTAGTATAGACTTTCCAAGCTATACAGACAATCCTCTAAAACTACATATTGTACATACCAACTAGGGGAGGAGGCCTGAATGGCCACTATATTGTGGTTCCTCGAAGAGAGCTTTTGTATTCAAAGATTGAGTTATTCTGAGGTGCCAGTCATGAAATAAACCATCACTAGGCAAAAAATTTTAGTCATATCTCTAAATGTGACCACTCTACTAGTTGAACCTTTGGCATTAGGAAAGCATGATGCTGAAACCTCTTCTTTTAGAGAAAAATTGAGTAAAAAAAGGAGAAAAAATTGATGAACTGCGAGCTCAGCATTTGCTGCCTGAGTCACTAGCCATGTGACCAGACTTGATGCCAAAAGTGAGTGTTCCCACTCACAACAAGTTTGAAAATTTCAAGTGGGTGAAAAGGAATAGCTTTACTGGTGATATCAAGCAATCATTCTGGGAGTAGCGGTACCAAGCTCAAATCCCGCAAAGGAGGCATCCTAAGACTCTGTCCTCCAGAGTGCTTAAAGTTGTCAAGGAAAAGGGTCTTATAAAGAAAAAGTATCAAGGCCCAATTATTAGAGAAAAAGAGAAAGATTCGCTAAAAAAGGCTTCTCTCAATGGGTAATGTTCTAGACCATCCTGAGTAATTCTTGTACGGTGAACATCTGGGCGTGACACCTGAACCGCATATTTAGGAATCCACTACCAAAAAAGTCCCAGTAGAAAGGAAAACAAATGTGGAGGCCGAAGCCTCAAGAAGAAGTAGTGACGCTGAAGTTTTTTCATCTGGAAACATGCTAACCCAGAGGTAGTGGGAGAACAGAAATGCTTAATTGCATCCCTAACAGTCATTGTTCAAGCAAAAAATTGTATAACCAGCTGTGGAATCAGAAGCATGTGTTTCAACCCATAACAGATTTGACATCCTAAGATGTGTAAAGTAGAACAACTCTACTTGTCAAATCAAATAGTCTTACGACAATGTCAGCTCGCTTCTCCAATGAGGAAACTTGAAACTATATATGCAAGAGTGCATCGAGTCCTCAAAGTTGCTAAGGAGAAAGGGTCGATGAAAAGAAAATACCAATGTCCTATCATTAGAGAGGCTAGAGTTGCTCCTCTAAGGAGATCTCCTCCTACAACCCCGATAAGATGTCAACCAATTCAATTTTCACATGGTTAACATCGAGGCATGAACCATAGGTCCAAGAATCTATAGAAAGGTCGACAAAAGGTAAGCAAATTTAGAGGACAAAGTCTCAAAGTGAAACTACCTTAAAAAAAGGCGGTTGTGACATCTGTACTCATAGAGATCTACCAAATAAAACTCTTCAAGAATGGGTACCAAAGAAAAGATCATATGTGATGAAATTTCGGCGGTCGACACTTTAGAGAGTCATCCAGGGATTCTATCGCTTGTTGATTTTAAAGGTGAAAGACCAATGCCTATCAATGGTTGATATTTCAAAAGTATTACTCATAAAAATGTAATCACAAGAATGCATCATACGGTGCGTCCTCAAACTTTTTAATAAGGGGAACCGGACATGGCACTGAAGACCAATTATTCCTCACCATCATTACATGTATAAGTTTTTTTTGGAAATTCTCTTGTAGCACAAGAATGCATTTTTGAAATTAAGAAAATATCGCCCCATTAGATAGGAGGCATTTTTAAATTTTACAGCAAAATGTTAGGCTCTCCTCAGCAGGGCCTTTGTATTGTATTTGGGTTGACATTGCACCTAAATCCAAGATCTTCATATACATATTCAAATTATATATTCAAAGTTCACAAGTCGTAAAATCTTACTGACCAAAAAGAGAAATTTTCAAGTCTGCAAACTACAAAAAATTAAGTTGACAACACATCTTCCATCAATACATCAAATTTAGGGCTTGAGTTGGTGCATAAGGTTGGACTCCAAAAATATGGTCAAGTCTCGACAGTCTGCCTTACTCAATCGCAAGGTCATAATAAGAGATCTCCAATTTCATTAGCCCAATGATAAAATTCTCCATCAATTGCTCAAGTTCAAGACTCAAGTGGGTGTAAAAGGTCGGACTCAACAAGCCCAAATATGGCCAAGTCGTTGACAGGTCTACTTACTCTACATGCCACAAAGGTTGTAGTAAGGGATCCTCCTATTTCGTTAGTTCAAATACAAGAGCATCTAAAAACTCTAAAATCCTTCCATCTTGGTGAGTTCAAGTGGCCCAAACTCAGAGATCATCTTCAATGGTCATAAGGTCATTTTCAAAATCCAACAAAAATTTCCTTACTCAAGAAGGCTCTAAGGCAGTTTTATCAATGAAAATGTGAAATCTTAACTCCTTTAATAAGTCATTAGCAAAAGTAAAGACTAAAGGAAACTCTTCTTGATAAGTCTAACCAAGCAAAAGCAAAGGATCAAGAAGTCATCCTAATGTTCAAAGCTAAAGGTTGAACTAAGAGAGTAATGACATCAATATATCATGCAAAGCATAGGGGATGACTCTTTTCTATTGACCCAACACAAGATCAGGCGTCATCTTGGTATCCTTCTATAAGCCCATGAAAGTAGAAAGCTAGGGCAGAAGGTAAGTTCGTATCACCTAATAAGTATTCAAGACAATTGAGGAATTTCCTCCATCAAATATATCAAGGCACAATGTTAGGATAGAAGAAAATATAAGATACAAATCCCCAAGATGAAGTCTTCAATAAGTCCTTCAAAGCACAAAGATGTTCTCATCTCACTAAAGTCATCAACTCCATCAAGTCCACTAAGGCACAAAGTCGGAATGAGGATAATACAAATTTTAAATTTTAAGATTGGATCTTAAAGCACAAAGCATAGGACCAAAGACATTTCAAATTCTCTCAGCATTACTACAAAGCCCCTGTTAAAGAATTTTTTATATGTTTATCAGTTGATATCGTGCTTTAAGCCGAGATCCTTAGATAGATACATATTATGATTGAAAAACATAGCATGTCCATTTTGCATTAAAAGGGAATCAAGCTTTGTTTTTGAACTAATCTGCAATCCCCATGTTAGACAGGAGCCCTTTTCTATGATCAATGTTGTTCAACCATCTCTTATGAAGCAAGCTGTATTCTTGTATATATATTTAGGTTGGCATCGAGCTTTTTACCGAGATCCCTGAATATATCTATAATTATTATTATTAAAGTTGTAAGCTCTTGCAAGGACAAGAAGAATCCATGTCCATGTGTGAGAAGACAGTCTTAAATATCAAAAGTTTCTCTCCAATATCTATCAAATTTCAAAGATCAAGTTAGAAGAACTACTAACTTCGAAAGCTTCAATCAACTAAGTTGGAAAAGCATCAACCTCTACATATTCAAGTCCAGGACATAGATGGGTTCTAAAGGTAGAAATCAACAAGCCCATAAATGATCGAGTTGTTGACGCTCTCCTCACTCAACAAGCCAAGAAAATGCCACAATTAAAGAGCCATGTTCGTTAGTTTGATGACCAAATAAATCTCTGTATTACCTACAAGGTGATATCTGAATCTATTTTCAAACATCCTGATCAAGCACCAAGCGTAGATCAATGTCAATTTCCTCATCAAGTCTGTCAAAGCAGAAAGCATGGGACCGAGGAAGCAATTCCATAGTTCACACAAAGGCAATGGTCGAACTAAAATAATTCTATGGTTATTCAGTCTGTTAAAGCACATATTGCTAGACTGATAACTCAACATTATAGACCAAATCTAGGCCAAAAGTGTGGGTCATCTATATGCACCCTTCAACAAGTCCATCAAAGTAGCAAGCTGAAGACATACATACACTTTTGACAAGTCAATATAAATCAAGTCAATCCTTTATCAAGTCCATCAAGCTTGAAGCTGGGGTGAAGAAATTTCAAATTTTAAAGTAAACAAACCAATTCCTTCATCAAACCTGATGAGCATGAAGAAAGGAAACTCAACTCTATAATAACACAAGAGATCTTCAAACCCATTGAAGTAGAGAAGATGGTGGAAGAAGCTCTTATCATTCATGACAAGTCAATAAGGACAAATCGATCAATCCTTCATCAAGTCTATCAAAAGCTAAGAAAAAGTAATTTCAAATCTCAAAGCAAACAATAATTCCTCCATCAAATATGATTAAGCATTAAGCTAGGGGGTTGAAGGAAACCCAAATTTATAATGACACAAAAAAGGGATCTTCAGCAAACTCATCGAAGCAGAGAGTAAATGGTGAAAGAAACTCTTATCTATCTAATATGTTGATCCTGACAAATTAGTTAATCTTATCATTTATCTTGATCAAAATAAGGCATCATACTAATGAAAAATCCTATGAAAGCTCCATAAGTTATTAAAACTGAAGCTGATGTGATTCAAGATCCATGGTTAACTCAAAGGGTCAATCAGTTTTCAACAAACATGACTCACACCATGCACAAATCACATTTGTTAGGAGGCATTTGTTGATCTCCACATATGATTCATAAGTTGAATTAGATTTATGGGGCAAATTCGATGGGCTCTAGATGCAATATCACATAAATCAAAGTTAAAAACACTTGACATTACCAAACCTTGGAGAAGCCCGTCAGTTGAGACAAGCTTTGTTGAAGGTTTGAGCTCTTGAAACTGAGTGGATGCTTCTATGGACCAACTCTCCTTTGGCTTAAGCTCGACTTTGGTCTAGGGCACCCTTCCTTTGCCTTTGGAGCTTGGGAAAGAGTTTAGGTGAGCTCGACTTGGTCCTCTGATGATGCTTGAAGAAGGAATTGAGTTGGTTTGGAGTGTGAAAGTCAAAGTTCCCCATTTTTTGCTTAAGGAAAAGCGAGAAATGGAATTTTAATTTCACTCTAGGATGCTTGGGATCATTGGCAAAAGCTCCTCGCTTCTTCAAGCCAATCATGAGGGAATCTTTTAATGAAATCAAATTAGGGGAGTATATCTCCCCTTTGGCAATTGGATGGTCACAAGCCTCCTTGATATTTTGATCAGTCAATTTAGTGAGTTTGTTAGGTTGTTAGATGAGTGAGTTCATTTTGGCCAGAGGAGTGGGAAGGTGAATTCCCCATGTACTCAAAACAAGTGGAAGCATGATTCCCATGTGGCCATTTCAAGGGGAGTGATCGGTTTGACCATTGGGCTAGGTTTGGCTGACCCAAACCCATTGGGTTGGGTGCACCACTCTCCCTAATGTTTACTTGATCCACTAGGAGAGTGCCAAGTGGGTATGAAGAGGATTTGACCAAATTCTAAATGGAATTGCAAAAATTTACCCTATTTCCTAAGGGTAAAATGGTCATTTGACCTTGATTTTAGTTTGGGTATGTTTAATATAATGAGAAAAAAGGTTTGGCCAAGTTTCATTGAATTTGGAGTTGATTTGATGTGATTTGGCTCATGTTGACTCATTTAAGTCAAAATGGGTTAACGTGGGTCAAGTTGACCAAGTGGTCAAATTGGGTCAAATCAAGGGTTGGGTCAAGTTCATATGACCATTTGAAATATTTTGGTGGCTTTGACTTGATTCAGTTTGGTTTAGGTTTGAATTTGGTTCATATGACTTCATTTAGGTCAAATGGGTCAAGTTGACCAATTTGACCCATTTGACCTATTTGAGCTAGGTCGTGGGTAGGTTTAGGTTTGGTTGGTCATATGAAGCAGATTGATATCTTTGTTTTCAATCAATTTTAGTTAAGTTTGAATTTAGCTCAATATGACCATTTAGGTCAAGTTGAGTTCAAGGCCAATTGGGCTAGGTTAGGTCTACTTGGAAAATTGAGGCTTTGTTCAAGTTCAACAAGTGATTTAAAATGAACTTGACCCATTAGTTTTAATCAATTTGGCTTAAATCAAGTTTTGACACATTTTGACTTTTTAGGTCAAGTTGGGTCAACTTGGGTAGTCAAGTAATTGGGCTAGGTTATGCTCGATTGTTGACTTAGCCAAGTTCAAATATTAATCATGAATGAACTTAGATCATTGGTTTCAATCAATTTGGCCTATGATAGATTTTGGATATGTTGGGCTTCATTTTGGCTAAGTGTTGACTTGGTCAACCCTTAGGTTTAACTTGGTTTGACCTAATTTGCTTGATTTATCATTTCATGATGAGAGGCTTAGGTGAGTTTGATTCAATCCAATTTGATTAAGATTAGAATTTGGCACATAAGGGTACTTTTAGGTCACTTTGGGTCAAGTGAACCTAAGTGTGTCAAATTGGTCAAAGCTTGAATTGAGTTTGATTGAACTTACATATGGACTTATGATTGAAATATAAATCCATTTGCAAGTGGTTTGAAGTCAAATGGGTTTTGATTCATTTGACAATTTCAAGTTCAAAAGGTGAACATGAAATGAATTTTTTGGATTTTTTGAATTGAGTTTTGGTTAAGTAATTGAAGTTTGTATTTATATTTGGATTTATGCTTGAAGGATTGATTGAATCATGAAGAAAAATCAAGATTTTGGCTTGATTTAAAGTTGATTTGGCTAAGTTCAAGAATTTGACTTGAAAGGCTTAGGTTGGATTTTGGTTGAATTTGAGTTTGATTATTGGAGTTGATTTTGGTTGTTTGAATTTATATTTCAGTTATATATGTGAATATAAATGAGAATATAAATGAGTAACGAGAAAATTTCATGAGTTTGAAGTGATTTGAACATGATATAGGCTAAGTCCTTAAGAGAGGATCAAGGTGACTTAGGAAAGATTTGTGAATTGATCATGAATTTTGAATTTAGTTTGATTGATTTGAATTTATATTTCATTTATATATGTGAATATAAATGAGAATATAATTGGGTTGTGAGATTTTATGAGTTTGAATTGATTTGAAGATGATTTTTATGCTAAGTCCTTAAGAGGGAATTAAGGACTTAAGAAGGATTTTGAATAGAAATTTAATTTTGGATTTGATTTGATTGATTTGAATTTATATTTCATTTATATATGTGAATATAAATGAGAATATAAATGGTTTATGGGAAAAATTCATGAATTTGAATTAATTTGAAGATTATTTTTAGGCTAAGTCCTTAAGAGGGAAATTAAGGACTTAGGAAATATTTGGAATTTGGAATTTCAATCATGGGTTTCAATCATGGACTTCAATCATGGGGTTCAATCATATGGCATTGATTTGAGTTTGGAGAAAATCAATTAGGCCAGAATTGATTTAGGCTTGATTTTGATTTGATTTGGAGTTTGACTTGAAGGAAGGAAGTAAGGAAAGTGGTCTAAGCTATAGGGTAGGCAAATTTTCCTAACACCCCTTAGGCATGACCTACTCCTATGGCTAACTCTTCTAAGTCTCTAAGGCTAGGTTGAGTGTCCACCTAATCACTAGATGTGTCTTAAGACTAAGGATCTCTTAAAGTCTAAGAAGAGTTCTATGCCTAAGATGGAGGGGTTGAGAACTCATTCTAAAAATGAGGTCAACAATTAACTATATATTTTTGTCATCATAAAATTCATATTAAGGTTGATTAGTATATTAATTAGCATAATTATTATATTAATTAGCTTAAATTTTAAAATAAAACCTAAAACCCACTCAATTATCCTCCCACTTTCATTTCTCACACTAAAGGCCTCCCTCTCTTGTTCTCCCTCATTCTCCTGTCTGAATCCCTTAACCGCAAGAAATCACACTCTCTCTTCATCTGAATCCTTAAAATTGCAAGGAAACTGCACTTCCTCTTCTCCTCTTCGATCGTCTCCTTCAACCGCACCCCCTCTTCGTCAAATCCTTCAAACCGCAAGGAAAGAGCCTGATTCTCTTCTCTCCCTCTTCATCCGACTCCCTCAACCGCATGGGAATCATAAGGAAAACCATGAATTGCAAATTCCTATTCTTATCTCCCTTCCCCCTTTCATTCTCCTCCCACTCTTGTTCTCTTCGGTTGGTCCAAAAAAAGTCACAAGCTATTGGTTCATTCCTGAAGCTGCAAGCACACCTCATCCTCTCTCCTCTTTCACTCTCTCATTCATCTCCACCAAAATTGAAAGCCAAATAGCCTGATTCCTTTTCTTTCGCATTCCCTCATCTTCCCCGTTTTCCCTCAATCTACTGCCCTTCTCGATTCCTCCTCTAATTGAACACATAGTCGCCAATTTACTCTTCCTTATTCATTTTCATCAATTTACTCTTCCGATTATTCCTTTTGCCATGACCGAGGAGGAACACCATCATCAGGCTTATTCCTCTCTATGTTTTTGGCATTTCCATCATTCCTACCACTTTACCCATGCTTGTTGATCATTGCATTATTCATTACAAATGTGTTAAAAAAAGAGTTTGAATAAGTAGGAATGTATGAATATGTAGAAATTGTATATGTATATATCCTTCTTTCATGTAGATTTGAAGGCCTCGTCACGCTCATTAGGGCATGACGAGATGAAAAAAATTGATTATTATGAACACCGCTTGTACACTCAATAGAATACAGTAAGCCAAAGTTGTTAGATGCAACCCTCTATACCGAAATACTATAAAATTTTTAACTAAATCTAAGACTTAGATAAAAAAAGGGGAGGAGGTTTGAATGTATAGAAATTGCATATATATTTACTTTTATGCATGTGATTAAAGGCCTCGTTATGCTCATCAGAGTGTAATGGGATTGAAATTCGATCGAGGTGCTTCAAAATACCAACTATCATGCTCATCAGGGCGTGATAGATAGGCCAAAATAGTTCTGATGTAACCCCCTATGATGCTGGAATACTGTCAAAATTTCATCAAATTTTTGGGACTTAAATTTAAAATAAATTAGATATTAAATTAATGGTGAAACATAAAGTCTTAAAACAAAATAATTTCACGAAGATTGAATCTAAACGAGCTCAATGAAGATTAATATTAAACAAGAATGAGCTAAGTGAGAAAAAAATATGTATGCTAAATATGATAATAATTGAGCAACACAAAATTAAATAACTCACTTACATGCTATAACAATGTTTAGTTGTCTAAGAAGAACTAATTGAACTTTGTAGCTTACGTTATATCATGCATGAAAATGATTGAAAGAAAATAAGCCAAATACAAACATAACTTTGAATTTATGTCATACTTATGGGGAGGTTACATGAAACTAGAAGGTCATTTCTTCAAATAAGGTGAAGCACAAATAATGCTCTAGAATAAAATTTATAACGAACAAAGCTTTCTTATTTAATTCTTACATTGCAATGTCTATTTTAAAATGAATTGAAGAAGAATATAAATGGACACAAAACCAAAGCACAGGGGATTTATTGAGTGCTTGGTTTAAGAATGAAATTCAAATAAAATATGATGATTTGATAAATATTTAAAAGCTTGCTAACGGCCATAAGTTGATATTTGAAAAATGCAATAAACAAATAAAGTATGAGCAAAGTTACAATACTTTGAATCGAAAATATAAAGTTGAAAATATGTCGATCTGCAACTCTTGAGTAAGAGGAGGCGATCTTTGGATTAAATTCTCCATGAATTATGGAGCTTCTTTCAATCCAAAAATTAAGGAATTTCATTATAATTATGATTTTCAAAGTCAATGATTTCATTAATTAGATGAAATTATCTAAGCTATAAATACCTGCATATGCTCAGACATGAAAATTCAGAGTGCAAATTTTAATGTCTAAAAAGGCTGCGCAGGCTAAGTTGGAATTAAGTGAAAATATGAAATTAATCTATTTATTTAGAAATAAAATTTTTAAATTATTAAATACTCGCATGGGCCTCGATACTACTTGAAATGTTTAAACTTAGGTAGGAGGTTTGTCTTGGGTTTAGGGTTAACAAAACTTAAAAATTCAATTATTATAAGAATTTTAGCTTATTGAAATATCTAAGAAGTTAATTACGTCATATGGATGGATCGATCCTTTATTATTAATAGAGTCGATAGGATTGAAATAATAAATTAAATGATCAAACTCATAAACCCCGATGATGGTTGTATTGAATGGTGATTTCAACCGGATGGGATACTTCCATCAAAAATGTGATTTTAAATTCAAATTAAACTAACTAAAATTAAGTGTCAAACCAAATGTGAAATCTAATATGTCATTAAGCTATAAATGTCTAAATGAAAATCAATCTAAAAATTTAAAGCTAAAAATTCAACCAACCTTCCGCAATTGTTTGTCGGAGATGACAAATTAAGAAAACTCTAGCTCACAAATGAGCTAATGTCAAATCAAATGTATTTCTATATTCACTCTCAATCAATCTCATGTCAAGAGGGCGTGACCCGTGTCCTCTATCTGTGTGTTTGGTCAGTAGGTTTCACATATGATGTAGTTCTGTGAGTTCTTTGATTGGTAGTATCATGACCTTTATATTATGATCGTGTATCTTATGCTCCCCAATGGCTCGCATCTTGAGATGTGATAAGGCACGATAAGGCAAAAGCTCTCTAAGATAGACTTAAGTCTCCCTTAAACAAACACCACCCGTGTCTACAAGGATTGCGGCCAACCATGGATGTTGATAAGGATCCTTCGGTCAGGTTGGGTCGACTACCTCTTCTGACTAAGTAGATTAAGCGACATCTCGGGATGAAGAAACTATGGGATCTAGATCGGGCACGTCATCATTCCCCCAACCATCTGCTTTAAGCTAAAATTGTGAATTTCATAAATTCTAAATTTTAAACTTTACATGTTGCTACTATACGCTACGCATTAAGCAACCTAACAACTATCCATAATCAGAAGTTCTCTCTCAGCGTTGAGAGGGGTAATTAACTATAGATGCTTGCGTCCATAGGAAACTTGGAACCAGATCTAAAGTCCTCACAAAATGAGGGAAATCTCTGGGCAGTGTCTTATCTACTATTCCATCTGCCTTTTGAAAATCTCATCGATACTTAAATCATACTCTCTTCAAAGTGAGAGGTCGGTGGCGAATTTTCGGAGCCCACAAGTAATTATAAGAACAGACAATCTATTTAAACCTTTTTCATTAATTCTCCTTGGTTTATTATTTCTTTAAACCTATTTAAACCTTTTCCATTAATTCTCCTTGTTTTATTATTTCTTTAAACCATCATTTTCAACTGCTTGTTGTGGCCAAATCTCCAAAGCCAATATGGAAATACCTTATAGCTTACATATAGGTCATTTAACTCAAGTTTACTGAGTTCGATCCACATATATCTGAACGACTGAACTCTAATTTATTCAAACTGGAAGGAGCAAAGTCTCTTTATACTTTTCATTCTTCATGTTTGTTCCCATGTAAATTTAAATTTCAGCTGCTGCCGCCTCGAGCTCGTAAAGTCGGCATTGAAATACTGTATGGCTCATATAGATCCACGACAGTGAATTAAGACGTTAATTTTAGCTCAACTTTATTGTGCCTCACATTCACCAAATCAATATTTATGCTCCGCACCCTTTTCACGTGATTGAATACTGCTTTAGTCTAAGTCTGACAGAAATTAATAAGCGATAAAAAGGGAGCGAGAGATATAAACTCTTTCGCCCACAAACTTACGATAATGGCTCACCAATTTTATCTGAATACTGTTAGCATTTCAGTCTTTATTCTATGTAATTATAATATATTGGAGAAAATCTGTATTAGAGCTACTTCAGGGTCTACTGTTATAATTTCTTTTCCATTATATTGTATGAAAATAATGTACGTTATGCATACAAGAAATTAGTTTAATGTACAGGGATTTTATAGTCCATACCCACAGCACCTTGAAGAAGAGAAAGCAGAAGAGTACAGAAGGAAGAGGAGAGCCATAAATGATTAAAGGCACATGTGGCTCACGGAATGCCTCTATGTCCTGGTTGCTGGTGGATAGTGTGGTTCCCTTTTAGTGGTGGACCGTTGTTTTTGTGCATTTTCATGTAAGAACTGAAAATAATGCGACAGTATGTAAGGCAACTTGGTACAGTGGTTAAAAGTTGAAGTTTTTAACACAGAAGTATTGGATCTAAGATTTTATATATGTGGTGAGTGTAAGTTTGAGATTAAATTAATTTAAATATTCTAATAATAATAATGAGACAGTGTTTGTTGTGTTTGTTGTGTTTGGAGTAGCAGATCCCATCCTTACTAGCATTGGAATCATTTATTTCCTTTTTTTATCATCATATAAGAAACAATATAAGAAAAAAAAATCAAATTGATATGACTCTCAAAATACCACTAGTCAAAACATAAATCTTGATGTCGAAAGCGATATGATTTTGAGTCAAACGAGATCAGACTTAAAATATCATTGGAATCTTTACATCAATTAAATCCCAAACACTCAAATGTGGAGTGTTTATAGTCAAATCGGCGTCGAGCGGATCTAACGAGCCTAAGATCTCATAATTCCAACTTCATTTGGGCATCCAAATGCTCAAAATACATCAAATGATCAAAGGAATCATCTTGAGCCGTCCGACCAGGGGAGTGGTGCAGCTTTACATATTACAAATCCTCCCATCTATAAAGCCTTCATTCCCTCACACCAGGGAGGCAAGGGGAAGTGAGGTGAAGAAGAAGAGGCTGAAAGCAAGTAAAGAAAAAGGAAGAGTCCAGCAAGAGGAAGAATCAGAGGGAAGAAGAGAAGCGTCAGCAAGGAAGAAAAGGAAAGCCTAGGAAGAAGAGGAAGAGTCAAAACAAGGAAGAAAGGAAGAGTCAAACAAGGAAGAAAAGGAAGAGTCAGAAGGAAGAAGAGGAAAAGCCAGTGAGGAGGAAGAGAGAGCTCAAGCTTGAAGATCCTCCAAGCAAGATTGCACAAGCAAGATCGCACTCTCGTGACCATCAACCATACCGGTACGTCGTCACTAATTGTACCATTCCACCAAAGACCGGAGTTACCCACATCTCCACCATCGGTAATAATTATCGATCATTGTTACATTGTTATTCCTCTCTATGCAATTCTGTAATCCGTTATCGGGAAGACTTTGTACTCAAATAGATACATAGTGGAAGCTTTTCTGAGCCTCGTGGTTTTCCCCTCTTTTTGGTTTTCCGTTAAAATGCAGGTGTCTCACTTTTCTTTAATTACTTGTGTGGACTAATCGAAAGGCTAAAGAACTTTCACTCTACGCATGGTTTTCTAACGCATAACACAATTTATTTATCATTTCATAAATAATTTGATTATTTAATTGAATGAGCTTGAATTTTGTAAATACTTAAATTAAATTAGAAAGCTTGAACATGTCTTTTTTTTGTAAATAATCCCTAATTAAATAATCAAGTTTGAACATGTTCATAAATAATATTATTTAAAACTTATGAATAAGTCATTAAGAAGCCCAATTAAAGCTCGATTAAGACTCTAAATTTCATTTAGAATTTTATTTTCTAGAATTAATAAGTTTTATTTGATATAACTTATTTATATATATTTCCTAGCAACAGGCTATTGAACAAGTTCAATAAAGGCTTAATTAAAACTCATTATTTTGTTGAATGACTTGCTTTTTAATCAGATCGATAATCCCAATAAATGTAGCTTGAATCAAGCTTGAGCCAAGCATAATTAGAATTTTTATAAATGGGATCGAGCTCAAAACAAAATCCTAAAATGTTGAATTGATCTTAAGCCGAGCTCAAATATGATGTTTGTAAATGAGCTCAAACTCAAATAAGCATTTGATTGGTCTGCTCGGTTCATTTGCCGCCCTACATATGTATGCTTTTCACCCTTTTTAATTATTTTGAGTGGTGAGCAATTTTTATTAATAGTTAGTGTATTTGATCTCACAATAGCGGTGAGAGATAAAGCTTCCAACCATTTCACTATTCACTTTCTGTTTAACTAAATCTATGATGTTTGCTTGAGCTTAGGTTAGCTTCATATTGCTTTTATCTCTCAATTTCTAGTTGATCTCTCAATCTTTTGAGTGATTTTGAATTTTAATTATTTTCTTTCATCAACTTTATTTTATATCTTTGATTCTATTTTTTAACTTCCAAATAACTAGAATTATTTTTATTGAATGTTGTTGTGTGCTAGAAACCCAATTGCGGTAGAATAAAATATTACACCTTAACCTTGTTGAGAAATCTAGCACACACAGATATTTAAAGAGAGAACGAGAAACTCTAGGATTTTTACGTATGAAAATCTCAAAAAGGGGGAAAATCACGGGGCCTAGCCTAGTAAAAATGTTTCACTATATATCTGTTTTGAAATACAAAGTTTAAGTTTCCTCATGCGGGATTCTGAGTTATGTGAAAGCGACAACGAAAATCATAATCAGTAACGCTTATGCATATTGGTTATACGGTCGTTGGTGGCGGTGCGATAGTGAATAGCTATCGGTGATGATATCGGGTGGTGCGCAGCGGTGGTGACTAGTAACTGCGATAGTACGGTGATCAACAGTAGTAGCGATATCGATGACCAGCGGTGGTTCGGTAAGCACGATGGTGATTCGGCGATAGTAGCACTCGCCGTCGTAAAGCGGGGAGGACCAGCAGTGGTAAGCGGTGGTCGATATGGACCGGCGATGGTCGGCTGGTGACGGCGTGATCTAATGGGGTAACGATGATGATTGGTAGTAGTCGGCAGCATAACCGTGGCGGTATCGATAACCATCGATTGGTGGCACGATTATACTTGGAGGTTCTTCAAGCCTCAAAGCTCTCTATTCTCTTTAGCTTGGCCTCCCCTCATGTGAAGAATGAGGGGTTATTTATAGATTAGAGGAGTGGCGTTTCTGTAAATATATGCAAAATTCAAACCACTTCATTGGATGGCTCAAAATGATTCCCTTGATCATCTGATGTATTTTAAGTATTTGAATGCTCAAATGAAGTTAGAAGACGCTTGATTTTATTATAAACACTCTATATTTAGGAGCCGACTGATATCGCAAAGTTTTCAATAAGTGTTTGATCTCGGTTAATCTTGACTCAGAATCAGATTGCTTTCAACATTAAGATTAATGCTTCGTCTAGTAAAATTTTCAATGTCATATCAAATATAATATTGTATTTGTTGAAAGCTATGATTATTGCATGCATTATATATATATATATATATATATATATATATATATATATATATATATATATATATATATATATATATATATATATATATATATATATATACACACACACATGTTATTATATGTTATGCGAAATAATACAGTTTCATTTTAAGCTTTGTTCAATTCCTTGTGTGTAATATTTTGGAAACATTGGATTCAAATTTTGTTAAAATGAAAAATCGTTATACTCTTTCACTTTCAGGCAACAGAGACTCTTCCTTAAACTACCCCTCAACTAAGTAGGTAAAGACTCTGATAGGGTATATGGAATAATAAAAACTATAGCATGTTGATCAAATCTATTCTCACAATATTAGATTATGATTGATTTATATTGGTTGCCCCCATTAGATAACTCATAGTTGATAGTAAGCTAGAAACTTTATGGCAGATCAACTATCTTCTTTTGACTTAATAAATCAGATCATTCATAATAAATAATAAAAATATCAAGAGATTTTGACCAAGATGATGCTCATCTTTTTTTCTTATAACTTATATAAGAGTGGGTAAACTCAATTGTTCATAATAAATTGAGATAAATTTTGTACCTCATGGGCATATATTTAATCTTATTTTATATGTCTTCATTTTTATAATTGGCTATGTCAAGCCAAACTCAATGTTTACTTGAAATCAATTTTTATTTCTTAAGAAAAGCTTGAAATTTACTCAAATCAATTCAAATTCTAGATTGTGAGCATTTTTTGGTGTTTTTGTTATTTTTAATAGATGTAGAAATGGAATCACTTTTTTTATTATTTTGATATTTAGAAAGAAAGAAACTTTTAATGACCTTGGATGGAACTATCATAAGATCTATTCAAGTTTGAAAAATACAAGCAATGAGAGAATTACAACCCATGAAAATATTTTTAATACTTTGAAAAGTAGATTGTATTTGAAGGGTATAATTATGAAGCATTTATGATAGTAAAAATGGCAAAATTTTTAAAATTGGCTTATTCCTAATCATAATTAGCAATTTAGGCATGAAAATTTTATTTTTAACAAAATAGGCCTAGTCGTCCGTTCACGGCTAGCTAATATATGTCGACCAAATATTTGGTTTTTTTTACTTTTATTTTTATTTTTTTTAATTTTTATTTTTAAAAACTGGGGTAGCTTTCATATTTTGCTCATATCGGAGTCATATGGAATCTTACGAACTTGGTATTGTTAGAATCGCAACGAAATTTTCTACACCTTTCATGTTGGTCTAAATTTAAGAGAACTGTTGTGATAAGAGAACTGTTGTGCAACAGGTCACAATTGTAAATTTCAACCAACATGAAAGTTGTATATTACATTCAACGATACCAATTTAAATTCGATAGTATGACTCATCGTAAAATCTGACGGCTAAATTTCAATTCGGCGTAGCTTTTTTGCATTAGCAAAACTGCGTATCGACATAATCTTAAATTTTAATCAACATAAAAGTTGTAGAAAATTTTATTACGATTCCAATGATACCAAGTTCGTAAGATTCCGACACCGTATGACTCCGATACGTGCAAAATACGAAAGCTACCCCAGTTTTTTTATAAAAAAAAATTAAAAAAAAAAATAGTCGTCCGTTGAATGGATGAAATATGGTGCCGTATATTTTGTTCAACGGACGACTAAATATTTTGCTAAAAAAAAAAATTTAGTTCAAGCTAATTACAATTAGGACTAAGCCTATTTTAAAAATTTTGCCTAGTAAAAATATTCATAACTTAAAAGTTCTTAAAATTTGTTTAAAATGTGATTCAATTTAAAAATGATTGGAGCTAATTTTATATACAAATGGTTGATTCAAAATGATAATGACCCTAGAAAAATAATCAGTGATTAACTCTTATTCTTTGATATACAAAGCATCAAGTTGACTTCTTAATGTTTGAAGTTGCACATTTTTAACCTTCTCTTATCTATCATAAAAGATTTAGAACTTTTCTAATGCTTACTTGGCTTAAGTAATTCTTGATTTTTTTGTCTCTTTCTTTAAAGTCTTTTAAACTATACTTTTGTGCTAATTAATAATAAAATTAACTTCTCACTTAGCTCATCATAGACTTTTTTCATAACCTCCAAAATGTTGTACGATTCATGAAGTGTCTTCATTTCCGTAGTCTAATTTATATTATAATGGTAACTTGTCTTGAGCATCGAGACTTTGTAGAAAGACATATCATCATTCTCCATCTCTTTAGAATATATCCTTAAAAAAAACTTGCATGGTTACTTTTTGTTAAATTTAAGTGAAGAAAATTTTCAAAAAATATTAGAACTATGATGAAGCATATTGATGAACCAAATAACAAATAACATTAACATTGAATAGCATGCCATCAACCAAAGTAAGTTGAATAAAGAAGGGAGGAAGGGAAAATCTTTGGCTAGTAAGGACTTCAAATAATGATTCGATGATAAAATGAATTCAAATAAAGAGAATTTCAAGTTTCAACGAATTAGTAATTGTTCAATTAAACATAAAAAAATTGTATATTAATTGATAGAAAATATTTTCTATGAATTTATGAAAAATATTTGTTAGTCTTAAGTGTGGATTACTAATAAATAGGCCAACTCAAAACCATATATTTTATTTAAAAAATATTTTTAAGTGATAAATTCTGCAATATAAGAAAACATATGGCTCCTTTACCATGGTTATCCAACAACATTAAGTGGCAATGATCCAAAAAATTCTAAACATGCTTTCAAAACAAGATTAAGGCTTTGAGATTTAGGAAGGATTTGAAGCTGAAAATCTATAAACACCGACACTTAGGCCCTGCTTGGAATCACTTTTTATTTTCTACTTTTTGTTTTTATTTTTAAGAAATAGAAAATAAAAAATAAAAAATATATTTGTTTATCTGTTTTATTATTTTTGTTTTTCTATTTTTAAATAAATTTATTTTTTATTTTCAAAAATACTAAAAACATGTAAACACTATTTTTCTTTATTTTTATAACACCTAGTCATACTTTTCAAATTTTATAAGATTTAGGTTAGATTTTTTTTATTTTTTAAATTATATTATATAATATTATTAGTTTTAATTAATTTAATCTAATAAGATTTATCTTGAATATAGGATAATAGTAAATTAATTTTAATATATCATGTGTGTTTATATAAATAATTGATATAAATTATACATTAATTTGATATATATAATAATAAAATCAGCGTTTATTCAATCGACTCTTAAACATTGTTTATAGTCAAATCGGCGTCTTAATCGAATACAAGATATCATAATTTATTTGAATTCAAATGAATACATCATATGATCAAGGGGATCATTTTGAGCCGTCCGATGAAGTGGGTAGTATTTTGCATGTATTCTGACGTCCTCCAATCATAAAGCCTCATTCCTCATGAAGGCAAATGAAGGAGGAAGCAGAGAAGAGAAAGATCCTCCAAGCATCGTTATTCGGTTGTCACGTCGATCAAATATTCATCGACCAATTTCGTCATCATCAGAACTATCGTTGACATTATTAGTCATCGTCAACATTAACGTCAACATCGTCGCAACATTGTTTGTTATAGATTGTTGTCCCTTTCTATCTGATTAATAATTTCGGAAGATCTTTACTCACAGTACATAGTGGAAGCTTTTTAGCTAGCGTGGTTTTCCTCTTTAGGTTTTTTTCGCGTAAAATTGAGTTTTCTTGTTAAATTCTTTAAATCACATTGTCTTTGATTCTCCAGAATAAGCAAACTTTTACTCTATCGGTTTTCTAAAACAATAATATAAATTTGAATTTATATATTAATTCTTGATTGATTCTAATTAAATTTAACTTGGTTGTATAATAATATTAATAATAATTTAACTTACTTCATCAATAATTATTATTTAAAATATATTTATATTTTTCATAAATTTTATCTTTCTCATAAATTTAAATATACGTATGTATTTTACATTTCATGTTTATATTAACTCACATATCTTTCTTTTTTGTATTTCAACGAAATCATTAAAGTTTATCTTACTGAAAAAGATTTTTTTAAGTAAGATCAAAATATTATTGCTCAAATGTGTGATGTCGCATTGTAAATTTGTCAAATTTATTATGTCTTTATCAATGAAAATTCTTGTTTAATAGATTTTTACATTTTGAATTTTTTAAGGGATTCTTTTATGAGCAGTATTTGGGTTATTTTCGATGATTCAAATAATTTGTGTATTTTATTATCCTTTCTATCATTTGATTCAATTGACTAGAACATATATGTAGTCAATCAATTCTTCATTTATGTCACAAATATTTTTTCTTTATGTTAAAATAAGAAAATATCAAACATATTTTATTTTATTTTAAAATTTAAAAAATAAAAATACAAAGTGGTCCAAGTATTTATAGAGTAATAATTAATTTCATTATTTTATTTTTTCCATAAAATTTTAAAAAATAACAACTAAACATGTTTTTTTAAAAATTCTATAAAACACCAACATATTTTTACATAAAACAAAAATAAAATAAAACTTAAAACAAAAAAAAAACAAAAAATAGAAAGTGATCCCAAACAGCCCCTTAGTATTGTATATTCTTTGTATGATAAACATTTTAAGTCAAATTTATTAAATTAGTAAGAAAAATATATGTTAGCTTCAATATATTTCTTTTTTTATTTTATCAAGGCAGAGAATTTATTTCATTACAACAAGAAAATTTTTTTAGATTCCATATTATTATTGAATAGCAAGAACAATGCGTACATTATGAGACAGTTGATTTACCTAAGATGATGAGATAAAGAACAAATGAAGATGATCATTTTTGAGCAAAATAAACATATTTGAGAATCCAAGATTTTTGTTCTTTGCGTGTCAAAAAATTCATTAAATAGAGTAAATATTAGAGAGTATACACTAAAATTTTAATGTATAAGGCCTAGCTCATATCAAATAATCTATTATATATTTTGAGTTATAAAACTTCACTCTTCCATTATGATGGAGAGATGTGGTTACAAAGTTGTGATTGTACAAAATTAGACAATGACCTTAAAATAATGTTATAGCAATTGTATTATTCTAATTAGTCTTTGATAATCTCCAAATATTTGTGGCAAATCACTGGTGGTATCAACGATGATTGCTGATGGTGATTAACTTCAAGCATTTTAGTTTAACTCTTAGTTCTTCATTGGTATTATCTTTTTCATTATGAGAATAGAGTCATATTTATAAAATTTTGATAAGATCATTTTGATAATTTTAGTCAAAAATCATAAAACACTCTATCTAATAGTTCATATTAATTCTATTGATCATAGATAATTTAATGGGAATTTAAGTGCCTTAACAAATTTTGATTTTATTGATCTTGGTTCATTGGATCTCTCTTGACTCAATTCAACTATAAACTTTCTAAATTTAGAGATCATTTGATCATTTTATTAATGTATCAAAGTTTTAATTACATTTGAAGTTTGATTTAAGTTCATTTTAATTTAGTTCCAATTTGGTGATGGTAAACTCATCTTGTCAATTTATTTCTATAAAATCAATGTTTGGATGATTTTTAATTTAATTTTAAAAAATTAATGTATGTATTGTCTTATGATTCTTGCATGATTTAATTAATTTTATTGTGAGATATCATTTGCTCTTTTTGTGTGTCAAATATAGTCATAAAATATATTAATTTTTGTAAGTCTACATGATCTTGAAAATTATGCAAAAATAAAGATTAATTTTTTATTATCCAAAGGTATAATAATCTGAATGGAATTATATATTTTTTTAATTTTATTTCTATTTTTGTCAATTTTCATTTATTAAATCAACATGTATTTCAATGTGTATCTTACATGTATAAAAATAGTGTTCTATATTTATCATTTTTTTTATTTTGAAATTTGAAGTGGCACTTCTTTTTTTTTATTTTTAAGAATTTAAAGGGGCGTTTTTTTACCTACAAATATCTTCTAAAGGCTTAGGAAAAAAACTCACATTTTGTATAAATGGTCCGTGAATTCTCTTTTGCAGGCTCTAGTTCTCCTCTATATTGAGGTTTAAAATTATCTTGAATAGGTGTTGCATATGACTTTGTGACACTAGGCTTCTAGGTAAACCCCATTTGCAGGTTCTAGTTTATCTTTTACATCTTTTAAAGCTTTTTCTCTTCGACATAAAATTTAAATATTTATGTCTTTCATAAGTTTTATCAAATGGCAATATAAATTTATTAGTGAACATTTAATATCTTTTATAGGCATATACTTTGAAAAGCTTGTGATAAATACATACCTTCTAAGACTTTTTACCTTATAAAATTTTTAATATTTTTGTCACTTCTGAGACTTTCTCCGTCTAAGATATGTGTGTGTGTTGGTTTCAAACATCTTCTTTAAAATTTTAAAAGAATTAAATAAGATTGTATCGTTTATTTAAGAGGTTGAAATTATTTTATGAAAATGAGAGGTTGAAATTATTTTATAAAAATGAGTTATTGATATTTTAGATATGAGTGTTTCTTACTCTAAATATCAAATATGTTTTTATTATAAAAAGAATACCATTACAATAAAGTATTATTATAAAGTTGATATTTTTATGTACACTTTCAATAAATAGATTTAAAGAATATATTACTGAATTATTGATTCTAAATTTAGTATTAGATTCTTAATATGGATACTTATCATTCAAAATTGATGATATTTATTAATCTGAAATTAAAATTTATCTTGAAGACATAATTAAAATGAAGCTCATTAAAAGTAAATTTTTAAAAACTCTTCATAATTTTTTATTTATGTCAAGTATTAGCATTGATACATCCCGAAAATTCGATCAAAGAATCTCAGGCATTTTGAAATGCTTGATCTAATCACCAATTTGACAAACTTACGGCCCGTCTCGATGAGCGAACATAGCAACATCAAGCATAGTATCCGAGCTCGAATCGACTCGGATCAGCTATCGAGCATGAAAATGGATCGATCGCCAAATGGTCACCGACATATTTATAGTCGGTCGACTCAGAGGCGAATCCAACGAATCCAAGATCACCCAATTAGACATCATTAAGGCACCCGGATCATCAAAATCCACCGTCGATCGAGGGGATGCGCCGTCGATGGGAGTGGTTGGAGTTTTCCGCAATTTACAAGGCACGCCACTCCCAAAATCTATAAATAGAGCTTTATTCTCACCTTAGGGGACCGAATCGATTTGAAGACCGAGAGCTCGAGAACCACCGGTCGACTGGCAGATGATCTATCACCACCGGTGCCACCAGGTGGTGCACGAAGATCGAGCTCAGGAGATCGCCCGAGGACTAGAAAAGACCGGTTCGCTCCTTTCTCCGAAGATCAAGAGGTTGCTCCCGGAAGATCGTTCGCCGCTTTTGGGAAACTTCTCCCTTGGGTTGGAGTTGGCCAGATATTGTTCTACACTCGAAATATTGTTTCCGCCCCTATAAACACCTTCTTCTCCGAACTAACGAGAAGCGGACACGTATCTTTGAACACATAGTGAAAGTTCTGGTGCAAGGCCCGTGGTTTTCCCTTAAGCGGGTTTTCCACGTATAACCCCTGTTCATATCCCGCTTGTGTGTTGGATAATTTTTGGGCTTAAGATCTCGCATCTAGGAATAAAATTCTCAAACGCAGTTTGGCGCCGTCTGGAGAAAACAATTCCCCATTGCTATATCTCCAATATGGTTGGTAAGCGGGGTTTTCGCTCCAGCTCCTCATTCTCGGGATCAAGGGCCAAGTCTCCAACACTTCTCTACATAGACTTACGTCCCGGTGAGGTCCGTCGGGCCCTCTTTGGAAGATCGTTCAAGGATGGAGGATTCCCGAGCGAAATTCTTCGACTCTGCGAGAGGGCGGCAAAAGCGTTCCAACACTGGAAGAGCCGGGTTCCCGCGGCCCTCGGCATAATCCGATTTTCTTCACGAGAATGATTGCAGGAATGCGGATCAACAAGTAGAGAACCCTTGGCACCACATCCGGATCTTTGAACTTACGGATCGCCGTTCTACTCACCCCACGAATGGCTCGGACCTTCGGTGAAACTCCACGTCACCTTATCGCGATGAACTATGGCGAGTGCGAGGAAGAGTTCCGGGCAAACAATCAATGATCCATTCTCCACCGCCTCTTCCAAAACTTCGTCCTTCGGCGAGATCATCTCGCAATACCGATTCGATGAGATTCAAGCTTCCCAGCATGGACCCTTACGATGGCACAACCGATCGAGCATATCGATCACTTTCGAACGATCATGCACATTCGGCATGCAAATGACTCTGTCTTGTGTCAGGTATTCCCAGCGACTCTCAAAGGATAGGCTCGTACTTGGTTCTATTATCTCGCTAAGGGGTCCGTCCGATCATTTGGAGAGCTTCGATTTTTGTAGAAACTTCGGCGAACAAGAGAATCATCGAGGATTCATCACATCTCTCAGGAATCCATGAGCGATGGAGAGTCCCTCAAAGAATACTTCCGAGGTTCTCCTCACGGCGGCAGATACCGAGTAGATCCGGAACTTTTGAGGCGTGCTTCTGGAGGACTCCGGCCAGGATACTTCTATTCATCATTAATGCGGAGATAGTCCATTCTATCGACTGGTCCACGAATAGAGGCACAAATCTCCTGAAGCTATCGTGCTCATCGGCAGTTTGAACCACCAAGCAACAAGCGGAAGAAGGTTCCCAAAGGTGATGTTCAAACATCTCGAGAGAAAAGAAGAGGCATCAACCTCCCCAAAACCTCCTCGGCGACCTCGGATGACTCAATCGAGAGAGAAAATATCTGACTCTCAACCGTCATGAGCGAACATCCTCGGCTATTCGGAAGAGGATAGTCAAGTGGACCTTTAAAGACGGAATTGGAAATCAAGAGAAATTTTGCCACTTTCACCGCGGAGGGCACACCTGCGAAGAGTGCCACCAAGGAAGGAGGAGATTGAAAGACTAATCGTCGGGGTATCTAGGCCATTTTATACAAAACCAACCCTTTCGTCCGACAAATCTTTGGGGCAACCCGAGGAACCATGGCGGTCGGAGAGATAGAAACAATTGCGGGGAGGGCGGTGTTACTCAGTCAAATATTCATTGCCCTTCAAGAGCGGAAGAAGTCTCGGGTTGACCATTCTATCACCTTTGATGATTTAGATCTAGAGGGGCTTGGCATCCCACATCAAGATCCCCTTGTCATCAGTACAGGGGTCGGTGATCCATGCTTCAATATTAAAAGGATATTGATGACAATGGGAGTTCGGTTGATGTTCTTTTTACTCCACTTTCCTTAGCATGGGTATAGAAAGAGAAGCTTCAAAGCGGCGGTCCCTATGGATTTGATAATCGGCCGTATTAGTGGAAGGGACAATCGTCTTCCGTAACTCTTGGAGAATTTCCCGACACGCAACCCACTTGATACAATTTATTGTAGTCAAGTCAGTCCAGCGTGCAATATTTGGGAGACCTCTCCGGTCTATATTGGCGGTCACATCGTCTCACCTCAAGATAAAATTCCCGACACCAGCTGGCATCGGCGTGGTAAGTGGGAATCAGCTGGCGTGTTATATCAAGCAAGCCGACCATTTCGTCAGTAACCCTCAACATCGAGAACTTCGACCTACGAGATGAGGATGCCTCTGAAAGGGCTTCTCCAGTTGAAGATGTAATTTGTCTTCCTATCTCGGAAGTTGATTCATCGCGAAAGGTGAAGGTGGGATCGTTCTTTCGCGTCGAAATCGAGAATCACGTGATTTTCGCATAAAATCAAGATATCTTTGCACGGAGCGCGCATCGATATTCGGCATTGACCGGAAGTCATTACGCACTCCCTCAAAGTTGACTCAACCTACAAGGTGATCTGAGAAGAAAAGAACCTTCTACGAGCGATTGCGGGTCATAGAACAAGAAATCACCAAACTTCTGGAAGTCAAGTTCATTCGAGAAGTCTACTACCCCTCCTGGTTGGCTAACGTAGTGTTAGTCAAGTTCATTTTTTTTTTAGATTTACATACGTTTCACATAATTTTTAGATAATTATATATCTAATATCTAAATTTTAATTTTTACATACATAACACTCTAATCTTTAATATCACATCAAATATATCGTGCTAGAGAATTTTATTATCTGCGAGATCTTCTTCGTGGCAAAAATTATCCAACACTGGCGGGATATGAACACAGGGGTTATACGTGAAAAACCCGTTAAGGGAAAAAACCACGGGGCCTTGCCCAGTCTGTAGAACTTTCACTATGTGTTCAAAAGATACAAGTCCTTGCTTCTCGTTAGTTCGGAGAAGAAGGTGTTTCTGATGAAACAATATTCGTGTGTAAAAATACAATATCGGTCAACTCCAACCCAAGGAGAAGTTTCCCAAAAAGCGAGGCGATCTTGGGAGCAACCTCTTGATCTTGGGAGAAAGGAGGTCTTTTCTAGTCCTCAGGCGATCTCTGAGGCGAGCTCGATCTTGCACTTCTTGGTGGTGGCACTGGTGGTGATAGATCGTCGGCGTCAAGGTCGACTGGTGGTTCTCAGAGCTCTCTGGTCTTCAAATCAGATTTCGGTCCCCTAAGGTGAGAATGAAGCTCTATTTATAGATTTTTGGGAGTGGCAGGCCTTGTAAATTCGTGGAAAACTCCAACCACTCCCATGGGACCCAGTGCGATCCCTCGATCGACGGTGTATTTTGATGATCGGTGCTTTAATGATGTTGGGTGATCTTGGATTCGTTGGATTCGTCTTGTGCGCTCGATCTATAAATATATGTTTTGGTGACCATTTGGTCGGATCCATTTTCATGCTCGATAGCGATCGAGTCGATTTGAGCTTGGATCGGTATGCTTGATGTTGCTATGTTCGTCTCATCGAGGCGGTCGATTTAAGTTTCTTGAAATCGGTGATTAGATCGAAGCATTTCAAAATGCCTTGAGATTCGTGCTTGATCAGATTAATTTTCTAAGGATGTATCAGTTGCCCCCCTATTTTTGGGTGACATTATCTCATCCAAAATATATATACTGAAAATAGCAAATTCTTCAATGAAATTTGAGAGTCCATCAACTGCGCATTTTGAGAGCAGATCTTCATAACGGCAATATTATAACTGGAAAGTCACGAGGTAAAATGTAGGTATGTGTGGGTGCGATATTTTGAGGTTATGGATCGATCCGGTGCGAGCGAGGGGTTATGGCGTGGCGCCGCAGCGCCTTCATTAGTGCGGGTGGAGCGAGATGGGATGTGGTCACAGTGAGTTGCGTGAAGCCGCAGGCGGGCCGATCGGGTCGCGCTGTATGGCGAACTGAGCGCCATCAGGTGCGGAGGGCTGGCATGAGGCCGTCGAATCTGCGCCGTGGCATGGGCGAGTCTCGAGCGGCTGAAGCGCGTGGCCAGGTCGAAGCTGCGAAGACGATTGCGGGTGAGTTGACTGACCGGTTTCTATGTTGCGCGATGGGCCGGCGGTTCAGCGTGGGCGAGTCATGATGCCAGCTGAGTGGGCAGCGGTTCGACCCGTCATTTGAGCGTGGGCATGGTTTTCGGGCCTTGAGCGTCTTGGGCTGGCGCAAGCGCCCAGCTGGCTTCGGTTTTGCTTTTTGAGCGATTTTATGTTTTTTCGCTTTTGCCCTATAAGGGTATAAAACCCCAGGTAAAGGAAAGGCACACTTTCTCATCTCCTCCTCTCCTCTTAGAGTGCATAGCCTCCCCACGGTGGGAGTTTGGGCACTCTTTTGGATCAACCTCACTCCTCATCTCCACCAAGCCAGAGTGCATAGCCCTCCCCCTGGTGGGAGTTTGGGCACTCTCCTTGGAATAATTTTCATCTCGATCGTACGAGTTGCCGGTGTTTGTAGATGGGTGAGAATCTTTTGAAAGAGACAACGTCAGACCCCTTGTAGCAGGCGGACGAGAACCTTCTAAAATGGGAGGGCGAAGATTTGGGAGTCGTCGATCACGGAGACACATTGATCGTGCTTGGAAAAATATTATTTTCCAATGATTTGGTTCTTAAGTGTCCCGATAGAGCCCATTTTCTCGCGGGTATTTCACCACTTACGAGATGAGTTTGGCGCGGGATTGCGGTTTCCCCCATCCCCCGAGATGATCGCCATTTTGTCAGCATGCGAAGTTTGCATTTCCCAGTTTTCGAGCAGGGCAATGACGATCGTGATGGGACTTATAGTCTTTTCGGTGTGACCTTGACTGATTACCTGTGCGGATGTGCAAGTTTACTGCGATCATGGTGGCATTATCACTGCGAGTCGCTCTTGACCTCGGACGAAGGATCCTCCCAAGAGTTGGGCAAGCGATTCTTTTTTGTGAAGAATGGCGGGGTCTTCTAAATGGGGGCGAGATTTACCCATTCCCCTGAGTTGGTGATGAAGATATCTGAGAAATTCGAATATTGAAGATCTTGATTTGATCGATATATCAACAAATTTGTCGGGAGGAATCTTTGTTGTTCGGCGGGGCTTTCTATTCATCCGGCGGTCTTATGCAGTTGCATTGAAAGCCCAACAAAGAGGTTTCCGGGATCTCTCAGCGTCCCTCGGCTTCTTCCGAAGGACCCGTCTCCGAGAGGAAAAGGAGCGAAGAGGTGATGGTGATATCGAGATACCGAAAAGAGTCGGCCCGAGTAGTCGTCCCCCAAGGATCTTCATTCCTGAGGACGTGTTGAATCATTCCTGCGTAGGTCGTCTGCATGCCGAAGCACTGGTAACAATCCTTCTTGCGTTCATCATCTTTTATTTCCCATTTCCTTGTGCTTAACATAATTTTTCTTATTTGAATCGAAGAAGCAAGAACTTGACTTCAAAATGAACATTGTCTTTGAATGGGAATTGAGTTCGTGAAGGTCAAGTTTCTCCATGGTGAATATAAGAAGCGGTATGTGGAGAAAGTAAAAGAGATGTCCGTGTTGGAGAATCAACTTGATGAGTGCAGACCGAGTTGGCGACTCACTTCTCTTTCTTTTTAGGTGAAGTTGAGGACTGGGATGAATTAGTGGAGGCTAGAATAGAGGTTGGTTTATGAAAGGATCAAGATCTTTTGAGAAGGTTTAGGTCTTGAGGCAAGAAGCAGAGTTCTGCCTTTCGAGAGAAAGAGGCGCCTTATCTCGGGTAGAAGCGGAGGCCGGATCACGCGTGGAGGACTTCAAGAACTTCGGCGACCTTCAAGAGTATCATCAGATCACGCGTTGAGGCGAGACCGATATATGATGTAGAGGTGAAGGCTTTGGAGCGGCGGTGTGTTGATGAAGGCTTCATCCGAGGTTTCTTGAAGGGACACGCTTGGCGTGTATCTGGGTGTTGAGGTCCTTTCTCCTAGCCTAGCTTCCCAGACCTTCTAGCGATGGCGAGGATGACTCGGATAGTTCTTCATCATCTCGATGAGACCATCAAGAGGCGTGTAGTTGTAGTTCCTTTATGTTGCATTGTGTTGTATATTACGGTTGATTGTATGTTCTGAGAAATATTAACAATCCACAAAATTGTTTGTGAATATTTCCGGAGTTGTGTGTCAAAGTGTACTTTCGATGATAAAGATTGTGAAGAGATCATCGGGAATCCCTTTAGGATAATTTGATCTATTCTAAGATCATTACCAGAGTGTTACTTGATGACAAACTTGCGGAATATATTTATAGAGGTTCTCTCGAACCTCTCGATCTATCTAGGTTGTGTATCGGGCGTTTACTCGATGATGTTAACGTTATGGAGAAAGTTGTAGGCGTCTATAGAGGATTGCCAACTTATCCAAGGTTGTTTATCGAGTGTTACTCGGCGATGTTAACGATAGGAAGATCGGTCAATTCGGGATCGATCTTACACGAATGAGATACAACAATGCATATCTCTTGAGTGGTGTTTTAAAATGCAAGCATAAGCAAGAAAAAGTCACAATAAGTATGAGAACTTTAACATGAGAAACATAAATCCAAACACCTTGATGCCAAGGTTGGACAATAGGTACGACAAACAGAGTATCGATAAATATTTAATTCGATAACAATAATTGCAATACAAACATACACGATGATAATGTTTTTCGCATTCACTAGAATAAAAAAGCTGATACATCCGGTAGTACGGAGGTTTGTAGCATTCAGTGCGTGGGAGAGTCTTCCCATACTATCCTTAAGCTTGAGCGTGCGGGCTTGATTTTAGACACCACCACATACTGGGCCTTCCCCGGTGAGAGTTTGTTACATTTGTGGGCCTTTTCCTGAGTCGAGACTTAGGGGAGAGGTCCCCAACAGATATTGGCTTTACCCTTGGTTGAAACCTCGAGCCATCCTTTCGATAGGAAGCCATTCTTGACAGACATGGTCTCTTGAGGAGATCGAGATGGAATCAGCTTATCGTCGTTGCTGTCGGCATCAAAGTTATGGGTTCTAGGGCTCGGGACCCCATTGTCTGGAATAAGACCTCGGTTCGGCCGATTGTGCGTTTCTCCGGTAGGGTCCTTGATGTAGTGCTAAGCCCAAAGAACATTGGATAGTTCTTGACCCATTGCGTGGTTGGTCGTGTCTTTAGCCCTTTTAGTATTGTCTATTGGTGACTTGATTACGCCCATTTCTGTGGATGGGATATTTGTGTGGATTAGCGGATATGCGACTCACGAGAAAGATGTGAATGTCTTTCACGTGACTGCGTCCCATTATCGGTGATGATTTTTCTTTGGAATGCGAAATGATAAATAATATTTTCCGGACAAATTGCTTGGCATTTGTTTGGTGATTTTGGCCGGTTCACTTCCACCCAGTGAAGTAATCAACGCGGTATGAATTTTCGTTGCCAGTGGCAATGGGAAAGGGTCCCATTATATCGATCCCCATTGAGCAAAGGGGCGGGCTCGATTGTGGTGAGTTCTGAGATGGTGTATGAGTGAGATTGGAATGGACACTTGTTACACTTCTTTACAAACTCAATGCGTCCTTCTTCATTGTAGGCCGGTAAAACCTTGCCTCATGATTTTGAGGCGAGGGCTTTTCCTCCCAAATGTTCACCACAAATTCTTGAATGAACCTCTCGCATTGCATAGTTAGCCCGAAGGTGGTAGACACTTTAAGTAAGAAGGACGCTTGTAGTTCATCACCGATTATGGTGAAGTTCTCTCACATGAGACGGATAGCATCGGTGGGGTCTGGCAAGGCCCGCTTTGAAGAAAGGACATGATGTCAATCCATAAAGATTCTTTTGGGTCCTCCAGATTGTATCACCCAAGGGCGCTTGAATCTTGGGAAAGTGGATGTCCTCATGTATTTTCTCTTGAAAAGATCTCTATCATTGTTGTGGCTAACTTGGAGAGGGCATCGCTGCTGTTCGCTCCAGAATATGAGTTATCGATGGGTCTCGATTCGGCAAGAAGTGACTTTGCCAAAAGACGATCTTGCAAGCTCGGATGGCGGTTGCTCAGTCTCCTTCAACTGTGAGGCCACAAGGCGTGAGTCGTAGATGGCTAAGTTCGGACCTCACTCAATGGCGAGCCTTAGTCCACACTACGAGGGCCTCGTGCCGACATTATTGGTGGTGGGGAACTTTAGTGGCAGTACTAAAGTTATTTTACTTGGGAGATAAGCAAAATTCTGCTCCCGGAGTACACGAAGCTCCATCAACATATAATGTCCATTGATTTGTCATGGAGTGATGAATGATCTTCAGGTGGTGATGGGATGGTACATTCTACAACGAAGTCAGCGAGCACTTGTGACTTTATATCAGGACGTGGAAGAAAATGGATGTCAAACTCTCAAGCTCGACCGACCACTTCATCAACCTTCCAGATACATCGCTTTTGCGAATAGTTCTTAATGGAAGATGAGTGTAGGCGTTGATGGTGTGGGCTTGAAAGAATGCGATCGCAATTTTGCGAATGCACTAGACCGTCTTATCTGCTAGTGGATAGCGTCCTTGTATCAAAGGATTTTTGTGACATAAGTAAATGGGTCGCAATGAATTCTCCTCGTATCGACCGCGGACTTATGGCATGAGAAGAAATAGCAAGATAGATGTGACTTCTCTCCTTGGATAGGCTTTGATAATAGGGGAAGCTAAATAGACTCGAAGTTGCTCAAAGCGTTTGACATTCATCATCCACTGGAATCCATTTCCTCGTGCACCCCAAGATTTTGAAGAATGGTAGATACTTATCTCTGGCGGGCCAAGAATCGTGATAAAGCTGCAATCCTTCTAGTCAAACGTTGGACTTCCTTGATCGTTCTTGGAGGTGACATATCCTTGAGTGCTTTTATCTTCTCGGGGTTGGCCTCATCCCGAGTGACCATGAAGCCTAGGAATTTCAGGAAACTCAAAATGCACTTGGGTTGAGCCGCATCTTGTAGTGTTGAAGAATGTCAAAGCACATTGCGGTCAATATCGTGATATTTCCAAGCTCTTCACCAGCACATCATCAACATACACCTCCATATTGTGCCCTATAAGATCCTTGAAGATCTTATTCATAAGGCGTTGATATGTTGCTCCGGCATTTTTTTGTCGAATGGCATGAGATAGCGGTATAGTCCCTTATGTTTGGAAGGATGTTGCTTCCTCATCTGTTTTGTTCATCGATTTGATTGTAGCGAATAGGCATCCATGAAGCTTCGGCATCGATGTCACGATGTCGCATCAACTAGTTGGTCGATACGAGGAAGCTATCTTTTGGGCATGCGATTAAGGTCGCGTAGTCGATGCACATTCTCCAGGAATCGTTGGCCTTCTTGACTAACACTACGTTAGCCAACCAGGTGGGGTAGTAGACTTCTCGAATGAACATGACTTCCAGAAGTTTGGTGATTTCTTGTTCTATGACTGCAATCGTTGAAGCGAAGGTTCTTTTCTTACGTATCAGGCTTGTAGGTTGAGTCAACTTTGAGGAGTGCGTAATGACTTCGGTCAATGCAGAATATCGATCGCTCGGCAAAGATATCTTGATTTTTACGCAGAAAATCTACGTATTTTGATTTCTGATCAGTAGACAGCAACGATCCCACCTTCACCTTTCGCGATGGATCAACTTCTGAGATAGGAAGACAAATTACATCTTCAACTGGAGAAGCCCTTTCAGAGGCATCCCATCTCGTGGTCGAAGTTCTTGATGTTGAGGTTCGCGGCGTAAATGGTTGCTTGCTTGATATAGCACGCTTGTGCTATCTGTTGATTCCACTTACCACGATGCCGGTGTGTGGAATTTATCTTGAGGTGAGGCGGATGTGCTGTAGAATATAACTAGAGGTCTCCCAAATATTGCATTGTGCGTGGTTCGACTTGACTACAATAAATTGTATCAAGTGGGTTGCGTCGGGAAATTCTCCAAGAGTTACGGAAGGCGATTGTCCCTTCCACTATCTGGTCGATTATCAAATCCATCATTGGGCCAGTTGAAGCTTTAAAGGTGTTACTTGATGCTATCTCTTTAATATAGCCGGTAGGATGTTGGCGATGTTGAGGAGTATATTTCCTCTCGATTGAGTCATCGATCACGTGAGAGGAGGTTTTGGGGAGGTTCGCCTCTCTTCTTTTAAGATGTTAGAACATCACCTTTGGGAACCTTCTTCCGCTACTTGGTGGTTCAAGCTGTTGTCGATGAGCCGATAACCCCGTCGTGATTTGTGCCTCTATTGATTGACCGTCATAGAATGGGGTCTCCGCATTAATGATGAATAAGTATCTGGCGGAGTCCTCTGAAGCCGCCCAAAGTTCAGATCTACTCGGTATCGTCAGGCTTGGAGGAGAACCTGCAGTATTCTTTGAGGACTCTCCATCGTTCGGGATTCGGAGATGTGATGAATCCACGATGATTCTCTTGTTCAGAAGGCTTACAAAATCTGGCTCTCCAAATGATGGACGGACCCCTTAGCGGCGAATAGAAGAATGGCTATCCTTTGAGAGTCGGAGACGACACAAGGAGAGTCATTTTGCGGTGAATGTGCATGATCGTTCGAAAGTGATCGATATGCTGGATCGGTTGGATCGTAAGGTCCATCGGGAAGCTTGAATCTCCTCATCGGGTATTGCGAGATGATCTCGTGGCGAAGTTTTGGAAGCGACGGAGAATGGATCATTGTGATTATTTGAACTCTTCACACGGCGTAGTTCATCGCGTATAAGGTGGCGTGGAGTTTCACCGATCGAAACCATTCGTGTGGGGTGAGTAGAGAGCGTGATGAGTTCGACATCGGATGTGGTGCCAAGTTCTCTACTTGTTGATCATTCCGGTATCATTCTCGGTGGAGATTATCGCGAGGCGTCGAACAGCTCTTCCGGTGTTGGAGCGTTTTTTGCGGTCTCTCGGAGTCGAAGAATTTGTCGGGAATCCTCCATCCAAATGCGATCTTCCAAAGAGGCTGGACCCTCACACGAGGGACAGTGCTATGTAGAGAAGTGTTGGAGACTTGCGTCCTTGATCCCGAGAATGAGGAGCGTTGGAGCAAACCCGGTTTACCAACCATATTGGAGATATAGCAATGGGGCTGTTTATTCCCAGACGGCATGCTGCGTCTTTGGAGAATTTTATTCCGGTAGATGCGAGATCTTCGTTGTAGCCCAAAAATTATCCAACACACAAGCAGGGGATATGAACACAGGGGTTATACGTGGAAAACCCGTTAAGGGAAAAAACCACGGGGCCTTGCTCAGTCTATAGAACTTTCACTATGTGTTTAAAGATACGTCCTTGCTTCGTTAGTTGGAGAAGAAGGTGTTTCTGAGGAAACAATATTAGAGTGAAAAAATACAATATCGGTCAACTCCAACCCAAGGGAGAAGTTTCCCAAAAGCGGCGACGATCTTGGAGCAACCTCTTGATCTTCGTGAGAAAGAAGCGGCAACGGCTTTTCTAGTCCTCAGGCGATCTCCTAAGGCGAGCTCGATCTTGACTCTTGGTGGTGGCAGTGGTGATAGATTCTGCGTCGGGTCGGGTGGTTCTCGAGCTCTCGGTCTTCAAATCGATTCGGTCCCCAAGAATGAGCTCTATTTATAGATTTTTGGGAGTGGCGGGCCTTGTAAATTGTGGAAAACTCCAACCACTCCCATCGGACGGCAGTCGATCCCCGATCGACGGTGTATTTTGATGATGGGTGCCTTAATGATGTCGAATTGGGTGATCTTGGATTCGTTGGATTCGTCTTGATGGCCCGCTTCGATCGACTATAAATATGTCGATTTGGTGACCATTTGGCGGATCGGATCCATTTTCATGCTCGATAGCTTGATCCGAGTCGATTCGAGCTTCGGATCAAACTGATGTTCTATTTTCATCTCATCGAGGCGATTGTTGTGAAGTTTCTTTGAAATCGTGATTAGATGAAGCATTTGAAAATGCCTTGAGATTCGTGCTTGATCAGATTAATTTTCTGAGGATGTATCAATTATTATCCACTTTTTAAAAGTGAAATATAATTTTTTAAGCATAGAAAAATATTAGATAAGTAAATATATAATTTTAAATGCTAGATATGTAAACTATTTATTTATGTATCTCATTTGAACTAATTAAGATATCTATCTATCTATATATATATATATATATATATATATTCCTCAACACTTTGTATTTAAATTAGTGGACAATGAAGTGATATGATATATATATAAGCCTAATTTTAAAGTATTTTTTTCCAACAAACTTAATATATGCATATTTATATATATATGTATATATCAAAATTGTGAGAGAAAGGGAGGTTGAGGATTTAATATTTCATTAAAGTTGAGTGAAATTAATGATATAATAAGTGTTATAATTATTTAAATATAATTTGAATGATATAATAATATAATTATGTAAATATATGATAAATAAATAAATAGAACTCATAGATAAATAATATCATCACTAATTTTAAATTTAAAGCTCAATTGATATAAAGTTCATCAAGATTAATGTATTAAAAAATTCATCAAAGCGAAGTTTGATAATTGATGTGCATGTGATTGAATATCTCTAGAAATTAAAATCTTTTCTCATTCAAATTCTCTTTTAACTATCATATGATCAATCTAACCATCTTGACGATAAGGCAAACTCGATGGTATCAAAAACATGATCAGCCGATTGCACTTAGATAGTTGAACATAGAGCTTTCATGAGCTCCCATCTTCGCCAACTATGCTAAAATTGATATTTGAATTGACTTCAATTTGGTGATTAATTAAATATGTTTCTAGTGATTTTGTAGAATTGACTTTTATGATCTAAATGAATACTAATAAATTTGACTTAAAATATATTTGAGTGTTTAATATTATTTTTAATCATTATGTCTATTGTATGGTAACTTTTTCTTAGATTTAAAAGATGAAAATTTATAATATTTCGTTGAGAAAAAATGGTCAAAAATTATGATGAAGCATATTGATGAACAAAATAAATTATAACATCAATGTTTAAGAGCAAATCATCTTCCAAAGAAAGTTGAATAAACCCCGGAGGCAAGGACCTCTTCTTAACTATTATATCAAATAAAAACATAAAATAAAATAAAAATTATTATTTCATACCATATTATTATTGAATAATAAGACCAATATGTACATTATGACACATAATTGATCTAAGATGATGACATAATTGGTCTAAGAAATAATTTATGAACCACATGCATGTTAATATTTTTATTGATATATTATTTTCCATCCTTACATTTTAAAATAAAATAAAGGGGTTTTTACATACAAAGCACATAAATTCATAGTATTTACATATTTAACACCTAAAACATACTATTTACACATTTAGCATCCAAAATTTCTATAGATGCAAAAATATAGAACTCCAATAAAAAAATCTAACTGCTGTGAACATTTATCATTCCATCTCTTCTCGTAGGAACGAATGACTTCTCAATTGTTGAGCTGGAATGAGCGACTACTCCATTGCTACAAGGGCACAAACAATCTTATTTATTACTTCGTGTGATAAAGTTACCTCTGCGGTTGGAGCGAGCTCTTGCATTGGTTGCAACATTCCCTACTGGACATCATCCTAAGCTCCATCTTGGCTATTGAAAGAGACGAAGGTTGAATTAGGTAATGGTTTTATCTTTATTTATGGTTTAGTGGCCTTACATTTCTTCCCCACTCCATTGAATCTTTGATATTTAACCTTTGAGCTTGAGTGGGCCTATATCTGACATTTTGTACCTTGGATATTCTCTTATGGCTTTTGCATTTATGGGTTTAGCATTATTGGGTTCCATGTGTGTCCATTTCAAGCTTGATAAGAGAAGATTGTTCTTTCAAAATTTTCAAAGTTTGCTTCTAGGTATCCTATATGCCATTACGTACCTCATCATGTTTTATGTGTTTTGATCTTAGCCACCTTAGATAAAACCAATAATAACTATAGATGGATAACTTCACTCCATCTTTGGCCGACAAGAAGATATCCAGGATCACATATAACTTATTCTTGTAGTAAGCATAATGGATCTTTTAAGAGATTATATGTAAACTTTAAGGTTTTAATCTTTGTTTATAAACTATTTCGTTTCATTTTTTAAATATACATTTGCAAGCTATATTTGTTTACCGATTGTGCATAATCATTCGTATTTCAAAATATAGTGAATCCTGCTATCCTCTACACTAGCCGGTGTTTAGTGATTCCATGCAATGGAACACGGAGATAATGGAAAATGCAACTTGAATATTCTCATATATATTTTTAATCCAATAAAATCTGAACTAAGCTATTCATATTTAAACAATCGTTGAACTCAACACACAAATTACATTACAATTAAACTTGGATTACATAGTTCATATTTACACACAATTCTACTTAAAATGTAGATTATAAGTACAATTACTATTAAGAGTATTATTACAACTTTATAATGAAATTTAATGACTTCAAAATTCTCATGATTTCTTTTTGCTTCTTCACATTTTCTTCTTGCATCTTCACGGTTCCTTTTGATCAATTCTTCAATAAGAACTCTAATCATGTTATTCATATCACATGTGTCATTCTCAATTTCATTAATGCATTCATAGAAGTTGCAATCATTCTCTGTTCGATTCTTGGGATATCGATAGAATGTTCTTCTATGATTTTCTCTTTGATGGGTGGTGTATACAAAGCATAATAGGTTGCATCTACAATAAGTTTTATGAACTCTAATACTTCTCGAAATGGATGAGTTATTTGAGCTCATCTTTGAAGGATGCCACCTATTACATTTAATAATAGATGCCGGTTAAAAATTTTTTTAGCAATGAATATATATTTTTTGAAAAAAGGTATAATATAGAATAGCACTAAAGCAATGCAAATTGATCTCAAATAAGAACCTTGAAGATTTCAAATGAAAATCATGAGAAAAGACAAGATTAAACTAGTAGTAACATAAGATTTCACGATTCATTAGCTTTTTTATAACTGAAGAAAATTTCAATAACAAAAGACTTATCCCAGTAGTACTAGAAGATTTCAAGAACAAAGCTTTCACATTATACATAGCTACATAGAACTTTTCTCTGATCTAAAGAACTCGACAACCATCCAAAACTTTCACACTGCAATGAAAAGCATCATATAATCTGCACACCACATGGCTTCAAAAAAAGGATTATGAGAGGAATAAAGCTTTCAACAGCTAGCCTAAATTAATGAAAAGTTAATTGCTATCAATACCCATCCTAAAGCAATGAAGCTTCAGATTTTAGCAAACTTGTTATTTAACTATATATGTGACTAATAATTACATATGTCATTAGCCAAGATGCCAAGCTAATTGCTTAATGAATTTATTTCATGTTCTGATCTGCAATTGATTGGTAGTGAAAAGATGAAAATACTCAAAACTTACTATGACAACAATATTACAAGGTGTAATTTATGCAACTGTATATTAAATCGAAAAGGGGAAAACAAGAAAAAAAAACAAAAATACATGCACAACCCTTCCTTGCTCCAGTTGAGATTACTCATGCCACTAATGCAGCGATTTCTACTATTTCTAGCATTGCAGGTGATTCGAATACTATAATGCTATTGTTATTTGAAAATATAATTTGAACCATAAATATGTTTCAACCTAAGGAAATCTTTTGTTCATAGCCCTAATCAGATCATTCCTTGCAAGAGTCCTCCACTTTCTTCTTTGCAATCTATGCAGCCGTTTTATAGTGAATAGTAAAGTAAAAAAGCAAAGAAAATTACCTTCAAAATCCCAATGAGCATCTGTCTAGAGTCCTCTGCTATCTCTTCGCATACAAAAAAATAGAAGAGCTCGACAAGGGCGACACGGTTGTTATATGAGTGATGACGGGGTTGTTACACCCAAGAAGGTGACCTTCTCAAAGGGCGAATAGAAAAATAGAGAAGAGATAGGGTTTTGGGAGGAGATAAGACAAAGAGATAATATTAAGCATAGGAAAGTGTTAGATAAGTAAATATCTAACTTTAGGTGTTAGATATGTAAATACATAAGAATTGTGTGGGGGATTTACATATATACCACACAATTCTTATATATTTACATATCTAACACCCAAACTTCAATTTTTACATATATAACATCCAAATCTTCAATATCACATCAAAAATACCATCATAAGTCACTTTTTAAAAGTGAAATGCACCTTTTTAAGCATAGGAAAGTGTTAGATAAGTAAATATCTAACTTTAGGTGTTAGATATGTAAATACATAAGAATTGTGTGGTATGTATGTAATCTTCCTAAGATTAAACTGAGTAAGGGTTGAAGGAGTAATAGAATGCTAATTTTATGAGAAATTTAATGTTTAGGTTTTAACTGTGTAAATAATATATTTTAGGGGCTAAATATGTAAATACTATAATTTTATGTGTTATGTATATAAAAACTCCTAAAATAAACTATTCTATACTATGAGATATTATTATTTATGAATTTTGAATATAATTATGAGCAAATGTTTAAAATAAGTATGGTTTAAAATGTAATTAGTAAATTAAGTATCACTAAAAAAATTTAGAAATAGTATAATTAAGTTCTACTCTCAACTCACGTGGTAAGGAAACTAATTTGTGTGTTATAGTAGCTAGTCGCCCAGTTAGTGGGTGACTAGGTCAGCTATCTGTCACCCAATGGCGGGCAAGTAGCTCAGCGTCTAGCTAGTCTCTCGATTCTTGGGTGACTTTTGCAAATTTTTTTTTCCAATTGGGTTACACCAACTCATTAAGCATATTCAAATCGTTAAGGTGAATTAATATCAGGCATATTGAAGTCATTAAGGATATGTACATATGAGCTATTACATCAAGGATTGGCTTTAAGCCCTTATATTTTTTTTCTTTAGATATGGATGTTCTTACTAGGCTTTAAGCCCTTATCTTGAATTATGGAGGTCAACCTTAGAGTCTAAAGGTTTTCATTTAAGTAGATCTAAAACTAAATATTTGGATTATAAATTAAGTTGTACAAGTTATAGTGTTAGTGTAATGACATTAGGTGAGCGATTCAGATGAGTCATTAAAAAGAGAAAAGAATTTAAGTTATAAAAGTCATTACAAAAAGAGTGAGTACAAGTCTTTCAGAAATGGATTATCCAAAAATAAAAATAAAATAGACAAAAACCAATGTAGTACTGACGCATAGGTCACATTATCCTAAACAGCTAACGCCTCTGTCGTCTGCGTGGAATCGCACCACTCCTAGGTGTGTACTAATCAAGTGCACGTGGTGGACAATCACGCAGCTAATGGTGGCCCTCCAATGCAAGATCTTCAGAAGTCTGTGTAGGATAGTCCTGTATGGGAAGAAAGGCGACTATGACTCATACGTAGTCGGTATGTAAGGGACCCGGATCAGATGTGGGCGATGCCCCAATCATCGTGGGACATCCTCTCAGAGGCTTATCATAATGTGGGTTGCCGATATGTAACCACAATCTCAAGTCTCTGCATAACATCTCGTACCTATCTACAGCTCCCTGTAACTCGTGCTCATCTGTATGGCTGGAAGATGTCCTGAGTCACCAAGATGTGCTTTGACTGCATGAAAAAATAGCATATGAAATTAGCCTCAACTAGGTACGTAACATATTGAATTTAACAGAATACTTATGTTGATGTTTACATATATGCGCTCTACAAGTGCTCTAGGATAGTAAGTGGTAGGAAGATCTATCGGAGCGATCAGTAAGTAGAGAGAAGCACAAGATCTGAATCATCACATGTACTGATTGATAGCCATCAGCCTGTCCTCATCTTCATCCAAGCCCTCAACTATATAATCCCTCCTCTCTCAAGAGGCAATGTCCACCTGGTGGTAATCAACCTAGTCTAGATCTGCTTTACCTCGACCATTAACTCTTTTGAAACTAGGATCAAGTGGTGCCACATCAACTCTGGGTATGAGTCCAAACTGTCACAACACTCAATCAGGTAAGTGTCACTCCACCCTCTTCCAGCTGATCAGCGGGACTCATGCCAACCATATATCAGAGCCTGTTGAGCATGTATGTGACAGGCGATGCGTGATCTGCTAAGTATATGGCTCTAAAATCACCTGTACATATTAAAAATTATATTAAATTAGTATACACATTATAAAAATTAGAATCAAAAAGTACTCTACAAGTCTTACCTGTGTATGCAGCAAATTATTCAGCTCATTCCTATATGATTCCACGTTCACCATTCACATCTGGCGAACATATCTATTGTTTCACCTATGCACACAACACATTTTAAAAAAACATATAAGCCAAAAATTAATAACTGAAAAAAATTAAAATATACCTCAAACTAATCAGAGACCAAGATGATAGCACGCGTGGTCGGCCTTCCCACATGATGATGCTCCCAAGACTATATTTGCAAAAGGTATAGATAGCCAATCATATTGGCCCTGTTGGGCCTAGTAGACTCGTACAACTCCCTGTAGAGGTGGGCGAAGCCTCCCATAGACAGCAATCGAATGAATCTAGGTCCTCAAGTAAAAGATACCGTAGATGGACCTAACTCGACGTGTCCGGCAAGAGGGAAGCACCCAATAAGAAATAAAATGCAGGCACATAGGTGCCTGAAGAACTCCTCAATGCTCAGATGAGTATAAGACTCCTTGTAGAAAGACCACCAAAGCCACCTCACGCATGCACGTCATACCGACCGACCATCTGAAGGTCGGTGATGTGGTCCGACGGTCATGATACACCACATCTGGTAAGGGATGTCGAACCAATAACTCATCATAGCAGTCTGGCTAGGGTGGGCATGTGTATGTGTAACGTGGTTGTGCATGTGTAACATATAAACTAAAATATAATAACACTTATAGTATTAGGGTGGGTGGCTCTATGACAACCATGTAGGGAGGCTATGCTAGGGTGGACCTCTGTATGTGGCTACTCCAACTGTGGGGTGTCCTCCCTAGCATGACCCCATCGCCTACGTCTAACAGGTGGGCGGTGTTCCTCAGCCATCGTACCAGTTGAAAAAAACATACGCGTTAATCAATGTCAGGCAATTATAAATATTAAATGAAAGGCTGTAGTGTAAAATAAGCCAAAAAAGAGTACATCAACCTACATGGAAACTCAAACAAGGAGTACATAACATATAAATTATTTGCTATTGTAACTACAACATACCTTCTACTGTTGACTGGGCACGATGACTTATAGTGGCCAACTATCTTGCATAAACTACAGGTTCTACTACTGCTAGCTCTATTTTCATCCATTGTATTTGAACCTAGTGGTGATGTCTACGACCTTCTATGAAAATTAGGTGGCATAATTCTATTAAACATTGCTCAACAAAGTAATAATTAGAGCTTAAGCAAAGTGTAGAACGCTTGAATATGTGACCTTATACGATGCAAAGTGTAATCGTGACACACACATCGTGATTTAATCTTAACACCGTAACAATAACATGTAGGCATGACCAATGATATATGACTGTCTTATTACAACTGCAGCTATACTGACCATTATCTAACAAATCAACTCTAAATGATCGGCTTGACCTATCAAATACCTACATCTCCCGAGGGTTGATGTTCATCGATTCTGGGAAATGTCTGGCATCCCTTTCAGTTTGTAATATGGTAGATACCCTTTGGGTGAACATAGATAAATTGGCCTCCTATTGCTGAGTTGTAGATGTAAGTCTTTTCATAAATAGTGCAACTAAATTGTAATAAATAGCAGTGATTAGAGCCACTACTCATAGTCTCATACACATCATCTCCTGCAGCACTCTGAGGCACATATGATTCCTCTAAACAATAAATAACATCATCACTGCCATAAAACTCATAAGTAGGATGACATACATTGATATTAAAAGTAACAGTGTAAATAGAGAAAGATAAAGAAGGTATTACTTGGGAATCAATTCGTCAAAGCTGCTTTGTGTCGCCACAAGAGGCGCGAAATGTATACGCCGATGGTATATCTGCTGACCTTAATATCGGATCAGCTGATGTGGATGCAACATTAGCATCCTCTATTTCCACATACAACACTAATATACGACAAGAAGCTTCATCCAGTATAACGTCATAAACTTCATCATCAGAAATAACAAACGCTATAAATCTATTACCCACTGGATAACGATAAGTAAGACTGATAGTGTGGTGCTCTGAATCCATGTGCAAGGATCTCATAATTCTTTATCTCAATTCCAATAAGGTGATCTGCCCTAGAACCTTAACTAGATGATTTCGACCATCCATATAACTTGGAATGAACTACTCATCGACACTTAGTTCACCTCCATAAAATAAGATCAATGAAACAAACTCTCTACTCATTCCTCAAATAACTGAAAACTAATCAATCATATCAGTATTCCCTAAATTTAGAAAAATATCGCGTGTCCAAATTTATTTGTAGTACAGACTACATAAATCAAATGATATTTAACTCAATTGACACGTTATGCGAACACATCCATCTAAGGTAACTTGCTCTAAAGGTAACTGGCTCTAATCTTATAGTCAATTGCAACGATACAAATCCTACTCATATCATTTATAAATATTTCACAATCATTTTTAATAATATACCTGACATATATTAAACATTAAAGACTGTATTATCACCCAAAATTACAAATCAAATACCTGAACCACAACTCTAACCCAAACATACAAATCAAATCCTAGTACAAAACTCTAACCCCACAACTCTAAGCCCTAGTACACACAAGCTACTTAATTATAACTAAGAAAAATTAGGGATTTACCATGTGTTTATGAAGAACGATGATAATGTGTGCTAAGAACTACAAAATTCGCTGCAGGAAACTTCCCTGAAAGAAACGGAGCAGCCGAAATCATCCCCGGAAGCTAATGTTGGGTTCTAAGGGATCTTAGCTGGAGAGGAAACCCGTTGAATGTAGAGGACAGGGCTGTCGGCCAAAAAAATGATGACGGTTTGGCAAGAAGCGGAAGGCGGAGCAATGCCGGCGGTTGGAGCAAGGCCGATGATTGCCGGAAAAGTCGGAGAGGAAGGTGATCATGCTCGGAAGGGAGAAATGGGGTGGGTGGCTCGCGTGGAGGCTTCGGATGTGGCAAGGAACTCAGATTGAGGGAAAGGAGGGCTCACGAATATGGTAGATCGATCGATCGGTCCTATTTATTTACCCCCGCCTAGTCGTAATGGCTTCAACTAAACGCGGCAAAGACACCACACGTCATAGCTACATGAACCTAGTCAACTTAAGTGAACTATATCTATTTTTAATTTTTTTAATGATACTTAATTTACTAATTAAGTTTAAAATTGTACTTATTTGAAAAAATTGCCTATAATTTTATACTAGGACTTTAATAATATAGTATAGTATAATATTTATTAAACACTTCACTCTTATGTATTAAATGTAAATTATCATATATTAATGTGCATTTTATATATTATTTGCATAATAATATATAATATATATATATATTAATATATGATAATATGTAATAATTTAAAATTAATATAAAATAATTATATATTATATGAAGATCGCATGATGTTATATTATTAAATATTAAATTATATGAGAGTTACACACGTAATAATTTCTCTTTGCAACATGGAAGGGGAAAAATATTACGTGTGGAATCCGGACGTAGCTTTACGTCCGGACTCCAATCCTAGCGTTGCACGTGTCCATCATTAAAAAATCTCAATTTTTCATTTTTTTCAATTAACTGCACTATAACTCGATGGCGCATTGATGACGCCGTTAACGCTACCCCGGGCCCGACCCGACCCATCTGTTCAAACAACGGGAGAAGAAAATATCATGTGCGTTGTTCCACATTCTTCGTCACAGAATAGTTTAGGGCTTTCTTTTTGTGTAGAAAATTTTCTCCTTCTCCACGCTCCCATTCCCTCGAGATTTAGCAAATCTTGGGCATTAAAATTGAGGTATTATAGGCACCTCACGAGGTATTTCTTCCGCATTCTTGAACTTTAATAAATTTAGGGTTTTCTCACATTTCTCGTCAGTAGGAGAACATTTGCTACATTTGAGTTCTTTAATTGAATGGAGATTATTTTACTGATATTTAGAGATGTTTTGCATGTGTACTCTCTGTACTGTCATGATGGTACACGTCATTATTTTCAAATTTTTTAACTGTTGGGCTTGTCATATGTTTAGTATATCACATTGTAGAATGTTTGGTGATGTTTCATGAAGGATTTGATGAATTCTGGGGCCTCTTTGGATATAATATGTTCAGTTGATGGTATTACAATTTGTTTATAGGTTGATTAATGGATGTTTGCTTCAGTTTTGCATGTGTACTCTCTATACTCTCAGGAGAGTACAACCCATTTTATTATTTTTTAAAAGACTTCTGATCCTGTTTGGATATAATATGTTTAGTACATGGCTTTAGAAGCAGTTTGAATGCTGATTGGTGAGTTTTTAGGACTTTTTTTGCATGTGTACTCTCTGTACTCTCTAGAGAGTACACCCCATTTTATCAATTTCTTTCAGATTTTAAACCCTATTTGTAGAGAATATGTTCATTACATTCCATTGGAAGTAATTTGGACACTGTTTGGTTGGTTTTTAGAGGAGTTTTGTATATGTACTCTCTATAGTCTTATGAGAGTACAGATTTTTGTATCATTTTTTTTCACTTAGTTTGGCCTATTTGGAGGTAATATGTTCATTACATTCTATTAGAAGTAATTTGGGAGGCTATTTGGTTAGTTTTTAGGACAATTTTGTATCTGTACTCTCTGTAGTACAGAACATTCTTATCATTTTTTCAGATTTTTATGCTTATTTGGAGGAAATATGTTCATTACATTCCATTATAAGTAATTTGGAGGCTGTTTGGTTATTTTTTAGGGGAGATTTACATCTGTACTCTCTATACTCTCATGAGAGTATAAAGCATTTCTCTTTTTTTTATCGATTTCTTGGCCTGTTTGGATATAATATGTTCATTACATTCTATTTAAAGCAATTTTTAGGCTGTTTGGTTAGATTTTATTAGAGATTTATATCTGTACTCTCTATAAGAGTACAGAATTTTTTTCATTTTTTTCCAGTTTCTTTGGCCTATTAGGAGAAAATATGTTCAATACATTCCATTTGAAGTAATTTCTAGGTTGTTTGATTCTCTTTAAGGGGAGATTTACATCTGTGAGAGTACATAGGATTTTTCTCATTTTTTTTTCCAATTTTTTTGGCCTATTTGGAGAAAATATGTTCATTACATTCCATTTGAAGCAATTTCTAGGCTGTTTGGTTAGTTTTTCGGAGAAATTTGCATATGTATTCTCCGTACTCTCATGAGAGTACAGAGCATTTTTTTTTAATTTTTTTTCTAGTTTCTTTGGTCAGTTAGGAGAAAATATGTTCATTACATTCCATTTGAAGTAATTTTTAGGCTATTTGGTTATTTTTTATGGGAGATTTGTATATGTACTCTCTGTACTCTCATGATAGTAGAGAGCATTTTTCTCATTTATTTTAGTTTCTTTGGCCTATTTAGATATAATATGTTCATTACATTCCAGTTGAAGTAATTTCTAGGATGTTTGGTTGGTTTTTAGGTGAGATTTGCATCTGTGCTCTCTATACTCTCATGAGAGTACATTTTTTTTATCAATTTTTCCACTTGGTTTGGTCTATTTGCAGGGAATATGTTCATTACATTCCATTGGAAGCAATTTGGGAGGCTTATTAGTTAGTTTTTAGGAGAGTTTTGCATGTGTACTCTCTGTACTCTCATGAGAGTATAGAGCATTTTTTTCATTTTTTCTAGTTTCTTTGGCCTATTAGAGAAAATATTTTCATTACATTTCATTTGAAGTAATTTATAGGCTATTTGGTTATTTTTTATGAGAGATTTGCATCTGTACTCTCTGCACTCTCATGAGATTGTAGAGCATTTTTCTAATTTTTTCAATTTCTTTGGCCTGTTAGGAGAAAATATGTTCATTACATTCCATTTGAAGCAATTTCTAGGCTATTTGGTTGGTTTCTAGAAGAGATTCGCATCTGTACTCTCTATACTCTCTTGAGACTACAGAGCATTTTTCTCAATTTTTTCTAGTTTATTTGGCCTGTTTGGAGGGAATTTGTTCATTACATTCCATTAAAAATATTTTAGGAGGTTGTTTGGTTGGTTTTTAGGATAGTTTTGCATCTGTACTCTCTGTACTCTCTCAGTACAGAGTATTTTTTTTTTCATTTTTTCCAGTTTCTTTGGGCTGTTAAGAGAAAGTATGTTCATTACATTCCATTTGAAGCAATTTCTAGGCTATTTGGTTAGTTTTTAGAGCAGTTTTGTATCTGTACTCTCTGTACTCTCATGAGAATACAGAGCATTTTTCTCATTTTTTTCCACTTAATTTGGCCTGTTTTGAGAGAATATGTTCATTACATTCTATTTGAAGTATTTTGGAGGCTGATTGGTTGATTTTTAGAGGAGATTTGCATTTATACTCTCTGTACTCTCATGAGAGTACGAATTATTTTTATCATTTTTTTCACTTGGTTTGGCCTGTTTAGAGGGAATATGTTCATTACATTCCATTGGAAGTAATTTGGAGGTTATTTGGTTAGTTTCTATAGGAGATTTGCATCTATACTCTCTGTACTCTCATGAGTACAGATCATTTTTTATTATTTTTTTCCAGTTTCTTATGCCTATTTGGAGGAAATATGTTCGTTACGTTCCATTGTAAGCAATTTGGAGGCTGTTTGGTTAGTTTCTAGAGAAGATTTGCATTTGTGCTCTCTGTACTCTCATGAGAGTACATTATTTTATCATTTTTTCACTTGGTTTGGCCTGTTTGAAGGGAATATGTTCATTACATTCCATTGGAAGCAATTTGTAGGCTATTTGGTTGGTTTCTATGGGAGATTTGCATCTATACTCTCTGTACTCTCATGAGAGTACAGAGCATTTTTATTATTTTTCCCAATTTTTTATGCCTGTTTGGAGGAAATATATTCATTACATTCCATTATAAGCAATTTGGAGGCTGTTTGGTTGGATTCTAGGGAAGATTTACATCTATACTCTCTATACTCTCATGAGAGTAGAGAGCATTTTTATCATTTTTTTCCAATCTCTTTGGTCTGTTTAGATATAATATGTTTATTACATTTTATTTGAAGTAATTTTTAGGCTATTTGGTTAGTTTTTAGGGGAGATTTGCATTTATACTCTCTGTACTCTCATGAGAGTATAAATTTTTTTATCATTTTTTCACTTGGTTTGGCCTGTTTGGCGAGAATATGTTCATTACATTCCAATTGAAGCAATTTGGGAGGCTGTTTGTTTGATTTTTAGGGTAATTTTACATCTGTACTCTCTGTACTCTCATGAGAGTACAAAGCATTTTTTTCATTTTTGAGCAGTTTCTTTGGCCTGTTTGGAGGAAATATGTTCATTACATTCCATTATAAGCAATTTGGAACTATTTGGTTGGTTTTTTGGGTAGTTTTGCATCTGTACTCTCTATACTCTCATGAGAGTACAGATCATTTTTCTCATTTTTGAGCAATTTCTTTAGCTTGTTCAGAGGAAATATGTTCATTACATTCCATTATAAGCAATTTGAAGGGTGTTTGGTAGATTTTTAGGACAATTTTGCATCTGTACTCTCTATACTCTCATGAGAGTAAAGAATATTTTTCTCATTTTTGAGCAGTTTCTTTAGCCTGTTTGGAGAAAATATATTCATTACATTCCATTATAAGCAATTTAACGGCTGTTTGGTTGGTTTCTAAAGGAGTTTTGCATCTGTACTCTCTGTACTCTCATGAGAGTACAAAGTATTTTTCTCATTTTGAGCAGTTTCTTTGGCCTGTTTGGAGGAAATATGTTCATTACATTCCATTATAAGTAATTTGGAGGCTGTTTGGTTAGTTTCTATGAGAGTTTTGCATCGTACTCATACAAAGCATTTTTCTCATTTTGAGCTTCTTTGGCTTTGTTTGGAGGAAATATGTTCATTACATTCCATTATAAGTAATTTGGAGGCTGTTCGGTTGGTTTCTAGGAGAGTTTTGCATTTGTATTCTCTGTACTCTCATGAGAGTACATAGCATTTTTCTCATTTTTTCCACTTGGTTTGGCCTGTTTAGAGGGAATATGTTCATTACATTCCATTACGAATAATTTGACGGCTGATTGGTTGATTTTTATGTAAGTTTTATATATGTACTCTACTCATGAGTACTGAGCATTCTCATTTATTCCCACTTTGTTTGTTGTTTGGAGGAAATATGTTCCTTACCTTATATTTGAATTAATTTGGAGGCTGATTGATTGGTTTTAAAGGCAGTTTGACATGTCTACTCTGGACTTCATTGTGCTGATAATGTTCTCATTAATTGACTTTTTATTTTGAAGTGTATAATGTCTGTGAGAAGGATAACTTTGAGATGCAGGCCTAGCACCATTAGAACAATGTTCAATAATATTGCAGCACGCTTATTGATGAAGTCATTCACATTTTAAAGAGGCTTCATTTGCATCAATTTACTGGACCCCACGGAATTCAGCAAGACTCAATTGTCATCACGTCAATCCTGTCTTGTTGGGATATAGAGAAGCAAGCATTCTTTTTGGGTGGCCAGTGCATTCCTTTCACCTCTGATGAAGTTGCAGTAATTGTAAGGATACTAAACAGAGGGGAGAAGGTCTTATGGTAGAAATCCACATGCTTTATTGGGTATAAGAATAAACTTGAATTGGATCATTTGCTATTTGTCATTGTACATATGCGTTTTCCTTTCAAATCTTTTTTTATATTCTAGGGTGGCATCAGAATTGATTGACTACGCTGATGACATAGATAAATTTGTTGAATACAACTAGACAGAGGCCATTTGGGTCTTTTGGTTTCACAATTTGATGGTATTACATCAAAGATTCAGACACAAAAGGCACCCGGGTACTTGAGTGGCTTTTTCACTCTTCTTATGGTATGTTTTATATCTTCAGTTATGTATTATTTGATGCATTGAAGTTAACTTATATAAATATTCATTGTAGATCTGGGCAGTTCAGCACATAAGCATTATAAGGTCATCATTTCCATCTGCAAAGTCACGTATGTTGCGATGGCCAAAAGTAAAGTTTGCAGACGATGCTTTCACTAGTTTGGGAGGACACCAGGTAACATATAATAATATCACTTAGTTCATATAAGAATGTATTTATTTATATTGTAAGTCATCACATTTTCTTATCGGTTTAACAGTGCGCTTTCATTAGGACATATTAGAAGAGGAGACCTGGTTCCTTGAATCATTGTCCCATGCCCAACATATAACCCTTGTTGAGCCCGATAGCAGTCTCATTCTAAGTCCACTGAGTGCAGCCCCCACTGAATCTCCATATGTCTCTCCTCGATATTCTCCCCCTTCCAATGTATCTAGCCTACCCTCTACTACTACCTCCACAGAAGGCTTTACGGTGGAGAGGATACTTGCAGGTTTCAAGGCCTTGGAAGATATTGTGTCATCTTTTCAAGCAACAATGAGAGAGAATGGATGAAATTGATTTGAGGTAACTTGTGATCAGGGCTGGCCCCAACATCCCATGGGGAAGCTCCTGTGGAGGCGACATTTACATTATTTTAAAATTGAAGATAAGATTTACATTATTTAAAAATTAATAATTATAGAAATTTGTATTGCATAATTAAGGAGAATACAATTGAATGATACTTGATATGTCAAATCAGACGCAAGTAATAAACCATTATACTCAATCACATTCATAATGCCACAATCTGAAAGTATAAAGGAGAAGCAATATAAACCAATTAACATGTAAACTTAGGGGCTGTTTGGTTGCCTGCATTTAGAATGCAGTGTAAAGTGAAATACAGTGTAAAGTGAATACAGTGAATTCTGAATACTTTACAGTTGTTTGGTTTTATGTAAAATATACATGTATACTATTTTTTTGGAGCATATGTAAAGTAAAGTAAATACACATGTAAATATTTGGTTGGATGAATGTAAAGTAAATATTTGTATTCCCAATACCTTATTATATGTAAATTAATTATAAAATTTATTCACTAATTAAAGTATTCAATTAAAAAATAAATATTATCAAATAAAATATAGATAAATTATAAATAAAATTTTTTTCTTGACTAAAAAATAAATAAAATCAAATACAAATAAAATTTATTTTGAATATTTAATTATTAGTAATTAATTTACAAATTTTCTAAAATATTAAAATAAAATCAAATACAAATAAAAATTATTTCTAATATTTAATTATTAGTAATTAATTAACAAATTTTCTAAGATATTAATTATCAAGATTTAATATTTATTTATTAAATAATTTTTCTTTAATAAATAATTTATGCTTTAATTATTTTTTTATTAAATAAAGAAAAATTTAATAATTATTTTATTTTTTTTATTTATCGTGAATTATTTATGATCAATTTGAATAAATATAATTATATTTATTAATTTTTAATTAAGCTATAATAATATTTATTTTAATTAAATTTAAAATTAATATTATGAAGCGAATTCAAAAAAAATAAATTAAAAGAAAAAAAAATTTTCCCGACCTCCCGCCCTCGAAAAACAAAAAAATAAAATTTCCGCTCATGAAAAATTTTCCCAGCTCAGCTCCGTTCGTAGTGTAAAGGAAATCGCTCGTTTGGTATTTAATTACGAAAATAAAGCAGGAAAATGAATATCGTAAAGTTTACACGGAATTACATTATCAAACATGAAAAAAGAAGAAATGCACGTATTTGGATTACTTTACACCGTAATTACTCGGAACCAAACAGCCCCTTAATATTAGTGGGTAAGATTATTATACTTAAAAATCTATAATAAAGAAAATTATGTTCTTTAAAAATGGGCTAAATTCATTTGTATGATTATTTTTTAAATGTTTGAAATTTGTTTGTATCTCTCAAAATCGTGCTTCTTGAAATCTACTTTCTTCAAGCCTCAGAGCTCTATCTTCTCTTTAGCTTGATCTCTTCTCATGTGAAGAATGAGGGACTATTTATATATTAGAGGAGTGACGTTCTGTAAATACATGTAAAATCCAAACCACTTCATCGGACGGCTCAAAATGATTCTCTTGATCATCTGATGTATTTTAAGTATTTGAATGCTCAATGAAGTCAGAATTAGGAGATTTTGGGCTTGTTAGATCCGACTTGTCAAGACGCTCGATTTGACTATAAACACTTCATATTTAGGAGCCGACTGATATCACAAAGTTTTCAATAAGTGTTTGATCAAGGTTAATCTTGATTCAGAATCAGATTACTTTCGACATCAAGATTCATGCATTATATATATATACACATGAGATTTTAACCAAGATCATGCTCATCTTTTTTTCTTTTAACTTATATAACAGTGGGTAAACTCTATTGTTCATAATAATTTGAGATAAATTTTGTACCTCATGGGCATATATTTAATCTTATTTTATATTTCTTCATTTTTATAATTGGCTATGTCAAGCCAAACTCAATGTTTACTTGAAATCAATTTTTATTTCTTAAGAAAAGCTTGAAATTTACTCAAATCAATTCAAATTCAAGATTGTGAGCATTTTTTGGTGTTTTTGTTATTTTTAATAGATGTAGAAATGGAATCACTTTTTTATTATTTTGATATTTAGAAAGAAAGAAACTTTTAATGACCTTGGATGGAACTATCATAAGATATATTCAAGTTTGAAAAATACAAGCAATGAGAGAATTATAACCCATGAAAATATTTTTAATACTTTGAAATGTAGATTGTATTTGAAGGGTATAATTATGAAGCATTTATGATAGTAAAAATATTCATAACTTAAAATTTCTTAAAATTTGTTTAAAATGTGATTCAATTTAAAAATGATTGGAGCTAATTTTATATACACATGGTTGATTCAAAATGATAATGACCCTAGAAAAATAATCAGTGATTAACTCTTACTCTTTGATATACAAAGCATCAAGTTGACTTCTTAATGTTTGAAGTTGCACATTTTTAACCTTCTCTTATCTATCATAAAAGATTTAGAACTTTTCTAATGCTTACTTGGCTTAAGTAATTCTTGATTTCTTTGTCTCTTTCTTTAAAGTCTTTTAAACTATACTTTTGTGCTAATTAATAATAAAATTAACTTCTCACTTAGCTCATCATAGACTTTTTTTCATAACCTCCAAAATGTTGTACGATTCAAGAAGTGTCTTCATTTCCGTAGTCTAATTTATATTATAATGGTAACTTGTCTTGAGCATCGAGACTTTGTAGAAAGACATATCATCATTCTCCATCTCTTTAGAATATATCCTTAAAAAAACTTGCGTGGTTACTTTTTGTTAAATTTAAGTGAAGAAAATTTTCAAAAAATATTAGAACTATGATGAAGCATATTGATGAACCAAATAACAAATAACATTAACATTGAATAGCATGCCATCAACCAAAGTTGAATAAAGAAGGGAGGAAGGGAAAATCTTTGGCTAGTAAGGACTTCAAATAATGATTCGATGATAAAATGAATTCAAATAAAGAGAATTTCAAGTTTCAACGAATTAGTAATTGTTCAATTAAACATAAAAAAATTGTATATTAATTGATAGAAAATATTTTCTATGAATTTATGAAAAACATTTGTTAGTCTTAAGTGTGGATTACAAATAAATAGGCCAACTCAAAACCATATATTTTATTTAAAAAATATTTTTAAGTGATAAATTCTGCAATATAAGAAAACATATGGCTCCTTTACCATGGTTATCCAACAACATTAAGTGGCAATGATCCCAAAAAATTCTAAACATGCTTTCAAAACAAGATTAAGGCATTGAGATTTAGGAAGGATTTGAAGCTGAAAATCTATAAACACCGACACTTAGGCCCTGCTTGGAATCACTTTTTATTTTCTACTTTTTGTTTTTATTTTTAAGAAATAGAAAATAAAAAATAAAAAATATATCTGTTTTTCTGTTTTATTATTTTTGTTTTTCTATTTTTAAATAAATTTGTTTTATGTTTTCAAAAATACTAAAAACATGTAAAAACTTTTTTTCTTTGTTTTTAAAACACCCGGTCATACTGTTCAGATTTTTAAAGATTTGAATTTGATTTTTAAAATTTTTTAATTATATTATATAATATTATTAATTTTAATTAATTTAATCTAATAAGATTATCTTGAATGTAGGATAATAGTAGATTAATTTTAATATATCATGTGTGTTTATATATATAATATAAATTTAAATTTATATATTAATTTGTGATTGATCATAATTAAATTTAATTTGATTATATAATAATAATAATAATAATAATAATTTAACTTACTTCATCAATAATTATTATTTAAAATATATTTATATTTTTCATAAACTTTATCTTTCTCATAGAATTTAAATATGCGTGTATGTATTTTATATTTCATGTTTATGCATCAACTCTAAATGAGTATCTTTCTTTTGTATTTCAACTTTTCAAATCGTTAATATAGTTTATCTTACTGGCGAGATTTTTTAAACATCGGCGATGATCAAAATATTATTACTCAAATCGTGATGTTGCATTTGTACGTCAATTTTATTATGTCGTTAATCAGTATGATTCTTCTTAATATATTTTTACTTTTGAATTTTTTAAGTGATTCTTTTTATGAACGAATACTATTTGGGTTATTTTGACGATGATTCAAATCTAATTTGTGCACATTACTTTCATTGATCATCGATTCTATTGCATTTGATTGATTCGACGATAGAACGTATATATAAGTCGGCGTCAACATCATCTTCATTTACGTCACAAATATTTTTTTGCTTTATGTTAAAATAAGAAAATATCAAACATATTTTTATTTTATTTTAAAATTTAAAAAATAAAAAATACAAAGTGGTCGCAAGCGGCCCCTTAGAGTAATAATTAATTTCATTATTTTATTTTTTCCATTAAAATTTTTAAAAAATAACAACTAAACATATTTTTTTAAAAAAACTTCATAAAACACCAAACATATTTTTGTACATAAAACAAAAATAAAATAAAACTTAAAACAAAAATAAAAAATAAAAAATAGACAGTGATTGCAAACAGCCCCTTAGTATTGTATATTCTTTGTATGATAAACATTTTAAGTCAAATTTATTAAATTAGTAAGAAAAATATATGTTAGCTTCAATATATTTCTTTTTTTATTTATCAAGGCAGAGAATTTATTTCATTACAACAAGAAATTTTTTTTAGATTCCATATTATTATTGAATAGCAAGAACAATGCGTACATTATGAGACATAGTTGATTTACCTAAGATGATGAGATAAAGAACAAATGAAGATGATCATTTTTGAGCAAAATAAACATATTTGAGAATCCAAGATTTTTGTTCTTTACTATTGTTGCGTGTCAAAAAATTCATAAAATAGAGTAAAGATTAGAGAGTATACACTAAAATTTTAATGTATAAGGCCTAGCTCATATCAAATAATCTATTATATATTTTGAGTTATAAAACTTCACTCTTCCATTATGATGGAGGAGATGTGGTTACAAAGTTGTGATTGTACAAAAATTAGACAATGACCTTAAAATAATGTTATAGCAATTGTATTATTCTAATTAGTCTTTGATAATCTCCAAATATTGGTGGCAAATCACTGGTGGTATCATCAACGATGTTTCGATAGTGATTAACTTCAAGCATTTTAGTTTAACTCTTAGTTCTTCATTGGTATTCTCTTTTTCATTATGAGAATAGAGTCATATTTATAAAATTTTGATAAGAGCATTTTGATAATTTTAGTCAAAAATCATAAAACACTCTATCTAATAGTTCATATTAATTCTATTGATCATAGATAATTTAATGGGAATTTAAGTGCCTTAACAAATTTTGATTTTATTGATCTTAGGTTCATTGGATCTCTCCAATCGGACTACTCGACTTGATTCAACTATAAACTTTCTAAATTTAGAGATCATTTGATCATTTTATTAATGTATCAAAGTTTTAATTACACATTTGAAGTTTGATTTAAGTTCATTTGAATTTAGTTCGACCAATTCTTGGTGATGGTAAACTCGTCTTGTCGAGACGTATAATTTGACTTAAATCTATTAAAATCAATGTTTGGATGATTTTTAATTTAATTTTTAAAAAATTAATGTATGTATTATCTTAAGATTCTTGCATGATTTAATTAATTTTATTATGAGATATCATTTGCTCATTTTTTGTGTCAAATATAGTCATAAAAAATATATTAATTTTTGTAAGTCTACATCATCGCTTGAAAATTATGCAAAAAATAAAGATTAATTTTTTATTATCCAAAGGTATAATAATCTGAATGGAATTATATTTTTTTTTAATTTTATTTCTATTTTTGTCAATTTTCATTTATTAAATCAACATGTATTTCAATGTGTATCTTACACGTATAAAAATAGTGTTCTATATTTATCATTTTTTTTTATTTTGAAATTTGAAGAGGCACTTCTTTTTTTTATTTTTAAGAATTTGAAGGGGCGTTTTTTTACCTACAAATATCTTCTAAAGGCTTAGGAAAAAAAATCACATTTTGTATAAATGATCCGTGAATTCTCTTTTGCAGGCTCTAGTTCTCCTCTATATTGAGGTTTAAAATTATCTTGAATAGGTGGTGCATATGACTTCAATGTGACACTAGGCTTCTAGGTAAACCCCATTTGCAGGTTCTAGTTTATCTTTTACATCTTTTAAAGCTTTTTCTCTTCGACATAAAATTTAAATATTTATGTCTTTCATAAATTTTGCCTCCAAATGACAATATAAATTTATTAGTGAACATTTAATATCTTTTATAGGCATATACTTTGAAAAGCTTATGATAAATACATACCTTCTAAGACTTTTTGCCTTATAAAATTTTTAATATTTTTGTCACTTGTGAGACTTTCTCCGTCTAAGATATGTGTGTGTGTTAGTTTCAAACATCTTCTTTAAGATTTTAAAAGAATTAAATAAGATTGTATCGTTTATTTAAGAGGTTTGAAATTATTTTATGAAAATGAGTTGTTGATATTTTAGATATGAATGTTTTTTACTCTAAATATCAAATATATTTTTATTATAAAAATAATACCATTACAATAAAGTATTATTATAAAGTTGATATTTTTATGTACACTTTCAATAAATACTACAAGTGATTAATAATAGATTTAAAGAATATATTACTGAATTATTGATTCTAAATTTAGTATTAGATTCTTAATATGGATACTTATCATTCAAAATTGATGATATTTATTAATCTGAAATTAAAATTTATCTTGAAGACATAAATTGATGATAAATACACTTTAGCATTTTAAAAATGAAGCTCTAAAAGTAAATTTTTACAAACTCTTCATAATTTTTTATTTATGTCAAGTATTAGCATAGCAAATAAAAGAAGATTTTATATCCTTTAATTAATTAATTAATTAGATTGATCGTCCCACTACTTATTAATTTTGGCTACAATGATTGAATATGTATTTTCAATAATGATATTGTCATGGTAAGATTACTGTTTTTATGTATTTTCAATAATGATATTATCATGGTAAGATTACTGTTTTTTTTAAGCTCAATGATAACATATATTGAGAAGGATATTATAATGTACTTTGAAATTTAATAATTGATGATTTTGATACAAAATAGTGTCATATATAATTTAAAATATTTAATAATAATAGGCATTGTTGCGTGCTAGAAAACCAGTTATGATAGAATAAAAGTTTACGCTTAAAGTGGAAACAACAGATATTTGAAGAATTAACAATAAAACACCAATTTTACGTGAATAAACCTAATAGGAAAAAAAAAAAACTACTAGAGTAAAATCTTCCATTATGTATCTATTTCAGAGTACAAAATTTTCTCGATAATGGGATTACAGAATTGTATGTGAGAATGGCAGATAAAGGGAATCCCAGAATCACGCAACAACAACCATATAGTCATGGTTAGGTTGTAACAGTTGATAGTGGTAGTAGATGATGGTGAATAGCGAGTCAGCGTGATAGCGATCGTCGTGGTGACCCGGGATGGCGATGGTCAGTGGCCGACGGTGGTCAGCCGGTGTGGCAACAAGATAATCAATCGGCAATGGCGGCCAGTATCGATGTCAGCGAGAGATAATTAATGTGATAGTGGTAGCCGAAATGAATGGCCGATGATAACACGGCGGTAATCCGGCAATAGTCAGCGGCGATGGGAAAACGGTGATAGCCAGCTGGCAGCGGCGGCAGCAGCAGTAATAGCAGCCAGCAAGGCGAATTCAACAGCTAGCGGCAATGTCAGCAGTGCGGCAACATCGAAATCGGCGAAATAACCCGCGATGGTGTGATAGCCAGCGATGCGGCATGTCGGGGAGATGACCAACCAGCGGTAAGCGTGCCGGCGGCAGTGATGGCCATACCGCAGCGCGGTGGTTATGGCGTGGTGCGATCGTCGAGTGGTGGCTTGATTATGCTTGGAGGATTTTCATGCTTTAGAACTCTCTCCTCTCTTTAGCTTGGGCCTCCCCTCATGTGAAGAATGAGGGGCTATTTATAGATTAGATGGGTGGTGTTTCTGTAAATACATATAAAATCCGAACCACTCCACTCCATCGGACGGTTCAAAATAATTCATTTGATCATTTGATGTATTTTAAGAATTCGAATGCTCAAATGAAGTCAGAATTATGAGATCTTTGGCTTGTTAGATCCTCTTGAGGCCTTCGATTTAATATAAACATTCCATGTTTAATTGTTATTTAGGGATTTAACTGATATCCCAAAGTTTCCATGATATTTAAGTGCTTGATCTCAAGTTTCAACTTAGGATTAACTTGCTTTTGGCATCAAGATTCTTACTTCGACTAGTGGTATTTTAAGTGTCATATTAGGCATATTAAAAAAAAGATATTTTTTCTTAATTTGTAAGTTGTTCTTAGTTATTTATAATTTAATCTTTTTAAACTTTTATTTATTTTGCTTTTAAAATTTAAAATTTTAATTTTAATATATTTTAATTATTTTTTATTTTGCAACTCATTTTTTAAAGTTTTGATTCTGTATATATATATATATATATATATATATATATATATATATATATATATATATATATATATATATATATATATATATATATGTATGTATGTATGTATGTATAGATATGCTAAATTTTCAAATTAAACTGATTATTAATTAAATTAGCTAATTAGTCAATTTTAAAAAAAATTAAAAAAAATAGGCTGTCATGATCGGGCGCCTCGGCTGATCGCCTTATTCTAATATTTTTTTAAAAAATTAAATTGTCGATCCACGTTTTTTATCTTCGGTTGGGCACCGTCGGTCACTGACAGGCGGCGGCCTGAAATATTTTTTTAAAAAAAATTAAATTATCAGTCCACATTTTTTGGCCATATCAGGCTCATTAGGTATCAGATTTTGGCGTACTTGATATCGTTGGAAAGATAATAAAAAATTCTACAACTTTTATGTCGACAACTTTCAATGAATCTCGCCTGGTGAGCCGCAGTTTTTGCAAATGTGTGACTTCTGAAGTTACAAAAAATAAAGATATTAATACAGCTCTCATTTTTTGGCTATATCAGACTCATCAGGTGTCATATTTTGGCTTGCTTGGTATCATTAGAAAGTTAATGAAAAATTCTATAACTTTTATGTTGACAACTTTTGATGAATCTTGCCCAGTGAGACGCAGTTTTTGCAAATATGTGACTTTTAGTTATTTTTTTATACAGTAGACGACATGTACTCTTGGCTATTTTTTATTTGTAAATGTCAGATAGGTCATCTTTAGTCATTCATGTACTCTTGGCTATTTTTTATATAGTAGATGGCATGTACTCTTGGCTATTTTTTATTTGTTATCTTTAGTCATTCATGTACTCATGATTGTATAATCCTAGTGTAGTTTATTATTTGTTTGTTTTGATTAATTCAAATGTGAGAAGAAATATTCAACTGGAATTACATAAAGATTCAAACTCAATTTATATATCGAATATAATGGGAGCATTTGATATTATCAAAAAATCATATATATTCAAAATATTATATGACTAAAAGATGGCGTCATTATATTTATTTTCTTGAAGTCACATATTTGCAAAAACTATGGCTTTACGGCTCACCGGGTGAGATTTGTCGAAAATTGTCAACATAAAAGTTGTAGAATTTTTCATTATCTTTCCAACGATACTAAACACGCTGAAATCCGACATCTGATGAGCCTGATATAGCCAAAAAATGAGAGTCGATATATTTATTTTACAACTGACAATCACACACGCTTGAAGATTTGTCGAATTTGTCAACATAAAATTGTATAATTTTTCATTATTTTTCCAACACTAAATGCACCAAAATCGACAAAAAATGTGAGCCAAAAATTTAATTTTTTTTAAAAAAAAATTCAGAATATCATCGGTGTATAGCAGTTCTATTTTAATTTTTTTTTAAAATGGCTAATTAGCTCATTAAATTTATAATCCTGCCTAATTTAAAAATTAAGCCTATATATATATATATATATATATATATATATATATATATATATATATATATATACAAAGTGTAGTTTTTGATATACTTGTACATTTTGAGGTTTTTCTCTTCTAAGATTTTTGATGTACTTTTTACTTCTAAGACTTTTAGTATTTTGAGATTTTTTTGATAATTGGAGATCATATTAATCATTCGCTCTTTCTTGGAGTCTTTTTATTGATGATAATGACCTTGCCCACAATTAGGTTCTCATTAAAACTTTCTCAAGGGAAGGCCTTCTATAGGTTATTAGTGGAAACTGTATCTACTATCTATTCTCATGGTGCCTGTTTAGTGAGGATATTATCCACTTCTAACTTCCTATTGAAACTATCTGATGCAGAAATCCTATCTACTATCTATTCTCATGAATAATTTGAACCTTACTAGAATATGATATTGAAGAATTTCTTTAGTAAAGGGTGTAGTTTCTTGAAAATCATGGAGGGTGAAAGATTGAGATTATTTTTAAAATAGGCTTAGTGCTAATGATAATTAGTTGTTTAGGCACGAAAAAAATATAATTAGCAAAATAGGCCAAGTCGTCGCGGACGTTTGTATGAGAGAGAGAGAGAGAGAGAGAGAGAGATTTTATTTTATTAATTTTTTTAAATAATATAATTATTTAAAGTATATAAATTTAAAATATTTTTTATAAAATATTTAATAACTAAATATTTATATATTTAGTTATTAATTTTTATTTATATATATAATTAAATATATAATTTAAAAATATTTTTAATTATATATATAAATTTATAAATTTATTTAATATTTTTTTATTAATTAATAATTATTTAAAATATATAATTTTATTAATTTTGTTAATATATATATAAACATATTTAAAATATATAAATAAAGTAATTATATATATATATATATATATATTAGGAATTAGGAAACCCCATTATATCAGTATTTTATTGCACAAAAATAAGGTTACAAGATCCTTAAAAGGGGTTACACCAACTACTTTGCTCAAAGAGCTACAATCAACCTAAGGGAGAAAAACCCCAATCTAAATACATCCAAATTCCAAAGGAAGCATTCAAACACATAAAAGAAAATACTAAGCTGGAGCAAACACGCAAAACCATAAGAGAACGACAAAAGATAAAGCGGTTAAGGTAATGCCGAATAAGTGGAGGAAAACACAATAAAGTGAAAATGATATTAAGGAAATGTGGTAAAATAGGCTCAGCTCAATCACATCCTTTTGGGGAATGCTGTATGAGCATCAGAACTTCAGGAAGGGTTACATCACAGAGCAACTAGAACCAATAGGAAGTGAGATCGTCACACGCCATCATAGCCAACAAACAGAGAATGCAACATCAGGTTGTTGATAGATAAGTGAGCTTTATAACGCAAACCTAATCAAGCTCATCTCGAGATTAAGACCATCCCAATAGAGTATATCGATTGCACAATAAGCCCCGAAACCCTCCTTTATAAATAACCTTGGGGTAATAGTGATAAAGTAAAGCATTGTATTTCACCCGGTATGTAATACAAACATTTAAAAAAAATCCGATAATTGCATTTAGAGGCGATAATACCGTAAGAGCATTCATGGGTGCCATATAGGTAATTCAGTTATGAATCGAACGGATAGGAGAAGCAGTTAGTAAACCGGTGAGTATCATCATCCGATGATATCGTCAACCACAAGCAGCAAACAGAATAGTTATTCACGGCGGGGCGGCATTTTCCAACCAAAAAAAAGGAAATACCAACATATTAAAGAAATGTAAAGCCCATTTTAACCCATCAATCATGTGCGGCGGTATATGCGACATATATGAATATTGGTTAGCGAGCGTGACCAACAATTACGAAAAAAATTTTTGATCGGCATTACCACTCGATTCTGACCATAAGCGAAACATGAGCGCCCAACCCGGCTATCATGCGAGATGACAAATTGCGACAAGGTACTGTGCATCGAAATGTAACAACTAACCAATGTATACACCCAGCCAAAGCACTTAAAGCTGCAATTCCCATATGAACTAGTAGGAACAGCAATCACAAGGTTCCAGAAAATCCGAATAGTTCTGCAGTTCCAGGCAAATTCGCAGCCATAAGCAGAATTTTCCAGATGATTCATATCAGAAATCGATCCAGCTAAAAGGATAATATAAGCTCTGTAAGCACCAAAGAAGAGTTGCATCCACAAGCGATGCGTATAACAATTACTCACGACCAAAGGAAACTTTTCCAAATGTGGGATTAGAAAACAACAAAACCAATTCATGATGAAAGTATGGGCCATAAACAATCAATCTTTCATAGGAAAAAATTCCTCACGGTGCATCCATTTATAACAAACATCCATAAAATTATCGAAATATCATTTAGAGTAGTAGTTCCAAGCGGCGGATAGGGCTACCAGGTAATCGGATCAAAATAACCCGAGGGCAATCTCCACAAGACATCGATAACATCAAGCAAAAAGTTTCCATAAATCGAGATATTCACGCGGCCAAGACCCAGATCTTGAATGAAGAGGCAATGCTTAATGGGACAATCCGGTAAATCAACAATACCAGCGATAGGGTGTTTCGGATTGAGAAAAATATGAAGACAAGATGCAAATGCAAATGTCATGCTCTAATGTAAGGCAAACCCGTCTTGTCCAGTTGACCAATCCTTGTAAGTATTTAGGAATAGAATGGTTATCAAAATTAGTGGGCTCATTCAATCTAGTTCCTAAGTTAGCAAGGTAATCAAAAGCATTTCCTTCCCTCCATATATGAGTGATTTTGTAACAAAATTGATTGAGCAATTTTAGTTTGCTTGATTAAATAATATAATTCCACATTGCCATTTTTTTTGATTGCGAGATCGATTAGTAATAAGGCATCCACTTATTAAGCCAACCTTTCTTGCAATGTTAAGAGCATTATACGCCATAAGTTGTTCAAAAAGGCGAGTTAGTAATAATAGGATTAGCAAAGGCCATGAGAACATCACCCTTGAAATTTCTAAAGATGCCACCACAACCGAAGCATTAGGGGATACGACTCCATCGGTGTTAATTTTGATAACGTTATCATGTGGTTTGGCCCAATAAAGTATTTTGGCTTGATTAGAGGTGTTTGTATCGGCAAATGCAAACCCAATTTAGAGGCAACAAATTTACACCCTTTTAAGTGTTTATATTTAATAAGGTTGGCTTTAAATAGATCACGGATTTTGAATTTAGTTTTGGCAATTATTTTGGAATGATTCATAGAAATATCGTTATGCTTAGCATCATTTCTAGCCATCCAAATGAACCAGAGAATAATGATCGCAGTAACAATTTTAATATGACCTTTTATATTGTTTTCAAAATATATCTCGAGGAGTTGATAAATAGAAAGCGAGCCATTATATTTGTCAATGGAGAAAAGATTATCGTACCAAATCCAAAGTTTAGATGCAATCGCCCATTCACGAATTGGTGATTTACATTTTCAATATGGGAGCAACAATGACATTTTGATGGGAGGTAAAACCTTTACCCCACATCAAGGAATCAATAGGGACAAAGCTTTTAAGATACAAGTGAGAATGGAATATGAGGTGGGAATATTATTGCCAAAGTCGAGCATACACTTTGGAATAATCTCGAGGTTCTTTGATCATAAGCCAAACATTTTAAAGCGAATTAGCCATTTTGAGAGAGTTTAAAAGAATCGGTCTTTTTTATTGGATGTAATGTTTATGTTATTGAGTTTGTCTAAAAAGGATGAAGGGATATAATCAATGAGCTTGGAAAAGTTCCATTTATTATTATTCCAGAAAGATTTGACTTTGATGGTATCAATAGAACATGAGGAAATTAATTCATCAAAAGAGTTATTTCCAAGCCAGTTATCTTGCCAGAAGAAAGAGTTGCCAGAGTTAATGCCCCAAAATTAAAGATTCTTCCATTTGATTTTCTAAAGTCTTTTCCAAATAGGAGAAGCGTTAGTTTTATAAGAGCGTTCAATGGGTGCTTAGATAGGCAATATTTGTTTGTCATGAAGTTAGCCCAAAGGCTATTGTTGCTTCTAAAATTCCACCAAAGTTTATAAGAGAATGCGTTGATGGTGTCTTTGATAGATTTTGGTCGACCACCTTCCTCGAGATACGATTTTGTGCCAAGAGGACCAGTGTATTTTTGAGGAAGAGGTATTAGATCCCCAAAAAAATTTGTTAATGAGCCTCTCAATTCTATTAATACAAAATTTGGTTGGAACGATAGTTTGAATAAGATAAAGAGGCATCAATTAAGGGTACTCTTAATCGAGTTAACCTCCCTCCAAAGGATAGAAAATGATATTCCCAAGAGGAGATACGGTTGGATATTTTGTGGATTAAATCGTCAAAAGGTAAGATCTTTTATGTCCTTTGAAAAGAGGAGTACCTAGATAATTGATCGGAAGATGATGTTGATGAAAGTTAGTGATCCTCGTTATCGATTAATTCTATTGTTGATTTTATTAGAGGTTATGAAGCAACATTTATTTTGTTAAGGAGGAGACCTTTCTTTGCCAAATTTTTTAAAGAATTTCATAATATTTTTGACGTGTGTTATAGAAGCATTGGAGAAAATGATAAAATCGTCAGCAAAGCAAAGATGAGTAATGGGAAATCCACCTTGAGTTTTGTAAATCATACTTGGTTTATTATAGAAAAGATCGTTCAGGCTCCTGGATAAATAATCTACAGCTATAATAAAAAGCAATGGCGATAAAGGATCTCCTTGGCGTAAGCCGTGTGTAGAAGTGAAGAAACCAGTCGATTCTCCATTTACGATAACCGAGAACCAAACATTAGTGATACAATTTTTAATGATACGAATAAATTCGTTTGAGAATCCGAAAAGTTGGAGTATAGAAACAAGGAATTCCCAAGAGAGTTTGTCAAAGGCTTTAGAAATGTCTAGTTTGAAAGCAATGTTACCACCTCTAATAGGAACGTCAATATCATGAATCATTTCTTGTGCTAAAAGGATATTATCAGCTATGGTTCTCCCTTTAATGAAACCAGTTTGATTCTGGGAGATAATGTTCGGCAACAGAGGGTTGATACGGTTGGTGATTATTTTGGATACTAGCTTGTTAAAAAAGGTGCATAGACTAATCGGTCTAAAGTCATTCCATGTTTCCGGATGGTTGTTTTTAGGGATAAGTATTATGGAGGTGCTAGAGAAGAATCTAGGAAGGGGGTTGCCATTGAAAAAGTCAATAACGGCTTCGATTAAATCAGACTTAATAATGGACCAACACTGTTGGAAGAATATAGTAGTGTAACCATCCGGGCCAGCAATCGAGTCTGAATTCATGCTTTGGAGAATATTACTAATTTCAGATTCCGTCGGAGACCTACAAAGAGAGATGTTTTGATCAGAAGTAATTTTTGAGGGAATCAGATGAGGGTTAGCAATAGGTTCCATGTTAATGTTGTTGTTTAACAAATTTTGGAAATGATGTATAACCGAATCTTTAATCTCATTTTTATCCGATATCCAATTATCATTATTATTTTTAATTTTCTTAATCGAGTTTATAACTTTTCTTTTGTTGAAAAGAGCGGAAATATTTTGTGTTTCGCCGCCATCGCAATATGTTTAGTAGCCTTTTGCCCCAATAAGTTTCCTCCATGTTTTGATATTTAATCAAGTTATCTCTAGTTGAGTTCATCATTTTATTAGGATTCAAACGGCCTTCTTCAAGAGCACACAAGATCTTCCATAGTTTTAAGATTTGCAAAAATGTTTTTAAAATGATGTTTATTCCACCAAGTTTGTTTTAATCTTTTAAGTTTAAGCCAAAACGATCATGCCTTTAATGGAGTTATCGGGTGAATAGTCAGTCTAAAACAACATAAAGTCATTATGTTGCAACCACATATTTTGGAAACGAAAGGGGATGGGTGTATTAGGGGTGTTTTCAGATCGAAGAGGGCGGATCGAGTGTGTTCTACTTAAGTGTTCAACTAAGGTATGAGGCCATTGATCAATCCAAAGGTGGTTAACCAGATAATGATCGGCGTTGCCAAAGTCTAGAATTGTTCCACGTGTAGTTGGAACCGAGAACCTATATCAAAGGTTACCCGTAATCATATTAGCGAAATCTTCCATAGAATTAATATTAGAGATGACCTCCCCTTCTTTCGGTAGAGAGGATGGTGTTGAAATCTCCGCCAACCATCCAGGTTGAGTGATGAGGAGGCTAAAGATCTTAAATTATTCCATAGAATGTTCCTACTCTATTACAAGATGCATAAATAAAGAGCACAACACGGTGAAAACACCACCAAATGAGCATTAATCAATTGTTGTTGGTTGTCAAGGATATTGATCTTGATAGAATTATTCCAAAACAACCAAATTTTGTTGTTAATGTTGTGAGAAAAATTAGGAAACCTAGTGTTCTAGCAATCTTAAGAAGTGGATAAGAGGTCGGTGATAGTAAGGAGAGATATGTTATGAATGCAAAGAGGCTTCTTACAACTAGAAGTCCCAATACCACGAATGTTCCAAATGATGAAATTAATCATAATTGTTGGAAAGGAAAAATTGATTGGATAAGAATGAGGAGAAAGGTAATTATTTGATGTAGGATTGATGAAGATCTTGTGATTCTGTTGCATTTTAGAGTTATTTTTGGATTTGAATGATTTTTTTTGTTTATAGCTTTGAAAGGGTCTGTCGTGTCCAATGTGTCTCCGTCAAAAAGAGTAGTTTGTTATCCAAAGTTTCATTGCAAAGGAATCATGATGGTAATTTCCTTCTTCCATATCGGAGAATGACCGATTATTATGCTATCATTTTGTCCATTCAAAATGTTGGGGATGTAGGAATAGTTTCATCTTCTTTTCTAGATTAATGGTTTGTTTTATTTTATTTTGTTCTGATCCAAACTAAGATTTACTGAGGTGATGTTCCCAACCCTAAGTTCATCAAGTTCTTTGTTTTGGATCATTAGTTGTAGCCATGTTGTTACCATTGGGCATAGTAGTAGTATATTTTGTAAGTTCCCAAAACCAACTGTCATCAATGTCATTGTTCAAAACCGAATAGCCTCCTTTTGCAATTCAACCGTCTAGGTAAAGAGTGATTTTGTGGAGGATGATTATTTTGGTTAGCTTTGGCACATATGCCATTTTAGTTGGTTGTTCCATAGTCACCAATTAATAGAATAGGAAGATTGTTTTTTTTGAGATGTGGATGTAGGATAAAACAATCGTGTGTTCATGCCCATGAATTTTGCAATGTAGAAGAAGGAAAGTTTTCAAATTCAACCTTTTGATTATAACCCATTTTTTCGATCCAATGATTTCTTTTGGATGTTTTTTGTTATATCAACTTCAACAAGTATCCGAAGCTACCGAGGTCGGATCTCACCGTATTGATCAATTTGAAGAGGCCATCCAAAGATAGCCCACAAAAAAAACGCGCGTAACAAGTGTATGCGATATTGGGCAAAGCGAGCCAAATAGGAACAATAAAAAACTAGGTGTCCACTTAAGAAGTCGATTTGGCGTTAAAAAACGAAATAAGAACGATGTGCAAAACTCTTGAGTAATCCAAATCATTTGATAATTGAATTAACACATGCCTCGGATCAATCAAACCCACAAAAAAAGTGCCCGTGAGCTTCAGACTATGAAAAAGATATATTTTCTAAGTTGGGCGTTTCAAGTTGAATTTACCACCAACCAGAATTCAAATTTAGGAATTTCCACATCAATCAACACATTATTGGGTGCATACCACGGAAATCAGACATTAGATTAACCGGTATTAGTGGAACGATTTGAGAGAGCATCCTTGAAAGATTTAACAGAAGTCGTAGGGATCTGATCGAGCGCACTGCGCAGTCCAGTGGAAAAACTTTCCCCATCCAGAGAGGTGTTACATTACCAACAGAGCGTGGGAGAGATCGCTACCAAATCGCTAAGAACAACTTGATTTCAATCAAGCAAGGAAAACACAGGGAGCGAACGCTATAGTTATTATATATATATATATATATATATTTAATTAGTTATTTATTTATTTTAAAATATTTATTTCTTTAAAATATATAATTAGTTAAATAAATAAATAAATAATTGTAAATTATATAAATATTTAGTTATTTATATATTTATAAAATATTTAGTTATATATATATATATATATATACATATATATATTTTATTTATATATTTATTCATTTGTTTATTTATATTAAAAATTATTTATTTATTTGTTTATTTATATTTTCTTTTTATATTTTATATTTTTATTATTATTATTAAAGACTTATATTAATAAATAAATATATATATATATATATATATATTATATATATATATATATATATATATTATATATAATTAAAAATATTCTATAAAAATTAGTTTTAAATTATTTATATAACTTAAAAAATATTTATATATTAAACATATAAATAACTAAATAAATATAAATATATATATAGATATATATATATATATATATATATATATATATATATATAATATATATATACATATATATATATATATATATATATTACTTTATTTATATAGTTTTATAAAACATTTTATATATTTATTCCTTTCTATTTATTTATTTATATATTTTTAAATATTTTTTTATATTATCTATAACAAAATTAATATCAATTATATATATACATAATTATATTAATTAATAAAAAAATATTAAATAAATTTATAAATTTATATATATAATTAAAAAAATATTTTAAATTATATATTAATTATATATATAATAAAAAAATTAATAACTAAATATATAAATATTTAGTTATTAAATATTTTATAAAAAATTTTTTAAATTATATACTTAAATAATTATATTATTTAAAAAAATTAATAAAATAAAATCTCCCTCTCTCTCTCTCTCTCTCTCTCTCCTCTCCTGCCGTGGTTTAAAACCACCTGTAGCCAGTCATCAAACGGACGACGCGACGACTAGGCCTATTTTACTAATTATATTTTTTTCATGTCTAAACAACTAATTATCATTAGTACTAGGCTTATTTTAAAAATATTCCCTAATGACCTTGCCCACAATTAGGTTCTCATTAAAACTTTCTCAGGGGAAGGCCTTCTATAGGTTATTAGTGGAAACTGTATCTATTCTCATGGTGCCTTTTTAGTGAGGATATTATCCACTTCTAACTTCCTATTGAAACTATCTGATGTAGAAATCCTATCTACTATCTATTCTCATGAATAATTTGAACCTTACTAGAATATGATATTGAAGAATTTCATTAGTAAAGGGTGTAGTTTCTTGAAAATCATGGAGGGTGAAAGATTAGTTATTCTTTCGTTTAAAAAATTCTTCGTGGATAGAACGTCGAATTTCATGATACCCCGGCCAAAGAGATCACGAAGATGTCGGCGAAGGGCTTGCCTTCGGGGTTGTTGAGGATGTGTTCGGCATTCAAGAGATTGGCGGTGATGCAACGGTGCTGGATAAAGAGGCGATGAGAAGGCCTGTGTACCAATGGAGGAGGCGGCAACAGCCAATCAGAGGATGGGATTTGGAGCCGTAAAAGGGTGGCGCTGTGGCAAAGCTTGATCATATGAATTGCTATCTGAATATGAAAGAGGAAGAAAATTAAAACAAGGAGAGCTTATCGCCGCCATTGAGAGCTTATTGCTAAAAAGAGGGAGAGAGAGAGAGAGAGAGAGAGAGAGAGAGAGAGAGAGATCTACTCTTTCTTCCAGGGTTGGAGAGGTGTGAACGACTGCACAGATATATATAGGCGTTTGGTAAAAGTATTTCATTTGGATTTCGTTTGGTAGATGGAAAGGCAGATTGATTTTGAAAGTGGCCGCTCTTAGTTGAAAAATCTATATTAAATTTATTGCTTGATAATTATTAAAATTTATTTATTTGTTTTGAGTTTGAACATGCTGCTAATATTGCGAAAAACGTGGAAGAATTAATTTAAAGTGTACGATGAAACTTTTGTCGCAGCCGTTCCGAGCGAACGATGAAACTTCAGCATTTTTTTTTAGATTTACATACATTTCACATAATTTTTATGTAATTATGTATCTAATATTTAAATTTTAATTTTTACATACATAACACTCTAATCTTTACTATCACATCAAATATATCATTATTATCCACTTTTTAAAAGTGAAATATTACTTTTTAAACATACAAAAATATTAGATAAGTAAATATATAATTTTAAATGTTAGATATGTAAATCATTTATTTATGTATCTCATTTGAACTAATTAAGATATACATATATATATATATATATATATTCCCTTAACACTATGTATTTAAATTAGTGGACAATGAAATGATATGATGTATATATAAGCCTAATTTTAAAGTATTTTTTTCCAACAAACTTAATATATGCATATTTATATATATGTATATATCAAAATTGTGAGAGAAAGGGAGGTTGAGGATTTAATATTTCATTAAAGTTGAGTGAAATTAATGATATAATAAGTGTTATAATTATTTAAATATAATTTAAATGATATAATAATATAATTATGTAAATATATGATAAATAAATAAATAAATAGAACTCATAGATAAATAATATCATCACTAATTTTAAATTTAAAGCTCAATTGATATAAAGCTCATCAAGATTAATGTATTATTTAAAAATTCATCAAACGAAGTTTGATAATTGATGTTCATGTGATTGAATATCTCTAGAAATTAAAATCTTTTCTCATTCAAATTCTCTTTTAACTATCATATGATCAATCTAACCATCTTGACGATGAGGTAAACTCGATGGCATCAAAAACATGATCAGCCGATTGCACTTAGATAGTTGAACATAGAGCTTTCATGAGCTCACGATCTTCGCTTGGCCAACTATGCTAAAATTGATATTTGAATTGACTTCAATTTGGTGATTAATTAAATATGTTTCTAGTGATTTTGTAGAATTGACTTTTATGATCTAAATGAATACTAATAAAATTGACTTAAAATATATTTGAGTGTTTAATATTATTTTTAATCATTATGTCTATTGTATGGTAACTTTTTCTTAGATTTAAAAGAAGAAAATTTATAATATTTCATTGAGAAAAAATGGTCAAAAATTATGATGAAGCATATTGATGAACAAAATAAATTATAACATCAATGTTTAAGAGCAAATCATCTTCCAAAGAAAGTTGAATAAACCGAGGCAAGGACTCTTCTTAACTATTATATCAAATAAAATATAAAATAAAATAAAATTATTATTTCATACCATATTATTATTGAATAATAAGACCAATATGTACATTATGACACATAATTGATCTAAGATGATGACATAATTGGTCTAAGAAATAATTTATGAACCACATGCATGTTAATATTTTTATTGATATATTATTTTCCATCCTTACATTTTAAAATAAAATAAAGGGGTTTTTACATACAAAGCACATAAATTCATAGTATTTACATATTTAGCACCTAAAACATATTATTTACACATTTAGCATCCAAAATTTCTACAGATGCAAAAATATAGAACTCTAATAAAAAAATATAACTGCTGTGAACATTTATCATTCCATCTCTTCTCGTAGGGATGAATGACTTCTCGCTTGTTTTGGAATGCGAATTACTCCATTGCTACTGGGACAAACGATCTTATTTATTACTTCATGTGATAAAGTTACCTCTGTGCAATTGTAGGAGCGAAACACTGCATTGGTTGCAACATTCCCTACTGGACATCATCCTAAGCTCCATCTTGGCTATTGAAAGAGACGAAGGTTGAATTAGGTAATGGTTTTATCTTTATTTATGGTTTAGAGGCCTTACATTTCTTCCCTACTCCATTGAATCTTTGATATTTAACCTTTGAGCAGTGGGCCTACGACATTTTGTACCTTGGATATTCTCTTATTATGGCTTTTGCATTTATGGGTTTTGGCATTTTGGGTTCCATGTGTCCTTTTCATTGGTCAAGCTTGATAAGAGAAGATCGCTTTCAAAATTTTCAAAGTTTGCTTCTAGTATCCTATATCCGCCATTTGTACCTTGAATAATCCGTTTTATGTGTTTTGATCTTAGCTGCCTTAGATAAAGCCTAATAATAACTATAGATGGATAACTTCACTCCATGCTGAACTGACAAGAAGAAATCCAGGATCACATATAAATTATTCTTGTAGTAAGTATAATGGATCTTTTAAGAGATTGTATGTAAACTTTAAGGCTTTAATCTTTGTTTATAAACAAGCCATTTCATTTTTTTAAATATACATTTGCAAGCTATATTTGTTTACCGATTGTGCATAATCATTCAGATTTCAAAATATAGTGAATCTTGCTATCTACAGAATGTTAGTGATTCCATGCAATGGAAACGGAGATAATGGAAAATGCAACTTGAATATTCTCATATATATTTTTAATAATAAAATTTGAACTAAGCTATTCATATTTAAACAATGTTGAACTCAACACACAAATTACATTACAATTAAACTTGGATTACATAGTTCATATTTACACACAATTCTTACTTAAAAATGTAGATTATAAGTACAATTACTATTAAGAGTATTATTACAACTTTATAATGAAATTTAATGACTTCAAAATTCTCATGATTTCTTTTGCTTCATCACATTTTCTTCTTGCATCTTCACCTTTTGATCTATTCTTCAATAAGAACTCTAATCATGTTATTCATATCACATGTGTCATTCTCAATTTCATTAATGCATTCATAGAAGTTGCAATCATTCTCTGTTCGATTCTTGGGATATCGATAGAATCTTCTACTATGATTTTCTCTTTGATGGGCAGTGTATACAAAGCATAATATAAAATAGCACTAAAGCAATGCAAATTGATCTCAAATAAGAACCTTGAAGATTTCAAATGAAAACCATGAGAAAAGAGAAGATTAAACTAGTAGTAACATAAGATTTCACGATTCATTAGCTTTTTTTATAATCAAGAAAATTGCAATAACAAAAGACTTATCCCAGTAGTAATAGAAGATTTCAAGAACAAAGCTTTCACATTATACATAGCTACATAGAACTTTTCTTTGATCTAAAGAACTCGACAACCATCCAAAACTTTCAAATTGCAATGAAAAGCATCATATAATCTGTACACCTCATGGCTTCAAAAAAAGGATTATGAGAGGAATAAAGCTTTCAACAGCCATCCTAAATTAATGAAAAGTTAATTGCTATCAATACCCATCCTAAAGCAATGAAGCTTCAGATTTTAGCAAACTTGTTATTTAACTATATATGTGACTAATAATTACATATGTCATCATAAGATGCCGCTAATTGCTTAATGAATTTATTTCATGTTCGATCCAATTGATTGGTAGAAAAGATGAAAATACTCAAAACTTACTATGACAGCAATATCACAAGGTGTAATTTATGCAACTGTATATTAAATCGAAAAGGGGAAAACAAGGAAAAAAACAAAAATACATGCACAACCCTTCCTTGCTCCAGTTGAGATTACTCATGCCACTAATGCAACGATTCCTACTATTTCTAGCATTGCGGTGATTAATACTTTAATGCTATTGTATGTTTGAAAATATAATTCGAACCATAAATATGTTTCAACCTAAGAAAATCTTTTGTTCATAGCCCTAATCAGATCCTTCCTTGCAAGGGTCCTCCCCTTTCTTCTTTGCAATCTATGCAGCCGCTTTATAGTGAATAGATAGTAAAGTAAAAAAGCAAAGAAAATTACCTTCAAAATCCCAATGAGCATCTGTGTAGTCCTCCGCTATCTCTTATACAAAAATAAGAGCTTGACGAGGAAGTTTACGTTATATGAGTGATGACGTTGTTACACTCAAGAAGGCATTCTCAAAGGGCTAATAGAAAAAAATAGAAGAGATAGGGTTTTGGGAGGAGATAAGACAAAGAGATAATATTAAGCATAGGAGAGTGTTAGATAAGTAAATATCTAACTTTAGGTGTTAGATATGTAAATACATAAGAATTGTGTGGGAGATTTACATACATACCACACAATTCTTATATATTTACATATCTAACACCCAAACTTCAATTTTTACATATATAACATCCAAATCTTCAATATCACATCAACAATACCATCATAAGTCACTTTTTAAAAGTGAAATGCACCTTTTTAAGCATAGGAAAGTGTTAGATAAGTAAATATCTAACTTTAGGTGTTAGATATGTAAATATATAAGAATTGTGTGGTATGTATGTAATCTTCCTAAGATTAAACTGCGTAAGGGTTGAAGGAGTAATAGAATGCTAATTTTATGAGAAATTTATTGTTTAGGTTTTAACTGTGAAAAATAATATATTTTAGGGGCTAAATATGTAAATACTATAATTTTATGTGTTATGTATATAAAAACTCCTAAAATAAAATATTCTATACTATGAGATATTATTATTTATGAATTTTGAATATAATTTTGAGCAAATGTTTAAAATAAGTATGGCTTAAAATATAATTAGTAAGTATCATTAAAAAAATTTAGAATATATGTAGACTAATAACTAGCTGCTTACAACCCGACGGTAAGGAAACTAATTTGTGTGTTATAGTAGCTAGTCACCTAGTGAGTGACTAAGTTCGAACGTGAGCTAGTCACCCAGAATCGGGCAACTAGTGCCTGCGGCTAGTCTTTCGCCATCGGGTGACTATTGCAAATTTTTTTTTCTAATTGGGTTACACCAACTCATTAAGCATATTCAATCGATAAGGTGAATTAATATCAGGCATATTGAAGTCATTAAGGATATGTACAGTAGAGCTATTACATCAAGGATTGGCTTTAAGCACTTATATTTTTAGCTTTAGATATGGATGTTCTTATTAGGCTTTAAGCCATTATCTTGAATTATGGAGGTCAACCTTAGAGTCTAAAGGTTTTCATTTAAGTAGATCTAAAACTAAATATTTGGATTATAAATTAAGTTGTACAAGTTATAGTGTTAGTTTTATGACATTAGGTGAGCGATTTAGATGAGTCATTAAAAAGAGAAAAGAATTTAAGTTATACAAGTCATTACAAAAAGAGTGAGTACAAGTCTTTCAGAAATGGATGATCTAAAAATAAAAATAAAATAGACAAAAACCAATGTAGTACTGACGCATAGGTCATATTATCCTAAATAGCTAACGCCTGTGCCTCATGTGAATCACACCACTGTGTACTAGCACGTGGTGGACAATCACTTAATGGTGGCCCTCCAATGCAAGATCTTTAAGTCTGGTAGGATAGTCCTGTATGGGAAGAAAGGCAGTTGTGACTCATACGTAGGCTGGTATGTAGAAGGACCTGGATCAGCATATGTAGACGGTACGACGCCCCAATCATGCTGTGGGACATCCTCTGTAGGCTCTGATCATAATGCGGGTTGCCGATATGTAACCACAACCTCAAGTCTCTGCATAACATCTCGCACCTATCTACAGCTCCCTGTAACTCGTGCTCATTTATATGGTTGGAAGATGTCCTGAGTCACCAAGATGTGCTTTGACTGCATGAAAAAATAGCATATGAAATTAGCCTCAACTAGGTATGTAACATATTGAATTTAACAGAATACTTATGTTGACGTTTACATATATGCGCTCTACAAGTGCTGTAGGATAGTAAGTGGTAGGAAAATTTATCAGAGCGATCAATAAGTAGAGAGAAGCACAAGATCATCACATGTCTGATTGATATAGCCATCTCATCTTTGTCCAAGCCCTCAACTATATAATCCGTCTGCCTCTCTCAAGAGGCAATTTCCACCTGGCGAATCAACCTAGTCTAGATCTGCTTTACCTCGACCATTAACTCTTTTGAAACTAGGATCAAGTGGTGCCACATCAACTCTGGGTATGAGTCCAAACTGTCGCAACACTCAATTAGGTAAGTGTCACACCACCCTCTTCCACGATTATGGACCGTGGTCAACCATATATGAACTGTTGAGCATGTATGTGACGTGTGATCTCGCCAAGATATGGCTCTAAAATCACCTGCACATATTAAAAATTATATTAAATTAGTATACACATTATAAAAATTAGAATAAAAAAATACTCTACAAGTCTTACTTGTGTATGCAGCAAACTATTCAGCTCATTCCTATATAATGCCATGTTCATCATTCACATCTGGCAAACATATCTCTTGTTTCACCTATGCACACAACACATTTTAAACAAACATATAAGCCAAAAATTAATAATTAAAAAAAATTAAAATATACCTCAAACCAATGCTGAGACCATCAAAATCAGTCGGATATGGCATGAGCAGGGTCGGCCTTCCCACATGATGATGCTCTCAAGACTATATTCGTAGAAGGTATAGATAGCCAATCATATTGGCCCTTAGCCTATAACGCATAAACTCCTGAGGTGGGCGAATTGCTCTCCCATGACAAGCAGTCAATGAATCTAGGTCCTCAAGTAGTAAAAGATATTGTAGATGGACCTCAAACCGACGGTCGGCAAGAAGCACCCAATAAGAAATAAAATGCAGAACATGCTCAAGAACTACTCAATGCTCGGATGAGTATAAGACTCAGAAAGACCACCAAAGCCACCTCGCATGCACGCGTCGGTGCCGACCCATCAAGGTCGATGTGATGTGGTCGACGGTCATGATACACCACATCCGGTAAGGGATGTCAACCAATAACTCATCAAAGCCCGCTGGGTGGGCATGTGTATGTGTAACGTGGTTGTGCATGTGTAACATATAAAATAAAATATAATAACACTTATAGTATTAGGGTGGGTGGCTCTATGACAACCACGTAGAGAGGCTATGCTAGGGTGGACCTCTGTATGTGGTTGCTCTAACTGTCGGGTGTCCTCCCTAGCATGACCCCATCGCCTACTTTTAACATGACTCCATCACGTTGAAAAATACATATGTGTTAATCAGTGTCAGGCAATTATAAATATTAAATGAAAAGCTGTAGTGTAAAATAAGCCAAAAAAGTGTACTGCAACCTACATGGAAACTCAAACAAGGAGTACATAACATATAAATTATTTGCTATTGTAACTACAACATACCTTCTACTGTTGACATTATGTGGGCACGATGACTTATAGTGGCCAACTGCCTTGCTTAAACTACAGGTTCTACTACTGCTAGCTCTATTTTCATCCATTGTATTTCTGAACCTAGTGGTACGATGTCTACCTGACCTTCTATGAAAATTTGGTGGCAGCAATTCTATTAAACATTGCTCAACACGTATTTAATAATTTGAAGCTTAAGCAAAGTGTAGAACTGAATATGTGACCTTATCGATGCAAAGTGTTATCGTGACACACACATCGTGATTTAATCTCAATCCGAAAATAACATGCAAGCATGACCAATGATATATGACGCCTTACAACCGCAATTATACCATTATCTAATAAATCAAGCGTAAATGATTGACTTATCAAATACCGCATCTCGAGGGTTGATGTTCATCGAGGAAATGTCCGCATCCCTTTCGAATGTATAGTAGATACCCTTTGGGTGAACATAAATAAATTGGCCTCCTGTTGCTGAGTTGTAGATGTAAGTCTTTTCATGAATAGTGCAACTAAATTGTAATAAATAGCAGTGATTAGAGCCACTACTCATAGTCTCATACACATCATCGCCTGCAGCACTCTGAGGCACATACGGTTCATCTGAATGCACTAAATTGTAATAAATAGCAGTGATTAGAGCCACTGCTCATAGTCTCATACACATCAACGCCTGCAGCACTCTGAGGCACATACGGTTCCTCTGAACGATAAATAACATCATCACTGCCACAAAACTCATAAGTAGGATGACATACATTGATATTAAATATTAACAGTGTTAATAGAGAAAGATAAAGAAGGTATTACCTGGGAATCAATTTGTCAAAGCTGCTTTGTGTCGCCACAAGAGCAAGTACGATGAAATTTTGTATATGCGTCGATGGTATATCTACTAACCTTAATACCGGATCAGCTGATGTGGATGCAACATTAGCATCCTCCATTTCCACATACAACACTAATATACGAGAAGAAGCTTCGTCCAGTATAACAGCACAATCTTCATCATCAGAAATAACAGACGCTATAAATCTATTACCCACTGGATAACGATAAGTAAGACTGACAGTGTGGTGCTCTAAATCCATGTGCAAGGATCTCATAATTCTTTATCTCAATTCCAATAAGGTGATCTACCCCAGAACCTTAACTGGATGATTTCGAACATCCATATAACTTGGAATGAACTACTCATCGACACTTAGTTCACCTCCATAAAATAGGATCAACGAAACAAACACCGATTCCACAAATAATAAAAAGCAATCAATCATATCGATTCTAAATTTAGAAAAATATCAGCGTGTCCAAATTTATTTGTAGTACAGACTACATAAATCAAATGATATTTAACTCAATTGAACGACGAACACATCCATCTAAGGTAACTTGCTCTAAAGGTAGCGGCTCTAATCTTATAGTCAATTGCAAATGATACAAATCCTACTCATATCATTCATAAATATTTCACAAATCATTTTTAATAATATACGACATATATTAAACATTAAAGGCGTATTTATCACCCAAAATTACAAATCAACACGAACCACAACTCTAACCCAAACATACAAATCAAATCCTAGTACAAACTCTAACCCCACAACTCTAAGCCCTAGACACACACAAGCTACTTAATTATAACTAAGAAAAATTAGGGATTTACCATGTGTTTATGAAGAACGATGATAATGTGTGCTAAGAACTACAAAATTCACTGCAGGAAACTTCCCTGAAAGAAACGGAGTAGTCGGAATTGTCCCCGGAAGCTAATGTTGGGTTCCAAGGGATCTTAGCTGGAGAGGAAACCCGTTAAATGTAGAGGACAGGGTACGGCCAAAAAAAATGATGACGTGCAAGAAGCAAGGCGAGCAATTGGTTGGATAACATTGTCGAAAAGTCGGAGAGGAAGGTGATCATGCTCGGAAGGGAGAAATGGGGTGGGTTGCTCAGGCTTCGGATGTGGTAAGGAACTCAGATTGAGGGAAAGGAGGGCTCAATGGTATGGTCGATCGATCTCCTATTTGTTTACTCCCAGTAGTCGTATGACCGCTTCAACTAAACGTGGTAGCACACCTGCCACGTCGCAGTTACCATGGCAACCTAGTCGCCCACTTAGTGGGCGACTATATCTATTTTTAATTTTTTTTAATGATACTTAATTTACTAATTAAGTTTAAAATTGTACTTATTTGAAAAAATTGCCTATAATTTTGTACTAGAACTTTAATAATATAGTATAGTATAATATTTATTAAATACTTCACTCTTATGTATTAAATGTAAATTATCATATATTAATGTGCATTTTATATATTATTTGCATAATAATATATAATATTTATATATATTAATATATGATAATATGTAATAATTTAAAATTAATATAAAATAATTATATATTATATGAAGATCACATGATGTTATATTATTAAAATATTAAATTATATGAGAGTTACACATAATAATTTCTCTTTGCAACATGGAAGGGGAAAATATTACGTGGAATTAGCTTTCAGAACTCCAATCGTAGCACTACACGTGTCCATTATTAAAAAATCTCATTTTTCGCATTTTTTTCAATTAACTGCACTATAACTCGATGACGCATTGACGACGCCGTTAACGCTACCTCGGGCCTGACCCGACCCATCCCATTCAAACAGCGAGAGGAGAAAATTTCATGTGTGTCGTTCCACATTCTTCTTCACAGAATAATTTAGGGCTTTCTTTTTACGTAGAAAATTTTCTCGGTCGCCCAAATACGTCCGACCTTCCCTCAGATTTAGCACCTCGGAGATATTTCTTCGCATTCTTTAACTTTAATGAATTTAGGATTTTCTCTATTATTCTCACCGTCGAGTAGGAGAACATTTGCTACATTTGAGTTCTTTAATTGAACGGAGATTATTTTACTGATATTTGGAGATGTTTTGCATGTGTACTCTCTGTACTGTCATGATGGTACACGCCATTATTTTCAAATTTTTTAACTGTTGGGCTTGTCATATGTTTAGTATATCACATTGTAGAATGTTTGGTGATGTTTCATGAAGGATTTGATAAATTCTAGGGCCTCTTTGGATATAATATGTTCAGTCGATGGTATTACAATTTATTTATAGGTTGATTAATGGATGTTTGCTTCAGTTTTGCATGTGTACTCTCTATACTCTCAGGAGAGTACAACCCATTTTATCATTTTTTAAAAGACTTCTGATCTTGTTTGGATATAATATGTTTAGTACATGACTTTAGAAGTAGTTTGAATGCTGATTGGTGAGTTCTTAGGACTTTTTTGCATGTGTACTCTATGTACTCTCTAGAGAGTACACCCCATTTTATCAATTTTTTTTCGATTTTAAATTCTATTTGTAGAGAATATATTCATTACATTCCATTGGAAGTAATTTGGAGACTATTTGGTTAATTTTTAGAGGAGTTTTACATCTGTACTCTCTATAGTCTTATGAGGGTACAGATTTTTGTATCATTTTTTTCACTTAGTTTGGCTTGTTTGGAGGTAATATGTTCATTACATTCCATTGGAAGCATTTTTTTTTTCAGTTTCTTTAGCTTGTTAGGAGAAAATATGCTCATTACATTCCATTTGAAGTAATTTCTAGGCTGTTTGGTTAGTTTCTAGGAGAGATTCGTCATTCTCTACTCCTCTGAGCATTTTCTCAATTTTTTCTAGTTTCTTTGGCCTGTTTGGAGGGAATATGTTCATTACATTTCATTGAAATAATTTGGGAGGCTGTTGGTTGGTTTTTAGGATAGTTTTGCATCTGTACTTTCTCAGTACATAGTATGTTTTTTTCATTTTTTGCCGCTTTGTAAGAGAGAAAGTATGTTCATTACATTCCATTTGAAGCAATTTCTGCTATTTGGTTTTTTATAGTTAGATCTCATTGTACTCTCATGAGAATACAGAGCATTTTTCTCATTTTTTTCACTTAGTTTGGCCTATTTTGAGAGAATATGTTCATTACATTCTCATGAGAGTACAGAGCATTTTTTATTATTTTTTTCCTGTCTTATGCCTATTTGGAGGAAATATGTTCGTTATGTTCCATTGTAAGTAATTTGGAGGCTGTTTGGTTGATTTCTAGAGAAGATTTGCATTTGTGGTCTCTGTACTCTCATGAGAGTATAGATTATTTTTATCATTTTTCCAATTGGTTTGGCCTGTTTGAAGAGAATATGTTCATTACATTCCATTGGAAGCAATTTGTGTTTGGTTGTTTCTGGAGATTTGCATCTCATACTCTCATGAGAATAGCATTTTATTATTTTCCAATTTCATATGCCCTGTTTAGGAAATATATTCATTACATTCCATTATAAAGCAATTTGGAGGGTTGGTTGAGGGAAGATTTGCATCTATACTCTCTATACTCTCATGAGAGTAGAGAGCATTTTTATCATTTTTTTTCCAATCTCTTTGGTCTATTTAGATATAATATGTTCATTACATTTCATTTGAAGCAATTTCTATGCTATTTGGTTGGTTTTTAGGGAGATTTGCATTTGTACTCTCTGTACTCTCATGAGAGTATAGATTTTTTTTATCACTTTTTCACTTGGTTTGGCCTGTTTGGCTAGAATATGTTCATTACATTCTAATTATAAGCAATTTGGAGGCTTGTTTTATTTTTAAGTTTCAGATTTGTACTCATGAGTACAAAATATTTTTCTCATTTTGAGATTTTTTGGCTTTGGAGGAAATATGTTCATTACATTCCATTATAAGCAATTTGGAGGTGTTTGGTTGGTTTTAGGCGTTTTGCATCGTTCTCTATACTCTCATGAGAGTACAGAGCATTTTTCTCATTTTTGAGCAATTTTTTTAGCCTGTTTGGAGGAAATATGTTCATTACATTCCATTATAAGCAATTTGGAGGGTGTTTGGTTGGTTTTAGAGTTTTGCATCTCAGACTCTCTATACTCTCATGAGAGTACAAAGTAATTTTCTCATTTTGAGCAGTTTTTGGCTGTTTGGAGGAAATATGTTCATTACATTCCATTATAAGTAATTTGTTGTTTGGTTTATGGAGTTTTGCATCTGTACTCATACAAAGCATTTTTCTCATTTTTGAGCAGTTTCTTTGGCCTGTTTGGAGGAAATATGTTCATTACATTCCATTATAAGTAATTTGGAGGCTGTTCGGTTGGTTTCTAGGGGAGTTTTACATTTGTATTCTCTATACTCTCATGAGAGTACATAGCATTTTTCTCATTTTTTCCACTTGATTTGGCCTGTTTGTAGGGAATATATTCATTACATTCCATTATAAATAATTTGACGGCTGATTGGTTAGTTTTTATGTAAGTTTATATATGTACTCTTTATACTCTCATGAGAGTACAGAGCATTTTCTCATTTATTCGCACTTTGTTTGGGCTGTTTGGAGGAAATATGTTCATTACCTTATATTTGAATTTATTTGGAGGCTGATTGATTGGTTTTAGAGGCAGTTTGGCATGCCTACTCTCTTGGACTTCATTGTGCTGATAATGTTCTCATTAATTAACTTTTTATTTTGAAGTGTATAATGTCTGGGAAAAGGATAACTTCGAGATGTAGGCCTAGCACCATTAGAACAGTGTTCAATAATATTGCAGCACGCTTTATTGATGAAGTCATTCACATTTTAAAGAGGCTTCATTTGCATCAATTTACTGGACTCCACGAATTGAAGACTTCGGTTGTCATCACGTCAATCTGCTTCTTTGGGGGATATAGAGAATCAAGCAATCTTTTTGGGTGGCCAGTGCATTCCTTTCACCCCTGATGAAGTTGGAATTGTAAGGATGCTAAATAGGGGAGAAGGTCTTATGGCGAAATCCTCAGCTCATGGACTATAAGAATAAACTTGAGAATTGATCGCTTCGTTTGCATAATTTGTGCAGTTGTACATACGTTTTCTACTTTCAAATCTTTTTTTTATATATCACAACTATAGGGTGGCATCGAAATTGATTGACTATGCCGATGACATAAATAAATTTGTTGAATACAACTAGACAGAGGCCATTTGGGTCTTTCTGGTTTCACAATTTGATGGTATTACATCAAAGATTTAGACACAAAAGGCACCCAGGTACTTGAGTGGCTTTGTCACTCTTCTTATGGTATGTTTTATATCTTCAATTATGTATTATTTGATGCATTGAAGTTAACTTATATAAATATTCATTGTAGATCTGGGCAGCTGAGCACATAAGCATTCTAAGGTCGCCATTTCCATCTGCAAAGCCACTTATGTTGCGATGGCCAAAAATAAAGTTTGCAGACGATGCTTTCACTAGTTTGGGAGGACACCAGGTAACATATAATAATATCACTTAGTTCATATAAGAATGTATTTATTTATATTGTAAGTCATCACATTTTCTTATCGATTTAACACAAGTCTGCCTTTCATTCGAGGACATATTAGAAGAGGAGACCTGGTTCCTTGAATCATTGTCCCCTGCCCAACATATAACCCTTGTTGAGCCCGATAGGAGTCTCATTCTAAGTCCACTGAGTGCAGCCCCCACTGAATCTCCATATGTCTCTCCTCGATATTCTCCCCCTTCTAATGTATCTAGCCTACCCTTTACTACTACCCCACAGAAGGCTTTACGGTGGAGAGGATACTTGCAGGTTTCAAGGCCTTGGAAGATATTGTGTCATCTTTTCAAGCAACAATGAGAGAGAATGGATGAAATTGATTTGAGGGTAACTGCTATTGAGGCGGTGATCGCTGGGCAGCAGGGCCCTAGCATCCCTAGCATGGGGGAAGCTCCTGTGGAGGTGACATTTACATTATTTTAAAATTGAAGATAATATTTACATTATTTAAAAATTAATAATTTCAGAAATTTGTATTGCATAATTAAGGAGAATACAATTGAATGATACTTGATATGTCAAATCAGAAGCAAGTAATAAACCATTATACTTAATCACATTCATAATGCCACAATCTGAAAGTATAAAGGAGAAGCAATATAAACCGCTTAACATGTAAACTTAAGATTAGTGGGTAAGATTATTATACTTAAAAATCTATAATAAAGAAAATTATGTTCTTTAAAAATGGGCTAAATTCATTTGTATGATTACTTTTTAAATGTTTGAAATTTGTTTGTGTCTCTCAAAATCATGCTTCTTGAAATCTACTTTCTATTGAATAATGTAAGTCATAAATTAGACCAATACACTATCAAAATTGAAGCTTAACAACGTCTAATTCAGAAATATAAATTTCAAGGCAGTGTGGAGCAAATACTTTTTTTTAAGATGAAGAATTTTTTAAATAATTTAATAACTGAAAATATAAAATTAATTAAATTAATAAATTAGACCAACATATAGGTCATTTAACTCAAGTTTACTGAGTTCGATCCACATATATCTGAATGATTGAACTCTAATTTATTCAAACTGGAAGGAGCAAAGTCTCTTTATACGTTTCATTCTTCATGTTTGTTCCCATGTAAGCTTAAATTTCAGTCAGCCGAGCTCGTGAAGTCGCCATTGAAATCTTGTATGGCTCATATAGATCCACGAGTGAATTAAGACATTAATTTTAGCTCAACTTTATTGAGCCTCACATTCACCAAATCAATATTTATGCTCCGCACCCTTTTCCGCGTGATTGAATATTGCTTTAGTCTATGTATGACGTAAATTAAGCGATAAAAGGGAGCGAGAGATATAAACTCTTCACAAACTTACGATAATGGCTCACCAAATTTATCTCAATAATGTTAGCATTTCAGTCTTTATTCTATGTAATTATAATATATTGGAGAAAATCGTATTAGAGCTACTGTGGTCTATCATAATTTCTTTTCCATTATATTGTATGAAAATAATGTACGTTATGTATACAAGAAATTAGTTTAATGTACAGGGATTTTATAGTCCATACCCACAGCACCTTGAAGAAGAGAAAGCAGAAGAGTACAGAAGGAAGAGGAGAGCCATAAATGATTAAAGGCACATGTGGCTCACGGAATGTGATATGATCCTAATTCTGTTTATGGGTTTATTTTGAGTGGAATGAACCCGGTTGAGGGATGATCAAATGTTTGGTTCAGCGGCTGTCTCCTGAGCCGTCGGATCACGCGGTATTCCCTTTGTTGTTGGATCTAGCACTTGAAATTACCTGCTTAACCTCGATTGGGTGTCGTTTGATTGCTTTCTTCCGATAATGGATTACACGCATGTCTCTCTGGTTCGCCTTTGATCTGCTCGGGGAATGCATCTGAGCCTTTGATTCAAACTTATCAGGCTGTTCTGTGCCGTGTGATGAAGCTTCTAGGGGAAGCTTGCTTTAACCCTTTCTTTTGTTTTGTTTCCTTGATAGTCGAATCACCCAGAGAGAAAGAGGGGGATGGAGGGAGAAACCGGGTTTCTTAGGGAAGAGTGCTTCGGTGAGGAAAACCAGAGAAGACTCAGGAGGGTAAGGAGAAGATGAAGAACAGAAGGAGAAGAAAGGAAGTTTGGCTCTCAGAATATTTCATTGCCCCCTGTTTGGTTTCTTTACCCCTATTTATACTTTCTGTTTTCTTCTATAGTCTAGATCTATGCTTTTCTTTTACAAGTTTGGAATTTCGGTACACTTGTAACGATTTTGTTATCTATGAGTTTCGCCTTTTATCTTGCTTCTTTCCTGACGGTTGGTTATTCTGTTAGCTTTAGCTATTCAGAGTTCTTCTTGGTTTCTTGATTGCTTCTTTATTTATTCTCTGTCATCTGAAGTTCTCTATTTTAGGTGTTGATGCAGGGTTCTTTCTGGAAGTTGATTTGGCTTCACTCTTATTATACTTTCTGTTGCTCATCTTGGTTCTGATGTGTATTACTTCTCTGTAAGGGTCTTGTATTGAGTTTGTAATCTGTTGGATTTATTTTGCTTTGTAGTCTGTAATATCCTTCTTGTATTCTAGCCCTTCTGTTTTGTAATTTATGGATGTATGTGGCTGTATTTGGTCTTCCTTACTGTACTAAGTCTGTTATCATTGTAATTCTTATTATTGTAAGTTATGATTTGGCAATTAAAGGATTTGGGTCATATCATTACTCCCCTCCCCACACTAACCTTGTCCTCAAGGTCACAATCATGAATTGCCTTCTATGATTCCTCAATTCATACCTCAGGATCATCAGTTAATAGCATTCCCTTCCACTGGATTACCATGTCTGCTTGCAGTATTGTCTTTTGTTCTAATGAGTTTGAAGGGTTTTTACTGATGTAGATGTCGGATCCTGTCCCCCTTGTAGTACTGGTTTCTACCTCTGTGTTGGTAGCTGTGTTACAATTTTATGGTTCACTTGTAGTTGTGTGGGTCGAAAATGACTCATCATTTGTATATGGGTATGAGACTTCTCTGTTTGTCCATCTATTTGAGGTGGAAAGGATTTGTAAAAGCGACTTATGACTATTTTATATGCGTATGCTTTCATGGTATTATATGTAGTTTGTATATAAAAAGAGAAATAATATGAACTATGTAGGTGGCTGTAACTAGCTGGATATGGCTGATAATTATGCATACTTTAGATAGTCTTTCTTAGCCTGGATTGAATGACTAATAATTGAAGCTTATTTCTGATAGTTCTTCTTGTACCCATTATTTTTCTGTTTGAGTATCTTGCTATAGTTGATAATCTTGATCATCATTTACCATCATTAAGGCAAATAGTTTGGATTGACATAGATGTCCTTTATGATATTTTTCATCACAGTTGAAGCACAGTCCTTTCTTTCTTCTTTCTTCCAACTGTGTAGCTGTCAAAGTCTGAATTGGTATTGTCTATTTATTGTGATTGTTGCTGTGTTGAGTGGTATTTGTGGGAGTAGGCAGTAGGGGTGGTTGATATATCTGTGGTTATTTTGCTGGTGGAGCTTGGTTGACTCTTTGATTTCTGGCCATGATAACTTTATCAGCTAGTTTATCTTCCATTAGCTTAGCTAATTGAAAGGTCTGCTGAAGGGAATTAGGCAGTAAGGCTCTTACTTCCCTCTTAATATCATGTCTTAGCCCTGATTCAAAACAGCTTTGTAGAAATTCAGGTGGGATACCTGAAATTTGATTAGATAGTTCTTCAAATTCGTAGAAAGTCACGACATTTGTTTTCTTTGTAGCTTAGCTAATTCTCCTCTCAAATCTCTGTATAGAGATGGACCAAATCTTTGAATGACTGTTCTTTGAACTGTGTCCATGAATACAATTTTTTATTTAGGTGCATCCATTGATACCAGCTTATTGCAGGTCCATCCATGTAAACTAAGGCAATTAGGAATTTCTAGTCCTCTGATAAGCTATAATATTGAAAGAATTGGTCGCGACGACAACCTCGGAATTTTTCCATTAAACCTTGGCTTATCTACCTTAACAAGTCTAATGTTTTGCAGTGTGTGTTGTTTATTTGGACTTGAGATTTCTATATGAGCAGAAGTACATACCTGTGATTATTGTTGGTCTTGATAATTGTTATCCAATTTTTCTTCTATGGTCGATAATCTTTTTGAAACTTCATTTAATATTATAGTGATGGAAGACATTTGCTCATCTGTTTTGTTGAGTCTTGTCACACATTCTTCTAATGTCTTGGCTGTGTGTCTTGTTCCTTCTGCCATTGTTGGTTGTGATAATCAATGAGAGCACCAATGATATGATCCTAATTCTGTTTATGGGTTTATTTTAAGTGGATGAACCCGGTTGAGGGATGATCAATGTTTGGTTCGGTTGTCTCCTGAGCCGTCGGATCGTGCGGTATTCTCTTTGCCGTTGGATCTAGCACTTGAAATTACCTGCTTAACCTCGATTGGGTGTCGTTTGATTATTTTCTTTCGATAATGGATTACACGCGTGTCTCTCACGGTTCAATCTCTTGCCTTGATCTGTGCCCCGGGGAATGCATCTGAGCCTTTGATTTAAACTTATCAGGCTGTTCTGTGCCGTGTGATGAAGTTTCTAAGGGAAGCTTGCTTTAACCCTTTCTTTTGTTTTGTTTCCTTTGACAGTTCGAGTCGTCGAATCACTCCAGAGAGAAAGAGGGGGAGCGGCTCGGAGCGGAGGAGAAACCCAGGGTTTCTTGAGGGAAGAGCGGTTTCAGTGAAAAACAGAGAAGACTCGGGGAGAAGGAGAAGATGAAGACGAAGGAGAAGAAAGGAAGTTTGGCTTTGAATATTTCATTGCCCCTGTTTGGTTTCTTTACCCCTATTTATACTTTTCTTCTATAGTCTAGATCTATGCTTTCCTTTTACAAGTTTGGAATTTCGGTACACTTGTAACTGATTTCTGTTATCGTTGGCTGAGTTTCTTGCTGTCTTTTATCTTGCTCGTTCTTCTGGACGGTTGGGTGGTTATTCTGTTAGCTTTAGCTGTTCAGAGTTCTTCTTGGTTTCTTGATTGCTTCTTTATTTATTCTTTGTCATCTGAAATTCTCTGTTTTAGGTGTTGATGCAGGTTCTTTCTGGAAGCTGATTTGGCTTCACTATTGTTATACTTTCTGTTGCTCATCTTGGTTCTGATGTGTATTACTTCTCTGTAAAGGTCTTGTATTGAGTTTGTAATCTGTTGGATTTATTTTGCTTTGTAGTCTGTAATATCCTTCTTGTATTCTAGCCCTTCTGTTTTGTAATTTATGGATGTATGTGGCTGTATTTGGTCTTCCTTACTGTACTGAGTCTGTTATCATTGTAATTCTTATTGTTGTAAGTTATGATTTGGCAATTAGAGGATTTGGGTCATATTAGAATGCCTCTATGTCCTGGTTGCTGGTGGATAGTGTGGTTCCCTTTTAGTGGTGGACCGTTGTTTTTGTGCATTTTCATGTAAGAACTGAAAATAATGCGATAGTATGTAAGGCAACTTGGTACTGTGGTTGAGAGTTGAAGTTTTTAACACAGAAGCATTGGATCTAAGATTTTATATATGTGGTGAGTGTAAGTTTGAGATTAAATTAATTTAAATATTTTAAAAATAATAATACGACAGTGTTTGTTGTGTTTGGAGTAGCAGATCCCATCCTTACTACCATTGGAATCATTTATTTCCTTTTTTTATCATCATATAAGAAACAATATAAGAAAAAAAATCAAATTATTTATCATTTCACAAATAATTTGATTATTTAATTGAATGAACTTGAATTTTGTAAATACTTCGTAATTAAATTAGAAAGCTTGAACATGTCATTTTTTTGGTAAATAATCCCTAATTAAATAATCAAGTTTGATCATGTTGTTGTTGAATTTATTTATGTTCATAAATAGTATTATTTAAAGCTTATGAATAAGCTCATTAAGAAGCCCAATTAAAGCTCGTTTAAGACTCTAAATTTCATTTAGGATTAATAAATTTTATTTGATATAACTCATTTATATATATTTCCTAGCAACCCGCTATTGAACAAGTTCAATAAAGGCTTAATTAAAACTCATTATTTTATTGAATGACTTGCATTTTAATCAGATCAATAATCCCAATAAATGTAGCTTGAATCAAGCTTGAGCCAAGCACAATTAGAATTTTTATAAATGGGATCGAGCTCGAAACAAAATCCTAAATTGTTGAATTGATCTTAAGCCGAGCTCAAACATAATGTTGATAAATGAGCTCAAACTCAAATAAGCATTTGATTGGTCAGCTCGGTTCATTTTCCCCCCTACATATGTATGCTTTTCGCCCTTTTTAATTATTTTGAGTGGTGAGCAATTTTTATTAATAATTAGTGTATTTGATCTCACAATAGCGGTGAGAGATAAAGCTTCCAACCATTTCACTATTCACTTTCTGTTTAACTAAATCTATGATGTTTGCTTGAGCTTAGGTTAGCTTCATATTGCTTTTATCTCTCAATTTCTAGTTGATCTCTCAATCTTTTGAGTGTTTTTGAATTTTAACTATTTTCTTTCATCAACTTTATTTTATATCTTTGATTCTATTTTTAACTTCCAAATAACTAGAATTATTTTTATTGAATGTTGTTGCATGCTAAAAACCTAGTTGCAGTAGAATAAAACTTTATGCCTTAGCCTTATTGAGAAATCCAGCACACACAGATATTTGAAGAGAGAACGAGAAACTCTAGGATTTTTAAGTGAAAAAATCCCGAAAATGGGAAAAAATCATGGGGCCTAGTCCAATAAAAATGTTCTGCTATATATCATTTTGAAGTACAAAGTTTAAGTTTCTCCCATAACGGGATTACAAAATTGTATGTGAAAGAGCACCGAAATCGAATAACAACGTATCTAAAATTAGTTGTAATAGTATCGTTAGTGGCGATCGATGATAGTGAATAAGATCGATGATGTCGAATGTCGGGTAATTGCGGTAGCGGTGTGATGGCGGCCGATGTGCGGTGATCATAATAGCGGATGTTGATAATGCCAGCGGTGGTGGCCGTGATGACGTGTCAGCGGCCGGTGGTCTGATCAATGATGGTGGTCAACAGCAACCGGCGTGGCGGCTGGCGGTGGTGGCAGTGGCAGCGAGGGAGAACAATTGGTGGCAGCGGTGGTAACGGCGGCCCGGTGGTGGTCAATGGCGAGGATCGGCGATGGTCGACGGTGGTGGCGGCGAAGAGATAATCAAGGTGGCGATGATGATCGTGGCGATGTAATGGCATCGATGGCCGTGGCGATGGTCGGTGACCATCGACTTGTGGTACGATTATGCTTGGAGTTTCTTCAAGCATCAGAGCTCTATCTTCTCTTTAGTTTGATCTCTTCTCATGTGAAGAATGAGACTATAGATTAGAGGAGTGACGTTTCTGTAAATACATGTAAAATCCAAACCACTTCATCGGACGGCTCAAAATGATTCTCTTGATCATCTGATGTATTTTAAGTATTTGAATGCTCAAATGAAGTCAGAATTAAAAGATTTTAGGCTTGTTAGATCCAACTTGTCAAGACGCTCGATTTGACTATAAACACTTCATATTTAGGAGCCGACTGATATCACAAAGTTTTCAATAAGTGCTTGATCTGGTTAATTTTAATTCAGAATCAGATTACTTTCGACATCAAGATTCATGCTTCATCTAGTGAAATTTTTCAATGTCATATCAAATGTAATATTTGTTGAAAACTATGATTATTGTATGCATTATATATATATATATATATACATGAGATTTTGACCAAGATCATGCTCATCTTTTTTTCTTTTAACTTATATAACAGTGGGTAAACTCTATTGTTCATAATAATTTGAGATAAATTTTGTACCTCATGGGCATATATTTAATCTTATTTTATATTTCTTCATTTTATAATTGGCTATGTCAAGCCAAACTCAATGTTTACTTGAAATCAATTTTTATTTCTTAAGAAAAGCTTGAAATTTACTCAAATCAATTCAAATTCAATATTGTGAGCATTTTTTGGTGTTTTTGTTATTTTTAATAGATGTAGAAATGGAATGACTTTTTTATTATTTTGAAATTTAGAAAGAAAAAAACTTTTAATGACCTTGGATGGAACTATCATAAGATATATTCAAGTTTGAAAAATACAAGCAATGAGAGAATTACAACCCATGAAAATATTTTTAATACTTTGAAATGTAGATTGTATTTGAAGGGTATAATTATGAAGCATTTATGATAGTAAAAATATTCATAACTTAAAATTTCTTAAAATTTGTTAAAATGTGATTCAATTTAAAAATGATTGGAGTTAATTTTATATACACATGGTTGATTCAAAATGATAATGACCCTAGAAAAATAATCAGTGATTAACTCTTATTCTTTGATATACAAAGCATCAAGTTGACTTCTTAATGTTTGAAGTTGCACATTTTTAACCTTCTCTTATCTATCATAAAAGATTTAGAACTTTTCTAATGCTTACTTGGCTTAAGTAATTCTTGATTTCTTTCTCTTTCTTTAAAGTCTTTAAAACTATACTTTTGTGCTAATTAATAATAAAATTAACTTCTCACTTAGCTCATCATAGACTTTTTCATAACCGCCAAAATGTTTGCGATTCAAGAAGTGTCTTCATTTCGTAGTCTAATTTATATTATAATGGTAACTTGTCTTGAGCATCGAGACTTTGTAGAAAGACATATCATCATTCTCCATCTCTTCAGAATATATCCTTAAAAAAAACTTGCATGGTTACTTTTTGTTAGATTTAAGTGAAGAAAATTTTAAAAAAATATTAGAACTATGATGAAGCATATTGATGAACCAAATAACAAATAACATTAACATTGAATAGCATGCCATCAACCAAAGTAAGTTGAATAAAGAAGGGAGGAAGGGAAAATCTTTGGCTAGTAAGGACTTCAAATAATGATTCGATGATAAAATGAATTCAAATAAAGAGAATTTCAAGTTTCAACGAATTAGTAATTGTTCAATTAAACATAAAAAAAAATTGTATATTAATTGATAGAAAATATTTTCTATGAATTTATGAAAAAAATTTGATAGTCTTAAGTGTGGATTACAAATAAATAGGCCAACTCAAAACCATATATTTTATTTAAAAAATATATTTAAGTGATAAATTCTGCAATATAAGAAAACATATGGCTCCTTTACCATGGTTATCCAACAACATTAAGTGGCAATGATCCAAAAAAATTCTAAACATGCTTTCAAAACAAGATTAAGGCTTTGAGATTTAGGAAGGATTTGAAGCTGAAAATCTATAAACACCGACACTTAGGCCCTGCTTGGAATCACTTTTTATTTTCTACTTTTTGTTTTTATTTTTAAGAAATAGAAAATAAAAAATAAAGAATATATTTGTTTATCTGTTTTATTATTTTTGTTTTTCTATTTTTAAATAAATTTGTTTTATGTTTTCAAAACTACTAAAAACATGTAAAACTTTTTTTCTTTGTTTTTAAAACACCCGGTCATACTTTTCAGATTTTTAAAGATTTGAATTTGATTTTTAAAATTTTTTAATTATATTATATAATATTATTAATTTTAATTAATTTAATCTAATAAGATTATCTTGAAGGTAGGATAATAGTAGATTAATTTTAATATATCATGTGTGTTTATATATAATATAAATTTAAATTTATATATTAATTTGTGATTGATTATAATTAAATTTAATTTTATTATATAATAATAATTTAACTTACTTCATCAATAATTATTATTTAAAATATATTTATATTTTTCATAAATTTTATCTTTCTCATAGAATTTAAATATGCACGTATGTATTTTACATTTCATGTTTATGCATCAACTCCTACAAATGAGTATCTTTCTTTTGTATTTCAACGTTTCAAATGCATTAATGTAGTTTATCTTACAAGCAGAGATTTTTTAAGTAACATCGGCGATGATCAAAATATTATTACTCAAATCGTGTGAAGTCGCATTTGTAGCTTGTCAATTTTATTATGTGCAATTTAATCAACTATGAAAATTCTTGTTTAATAGATTTTTACATTTTGAATTTTTCTAAGTGATTCATTTTATGAACGAGTACTATTTGGGTTATTTTGACGATATTCAAATCTAATTTGTGCACATCATTTTCATCGATCATCGATTCTATTGCATTTGATTCGATTCGAGCAATAGAACATATATGTAAGTCAACATCCATCATCTTCATTTATGTCCCCAAATATTTTTTTGCTTTATGTTAAAATAAGAAAATATCAAACATATTTTTATTTTATTTTAAAATTGAAAAAATAAAAAATACAAAGTGGTCCCAAGTGGCCCCTTAGAGTAATAATTTATTTTATTATTTTATTTTTTCCATTAACATTTTTAAAAAATAACAACTAAACATATTTTTTTAAAAAATAAAAATTATAAAAACACCAAACATATTTTTGTACATAAAAAAAAATAAAACTTAAAACAAAAATAAAAAAATAAAAAATTGAAAGTGATCGCAAACAGCCCCTTAGTATTGTATATTCTTTGTATGATAAACATTTTAAATCAAATTTATTAAATTAGTAAGAAAAATATATATTAGCTACAATATATTTCTTTTTTTATTTTATCAAGGCAGAGAATTTATTTAATTACAACAAGAAATTTTTTTTAGATTCCATATTATTATTGAATAGCAAGAACAATGCGTACATTATGAGACATAGTTGATTTACCTAAGATGATGAGATAAAGAACAAATGAAGATGATCATTTTTGAGCAAAATAAACATATTTGAGAATCCAAGATTTTTGTTCTTTACTATTGTTGCATGTCAAAAAATTCATAAAGTAGAGTAAAGATTAGAGAGTATACACTAAAATTATAATGTATAAGGCCTAATATCAAATAATCTATTATATATTTTGAGTTATAAAACTTCACTCTTCTATTATGATGGAGGAGATGTGGTTACAAAGTTGTGATTGTACAAAAATTAGACAATGACCTTAAAATAATGTTATAGCAATTGTATTATTCTAATTAGTCTTTGATAATCTCCAAATATTGGTGGCAAATCACTGGTGGTATCAACGATGTTTGCTGATGGTGATTAACTTCAAGCTTTTTAGTTTAGCTCTTAGTTCTTCATTGGTATTCTCTTTTTCATTATGAGAATAGAATCATATTTATAAAATTTTGATAAGAGCATTTTGATAATTTTAGTCAAAATCATAAAACACTCTATCTAATAGTTCATATTAATTCTATTGATCATAGTTAAATTAATGGGAATTTAAGCGCCTTAACACATTTTGATTTTATTGATCTCAGGTTCATTGGATCTCTCCAATCGGACTACTCGACTTGATTCAACTATAAACTTTCTAAATTTAGAGATCATTTGATCATTTTATTAATGTATCAAAGTTTTAATTACACATTAGAAGTTTGATTTAAGCTCATTTGAATTTAACTCGACCAATTCTTGGTGATGGTAAACTCGTCTTGTCGAGACGTATAATTTGACTTAAATCTATTAAAATCAATGTTTGGATGATTTTTAATTTAATTTTTAAAAAATTAATGTATGTATTGTCTTAAGATTCTTGCATGATTTAATTAATTTTATTGTGAGATATCATTTGCTCTTTTTCGTGTGTCAAATATAGACATAAAAAATATATTAATTTTTGTAAGTCTACATGATCGCTTAAAAATTATGCAAAAAATAAAGATTAATTTTTTATTAACCAAAGGTATAATAATCTGAATGGAATTATATTTTTTTAATTTTATTTCTATTTTTGTCAATTTTCATTTATTAAATCAACATGTATTTCAATGTGTATCTTACACATATAAAAGTAGTGTGCTATATTTATCATTTTTTTATTTTGAAATTTGAAGAGGCACTTCTTTTTTTTATTTTTTTTAAGAATTTAAAGGGGCGTTTTTTTACCTACAAATCTCTTCTAAAGGCTTAGGAAAAAAATCACATTTTGTATAAATGGTCCGTGAATTCTCTTTTGCAGGCTAAGTTCTCCTCTATATTGAGGTTTAAAATTATCTTGAATAGGTGGTGCATATGGCTTCAATGTGACACTAGGCTTCTAGGTAAACCCCATTTGCAGGTTCTAGTTTATCTTTTACATCTTTTAAAGCTTTTTTCTCTTCGACATAAAATTTAAATATTTATGTCTTTCATAAATTTTGCTATGAAAATGAGTTATTGATATTTTAGATATGAGTGTTTCTTACTTTGAATATCAAAGATGTTTTTATTATAGAAAGAATACCATTACAATAAAGTATTATTATAAAGTTGATATTTTTATGTACACTTTCAATAAATACTATGAGTGATTAATAATAGATTTAAAGAATATATTACTGAATTATTGATTCTAAGTTTAATATTAGATTCTTAATATGGATACTTATCATTCAAAATTAATGATATTTATTAATCTGAAATTAAAATTTATCTTGAAGACATAAATTGATGATAAATACACTTTAGCATTTTAAAAATAAAGCTCATTAAAAGTAAATTTATAAAAACTCTTCATAATTTTTGATTTATGTCAAGTATTAGCATAGCAAATAAAAGAAGATTTTATATCCTTTAATTAATTAATTAATTAATTAGATTGATCGTCCCACTACTTATTAATTTTGGCTACAATGATTGAATATGCATTTTCAATAATGATATTGTCATGGTAAGATTACTGTTTTTTTTTAAGCTCAATGATAACATATATTGAGAAGGATATTATAATGTAATTTGATGCAAATTTAATAATTGATAATTTTGATACAAAATAGTGTCATATATAATTTAAAATATTTAATCATATAGGCATATTAAAAAAAAGATATTTTTCTTAATTTGTAAGTTGTTGTTAGTTATTTATAATTTAATCTTTTTAAACTTTTATTTATTTTGCTTTTTAAATTTAAATTTTTAATTTTAATATATTTTAATTATTTTTTATTTTGCAACTCATTTTTTAAAGTTTTGATTCCACTGTATGTATATATATATATATATATATATATATATACAAAGTGTAGATATTTTGAGATTTTTCTCTTTTAAGATTTTTGATGTACTTTTTACTTCTAAGATTTTAGTTTTTTGAGATATTTTTGATAAGTGGAGATCATATTAGTCATTTGCTCTTTTTTGGAGTCTTTTTATTGATGATAATGACCTTGTCCACAACTAGGTTCTCATTAAAATTTCTCAGGGGAAGGCCTTCTATAGGTTATTGGTGGAAAGTGTATCTACTATCTATTCTCATGGTGCCTTTTTAGTGACGATATTATTCACTTCTAACTTCCTATTGAAACTATCTGATGTAGAAATCCTATCTACTATCTATTCTCATGAATAATTTGAACCTTACTAGAATATCATATTGAAGAATTTCATTAGTAAAGGGTGTAGTTTCTTGAAAATCATGGAAGGTGAAAGATTAGTTATTCTTTCGTTTAAAAAATTCTTCGTGGATAGAACGTCGAATTTCATGATACCCCGGCCAACGAGATCACGAAGATGTCGGCGAAGGGCTTGCCTTCGGGCTTCGGGGTTGTTGAGGATGTGTTCGGCATTCAAGAGATTGGCGGTGATGTTGATGTGGTGAACACCGATGCGGAAGAGAGGCAACGGTGCTGGATAAAGAGGCGATGAGAAGGCCTGTGTACCAATGGAGGAGGCGGCAACAGCCAATCAGAGGATGGGATTTGGAGCCGTAAAAGGGTGGCGCTGTGGCAAAGCTTGATCATATGAATTGCTATCTGAATATGAAAGAGGAGGAAAATTAAAACAAGGAGAGCTTAAGGAGAGCTTATCGCCGCCATTGAGAGCTTATTGCTAAAAAGAGGGAGAGAGAAAGAGAGAGAGAGAGAGAGAGAGATGTCTACTCTTTCTTCCAGGGTTGGAGAGAGGTGAACGACTGCACAGGCGTTTGGTAAGTATTTCATTTGGATTTCGTTTGGTAGATGGAAAGGCAGATAGATTTTGAAAGTGGCCGCACTTAGTTGAAAAATCTATATTAAATTTATTGCTTGATAATTATTAAAATTTATTTATTTGTTTTGAGTTTGAACATGCTGCTAATATTGCGAAAAACGTGGAAGAATTAATTTAAAGTGTACGATGAAACTTTAGTCGCAGCCGTTCCAAGCGAACGATGAAACTTCAGCGGTTTTTTTTTTTTAGATTTACATATATTTCACATAATTTTTATGTAATTATGTATCTAATATCTAAAATTTAATTTTTACATACATAACACGCTAATCTTTAATATCACATCAAATATATTATCATTATCCATTTTTTAAAAGTAAAATATAATTTTTTAAATATAGAAAAATAATAGATAAGTAAATATATAATTTTAAATGCTAGATATGTAAACCATTTATTTATGTATCTCATTTGAACTAATTAAGATATATATATATATATATATATATATATATTCCCTCAACACTATGTATTTAAATTAGTGGACAATGAAATGAATAAGCCTAATTTTAAAGTATTTTTTTCCAACAAACTTAATATATGCATATTTATATATATATATATATATATATGTATATATCACACAATCGAAGAGCACGCGAGAAAACCTAACGTCGGCGATTTTCAGTTTCCTCTCTTCCTTATGCTCTCGTGATTTTGATCGCTCTGACATGATCTCGCCTAATAGCTCCCGTTTGGCCGCTAATGTAAGTTACGCTTGTACCGATGGCGAAATGCCTTTTTTCCCACATCAGCTCGACTTTGAAGGAGCCTGGGCTTCGATCTCCAAGGTACTCTCGATCCTTCATCCTCTGCTTCATTGCCCGTTGTTAAATCCTTCAAGGATGCGTTATCTGGTAAAACTTCTTCTCCTATTGCTTCGGTAAACTTAATTTCTACCGCTTTCCGTGGAATGCCGGCTGTGATGTGTTCGGACTTGGATGTGGAAAAATTAGGTAAGGCTTTTGTATTCTCTTTGGTCGGTAAATTCTCATTGAGGAAACCAACTCTTGATAAGATTCGATCCTTCTTCCACAGCCTTAAACTATCGGGTGCTTTCATTGTTGGATTGATCGACCCTAGGCATGTTCTAATTCAATTGTCTAATGATGATTATTCACTGCCCGCACGTCGCTCATATCTTGTTTACAATTGTCAAATGAGACTTCTTAAATGGTCTCCTAGTTTTGATGTCAAAGAAGAATCCCCAATAGTTCCAATTTGGCTTGCTTTGCCCAACATGTGTATCCATTTTGTTACTCATCAAGTGCTATTTGCTATCTTTGGCCAACCACTTCAAATAGATCAGGCTACGGCGGTGAGATCCGTCCCGTCAGGATATTAGTAAATTGATATTACTAAAAATATCCAAAAGATGTATGGATTGGTTCTAAAAGGCTATAGTCAAAGGTAGAATTTGAAAACTTTCCTGTTTTTTGTACCCATTGCAAAATCTAAGGTCATGAAAACTCGGAATGCTTTATTTTACACCACATCTCAAAAAGAATAAGTTGTCAGTCACTAATACCTCCCTCCCAAAGGAACATCCCATCAAAATGACTTATGTGCCTAAAGTCAATCAAAAGGACGCACATCCGCATAATCCCAATATTTCATTATCTTCGATTTATGGGGTACATCATGAGATGATGGAAAATCATGATGTGTGATTTGTGGAGGGCTATTGAAAACTTACCTACCATTGTGCCTAATGATAATATGTTGACTCAATCTAACCTATCCCTTATTTCTAGTGAACCAGGGCATAAGAACTCTAATGAGGATGTGATTAGGCTGAAAACAATATCTAAAAAATGCTCTTTGATCCCATAGCAAAACAAGTCAAATGATGATCCCTTGATGTTGGCAAAAAATCTATCAAATAATCCAGAAAATGAGAATGAAACAATTTTTTTCGACCCTATCCCCCCAGAATGATACACATGCTATCCTAATTACTCATCAGATTTCAGACACGAAAGAATGGAAAATTACTATCATGATTCCTTTGATTGATACTGAAACCACTATGAATATCTCAAATTAATCACTTTCAGATGGAGACACTTTGGATACTGAAAGACCCTTTCAAACTGTATTAAACAAAAAGAAATCCCTAAATGCTAGAAGCTCCAATCACAGCTCCACTAGAACCACTAGATCCTCCTCAAATCCTCATAAATAATTACTTTTTGCTATACTTTTTATGCTTTACTTCTTGATCTTTATATTTCCATTCATCCTTTTATTTTATTCCTCATTATTATGATTAATTTTATTATTTGGAATATTCGTGGTATTGGGACTCTTAATGTCCGCAACCAAGTTAGAAGCCTTTGTCGCACTCATAACATATCCCTCCTTGTTATTATTGAACCACTTATTCACTCTTCTAAGATTGTAAATGTTGCTAGAGCACTTGGATTTCAGAATTCCTTCCATAATATTAGCAATTAAATTTGGTGTTTTTGAAATTCATTAGTCAATATCACTATCCTTGAAAACCATCACCAATTGATTAATGTCCATATCTCATTGTGTGAATTTTCAGTGTTGGGCTCTTTTATTTATGCATCATGCAATAGAGCGGGTAGGAACATCCTGTGGAATAATTTAAGATCATTTACCTCCTCTATTAACAAACCATGGTTAGTTGGGGGTGATTTCAACACTATTCTTGCATCTTCGAAAAGAAGGGGAGGTTCCTCCCCTAACTTTCATTCCATGAAAGATTTCTCTAATATGATCCTTGATTGTAATTTGACGATATTGGCTTTTCTGCTCTAATTTCATGTGGAATAACTCCAGACTTTGGCAACGCCTAGATCGTACCCTTTTTAACTCCCTCTGGATTGATCAATGGCCTAATACCTCTGTTGAGCACTTGAGCAGAACTTTATCTGATCACGCTCCTCTCTTAATTTCTGTTAAAAACCCTCCCATAAGAAGACCTTCTCCTACTCCCTTTAGATTCCAAAATATGTGGATTCAACATAATGACTTCATGAATGTTGTTTCTATAAATTGGATGGCCCCCATTCATCCTAACAATTCTATTAAGGGTATGATTCATTTTTGGCTTAAACTTAAAAGACTCAAACAAACTCTTAATTGGTGGAATAAACATCATTTTAAAAATCTTTTCACTAATCTCAAAAATATGGAAGAATGGTTTGCTCTAAGAAGCATCATCACCATTCTAACAAACATGAAGAACTTAATGAAGCTAGGATAACTTGATTAAGTATCGAATATGGAGGAAACTTATTGCCAAAAGTCCTGGTAGGCAAATTGCTGATGGCGACAAAAACACAAAGTACTTCCACACTCTTTTCAAAAAAGGAAAGTCCTAAATTCTATTAAAACAATAAAACATGATAATGGCAGCAGGATCACTGATAGTAACGATATTAAAGAATCTGTTGGCAATCATTTTACAAATTTATTAAACAACAACCCTTCCCTTAATGCTATCTCCAACCCTCACCTGATTCCCTCTATGATTTCTACGGATCAAAATAGATTACTTACATTGCGCCCAATAGAATCTGAGGTTGGTGATATTCTCAACAAAGATGAACTCGATTCATCGGCCCCCGATGGATTTACAACTCAATTCTTTCAACATTGCTGGCCCGTTATTAAGTCTGATCTATTTGATATTGTTATTAATTTTTTCGATGGCAACCCTCTTCCTAGAGCCTTTTCTAGTACTTCCATCATTCTTATCCCTAAAAGTACTAACCCTGAAACTTGGAGTGACTTTAGACCGATCAGTCTTTGCACCTTCTTTAATAAACTTATTGCTAAACTAATCACAAATAGAATTAGCCCGCTGCTGCCAAATATTATCTCCCCAAATCAAACCGGCTTTATGAAAGGAAGAGCTATATCTGATAATATACTCCTAGCCCAAGAAATGATTCATGATATTGATGTTCCTATCAGAGGTGGAAACATTGTCTTCAAACTTGATTTTACTAAAGCTTTTGACAACCTATCTTGGGATTTCCTATTTAAAATTCTTCACCTACTTGGCTTTTCAGATACTTTTATTCACCTCATTAAAAATTGTGTCACTAACGCTTAGTTCTCTATTATCATTAATGGTGAGTCTACAAGCTTCTTCACTTCAAACCATGGCTTGAGACAAGGAGACCCCCTATCACCCTCTCTTTTTATTATGTTGAATATTTATCCGTGAGTTTGAATGATCTTTTCTATAATAAGCCTAGCATGTTTTATAAAATCCATGGTGGTATTCTGCTTTCTCATCTTAGTTTTTGATGACTTTATCATCTTTTGCAATGCATCTATTTCACACATAAAAACTATTACAAATTCTTAATAAATTTGGCAAGGAAAGTGGCCTTTTCTTAACAAAGTAAATGTGTTTCATACCTTCTTCTAAAATCACTATTAATATGATTAACCATATTCTGAGGACCACTAATTTTAAGCAACACCATCTTCCGATTAAATACCTTGGAGCCCCACTTTTCAAAGGTCATAAAAGATCACATCTTTTCGATGAATTAATCCAAAAAATCTCTAATCATATTTCTTCTTGGGAATATCATTTACTCCCTTTTGGTGGTAGGCTTACCCTGATTAAGAGCACCCTGAATTCTATACCTCTATATCTCATTCAAACCATTGTGCCAACTAATTTTATCATTAACAGGATTGAGAGGCTTATTAACAAATTCTTTTGGGGTTCTAACACCTCTTCAAAAAAAATGCACTGGACCTCTTGGCACAAAAGCTGTGGCACCTTCGAGGAAGGTGGTCTTGGTTGCAAGACTATTAGGGATACCATCACTGCCTTTTCCTACAAGCTTTGGTGGAATTTTAGAAGTAACAATAGCCTTTGGGCTAACTTCATGACTATTAAATATTGCCAAGAAAAGCACCCTCTTAATTGCTTCTACAAATCGAGAGACTCTCCGATTTGGAGAAGACTTTGTAGAATCAAATGGAAGGTCGAATCCTTAATTTCTTGGGGCATTAATTCTGGCAACTCTTTCTTCTGGCAAGATAATTGGATTGGAAGTGGGTCCATTGATGAATTACTTTCTTCCCATTCAACTGATAACATTAAAGTTAAATCATTCTGGAAGAATAATATGTGGAACAATTCTAAGCTCATTGAGTATATCCCTCCATCTATTTTAGACAAACTTAATAATATATCTATTACTCCTAACAATCAGGATCAGATTATCTTTAAGCTCTCTCATAATGGAAATTTCAACTTGAAAAATGTTTGGCTTCACATTAAAGAAGCCCATGAATTTTCTAAAGTGTATGATAAACTTTGGCATAATAATATTCCTATTTCGTACTCTATTCTAATTTGGCGTATATTGAAAAATTTTATTCCTGTTGACTCCTTGATGTGGGGCAAAGGTTTTCAATTACCTTCAAAATATCATTGTTGCTTTCATATTGAAAATGTAAATCATCTTTTTGTTAATGGGGCCATTGCATCTAAGCTTTGGCTTTGGTATGATGATCTCTTTAACAATGCCAATTTCAATGGTTCTCTAACAATATATCAGCTCCTTGAAATTTATTTTGAAAATAATAGTAAAGGTCACATTAAAGTCATTACTGCTATTATTATTATTTGGTTTATATGGATGGCCAGAAACGATGCTAAACACTGATATTGTTATGAATCACATGAAGATAATTGCTAGAACTAAATACAAAATTCATGATCTGTTTAATGCTAATCTTATTAAATATAAGCATTTCAAAGGGTGTAATTTTGTGGCTATTAAATTGGGTTTTCAATTGCCAGCCCAAGTTCTAAACATGACAAGATCATTTATTGGGCCAAACCTCAAAATAATGTTATTAAAATCAATAATGATGGCTCTGTATCTCATAATGCCTCTGGCTATGGTGGCATCTTCAGAAACCCCACTGGAAAATCCCTCTATGCATTTGCTTGCCCTCTTAATACCCGCCTCCCATTTCAACTAATAATGTGTATAATGCTCTTGAGATTTGCCTACAGAAAGGTTGGCTCAATATCTGGATTGAGGTGGATGCTCTTCTGTTAATTGATCTCTTGACCTCCACTAAATCTGGAAATTCAGACTTATACTATTTACTCAAGCAAACTAGACTTCTTCTTTCACAATTCTGCTATAAAATCACTCATGTATGGTGGGAAGGTAATGCATGTGCTGACTACCTTGCTAACTTAGGTGCTAGATTGAATGAAATAATAATTTTTGATCACCTTACTTTCCCTAAACATTTGCAAGGTTTGATTTACCTTGACAAGACCGGGCTCCATTATATTAGAATTTAGCCGGCATGAGTTTAATACATTTTATTTTTGTTGTTTCTTTGGTCTTATGGTTGCATCTCGATGATCATTCTGATTTGTTGCTGATGTAGGTACCTTATTTTAGATGCAAGGCCTATCGTTCTGCTACATATGCTGGTGGTTGTTTTACTTAATATCTACCATGAGTTTTTCTATTACTACTGTTACCATGCTCATGAAACAAACTCCATGGCTTTAGTTTTTCATTTAAAGATCTGGATTTCTTTACCCCCTGATATTCTTATGGGGAAATTTGGTGGTACTTAAGCTTTAAATATATTTTTTTCCTGCTAAATGGGAATGCTTTCTTAGCTGTTTTGGGTCTGCTATCCTGCAGGCAGATTTTGGGGTGTTTATTGATTTTGTGTTCAGCTCTGTTGATCTCAATCAAGTTTTTGCTTATCATAATGTGGTTTGTACTATCTTTTTGATGTGTTTATTCCTAGGATTATTCTTTTCAACCTTCCCTTCGCTTATCATATCCCTCGACTAATGGCCCTGCTCGATAGCCCTTATTGGGGTTAGGATTATTGGTTGTGGTCTATTGGAATTTCATGCTTACTTTTTATGGGTTTCACCCCCGCTCCCTGCTATCATTTATCTACCTTGCTGTTATTGGTGGTTATTGATCCGATCATTTGGTGGGTTTTTCCGTCCAACTTGTCGGGTTTTGCACTTCGATTTTGTTTCTTTCTCGCTCAATAAGGTCTTTGCCTTTACTTTCATGGTTTTTACCTCAGCGTTGTTTGATGGGTTTACTGGCCTTAATATCTGGGCTGAATGTTTTATTCTGATCCCTTTAATTGGGTTGGGGTTATATGTTGCTATCGGCTACCTTCTCCTCCTACTTTCCCATGTTGCCTTCTTTATACTGGGCTGTTTAATAACTCACCAGATCTGATATTGTGGGTCTTTGATGGTTCAACTAGGGATCATCCCCCATCCTACTCTTAGCTGATTCCTTCTACATCCTTTATATATGGTAGTCTTATTTTCGTGTCCATGGCTCTGATTTCATCATCCGGTGCTTTCCATGTTTGTTGGCTATGATGGCTAGATAGTTCTCTCCACTTTGGCTAGTAGTAGTTTTATGTTGTATCCCCTTCTCTCGGATGCTCATTGCATCCCCTCATGGTTTGACTGAGCTTGAGCCTGCTCTATCTCATTATCTTCTAACATTTTCCATCTTATGCTGCTCTCATCAAATTTGTATGTTTAACTTAAACTTCCTTTAATTCTGCAGGTGGTCACCTTTTGCTCTCTCTTGCGCTTTCATGGCCATGCTCCCTCAACCATTGCTTTGATTGGATCCTACCTAATTTTGGTCGATTTCATAATTCAACTGTATCATTAACTTTCAGTTCTTTTTCATTTACTTTGTTCCTACATGTATCTAGATAGGGGATTTATTCTAGGTACATTGTAGCTCAATGAAGTTTTGGATTTTATCCCCTTTAAGGATCTTGTAACCACCTTTTTTTTGTAGTAATAAATTTACCCCATATATGGGGTCTTTTATATATATATATATATATATATATATATATATATATATATATATATATATATATATATGTATGTATGTATATATATATATATGTATGTATGTATGTATATATCAATATTGTGAGAAAAAGGGAGGTTGAGGATTTAATATTCCATTAAAGTTGAGTGAAATTAATGATATAATAAGTGTTATAATTATTTAAATATAATTTAAATGATATAATAATATAATTATGTAAATATATGATAAATAAACAAATAGAAATCATAGATAAATAATATCATCACTAATTTTAAATTTAAAGCTCAATTAATATAAAGCTCATCAAGATTAATGTATTATTTAAAAATTCATCAAACGAAGTTTGATAATAGATGTGCATGTGGTTGAATATCTCTAGAAATTAAAATCTTTTCTCATTCAAATTCTCTTTTAAATATCATATGATCAATCTAACCATCTTGACGATGAGGCAAACTCGATAGCATCAAAAAAATGATCAGCCGATTGCACTTAGATAGTTGAACATAGAGCCTTCATGAGCTCACGATCTTCGCTTGGCCAACTATGCTAAAATTGATATTTGAATTGACTTCAATTTGGTGATTAATTAAATATGTTTCTAGTGATTTTGAAAAATTGACTTTTATGATCTAAATGAATACTAATAAATTTGACTTAAAATATATTTGGGTGTTTAATATTATTTTTAATCATTATGTATATTGTATGGCAACTTTTTCTTAGATTTAAAAGATGAAAATTTATACTATTTCATTGAGAAAAAATGGTCAAAAATTATGATGAAGCATATTGATGAACAAAATAAATTATAACATCAATGTTTAAGAGCAAATCATCTTCCAAAGCAAGTTGAATCAACCCCGGAGGCAAGGACCTCTTCTTAACTATTATATCAAATAAAAACATAAAATAAAATCAAAATTATTATTTCATACCATATTATTATTGAATAATAGGACCAATATGTACATTATGACACATAATTGATCTAAGATGATGACATAATTGGTCTAAGAAATAATTTATGAACCATGCATGTTAATATTTTTATTGATATATTATTTTCCATCCTAACATTTTAAAATAAAATAAAGGGGTTTTTACATACAATGCACATAAAATCATAGTATTTACATATTTAGCACCTAAAACATACTATTTACACATTTAACATCCAAAATTTCTACATATGCAAAAATATAGAACTCCAATAAAAAAATCTAACTGCTGTGAACATTTATCATTCCATCTCTTCTCGTAGGAACGAATGACTTCTCAGTTGTTGCACTGGAATGAGCGACTACTCCATTGCAACAAGGGCACAAACGATCTTATTTATTACTTTGTGTGATAAAGTTACCTCTGTGCAGCTGTAGGAGCGAAACACTACATTGGTTGCAACATTCCCTACTGGACATCATCCTAAGCTCCATCTTGGCTATTGAAAGAGATGAAGGTTGAATTAGGTAATGGTTTTATCTTTATTTATGGTTTAGTGGACTTACATTTCTTCCCTACTCCATTGAATCTTTGATATTTAACCTTTGAGCTTAGTGGGCCTATATCTAACATTTTGTACCTTGGATATTCTCTTATTATGGCTTTTGCATTTATGGGTTTGGGCATTATTGGGTTCCATGTGTCCTTTTCATTGGTCAAGCTTGATATGAGAAGATCGTGCTTTCAAAATTTTTCAAAGTTTGCTTCTAGGTATCCTATATCTGCCATTCTGTACCTTGAATAACTGTCAGGTTTTATGTGTTTTGATCTTAGCTGCCTTAGATAAAGCCTAATAATAATTATAGATTGATAACTTCACTCCATGCTGAACTGACAAGAAGAAATCCAGGATCACATATAACTTATTCTTGTAGTAAGCATAATGGATCTTTTAAGAGATTGTATGTAAACTTTAAGGCTTTAATCTTTGTTTATAAATAGTTTCATTTCATTTTTTAAATATACATTTTCAAGCTACATTTGTTTACCGATTGTGCATAATCATTCGTATTTCAAAATATAGTGAATCCTGCTATCCTCTACACTAGCCGGTGTTTAGTGATTCCATGCAATGGAAACTTGGAGATAATGGAAAATGCAACTTGAATATTCTCATATATATATTTTTTAATCCAATAAAAATCTGAGCTAAACTATTCATATTTAAACAATCAGTTGAACTCAACACACAAATTACATTACAATTAAACTTGGATTACATAGTTCATATTTACACACAATTCCTACTTAAAAATGTAGATTATAAGTACAATTACTATTAAGAGTATTATTACAACTTTATAATGAAATTTAATGACTTCAAAATTCTCATGATTTCTTTTTGCTTCTTCACATTTTCTTCTTGCATCTTCACGGTTCCTTTTGATCAATTCTTCAATAAGAACTCTAATCATTTTACTCATATCACATGTGTCATTCTCAATTTCATTAATGCATTCATAGAAGTTGCAATCATTCTCTATTCAATTCTTGGGATATCGATAGAATCTTCTTCTACGATTTTCTCTTTGATGGGCGGTGTATACAAAGCATAATAGGTTGCATCTACAATAAGTTTTATGAACTCTAATACTTCTCGAAATTGATGAGTTATTTGAGCTCATCTTTGAAGGATGCCACCTATTACATTTAATAATATATGCTGATTAGAAATTTTTTTAGCAATGAATATATATTTTTGGAAAAAAGTATAATATATAATAGCACTAAAGCAATGAAAATTGATCTCAAATAAAAACCTTGAAGATTTCAAATGAAAACCATGAGAAAAGAGAAGATTAAACTAGTAGTAACATAAGATTTCACGATTCATTAGCTTTTTTATAACTGAAGAAAATTTCAATAACAAAAGACTTATCCCAGTAGTAATAGAAGATTTCAAGAATAAAGCTTTCACATTATACATAGCTACATAGAAGTTTTCTCTGATCTAATGAACTCGACAACCATCCAAAACATTCACACTACAATGAAAAGCATCATATAATCTGCACACCTCATGGCTTCAAAAAAAGGATTATGAGAGGAATAAAGCTTTCAATAGCCAGCCTAAATTAATGAAAAGTTAATTGCTATCAATAACCATCCTAAAGCAATGAAGATGAGAGGAATAAAGCTTTCAATAGCCAGCCTAAATTAATGAAAAGTTAATTGCTATCAATAACCATCCTAAAGCAATGAAGCTTCAAATTTTAAAACTTGTTATTTTATATGTGACTAATAATTACATATGTCATTAGCCAAGATGCCAAGTTAATTGCTTAATGAATTTATTTCATGTTCTGATCTGCAATTGATTGGTAGTGAAAAGATGAAAAATACTCAAAACTTACTATGACAACAATATTACAAGGTGTAATTTATGCAACTGTATATTAAATCAAAAAGGGGAAAACAAGAAAAAAAATACATGCACAACCCTTGCTTGCTCCAGTTGAGATTACTCATGCCACTAATGCAGCAATTTCTAATATTTCTAGCATTGCAGGTGATTCGAATACTTTAATGCTATTGTTGTTTGAAAATATAATTCGAACCATAAATATGTTTCAACCTAAGGAAATCTTTTGTTCATAGCCCTATTCAGATCCTTCCTTGCAAGAGTCCTCCACTTTCTTCTTTGCAATCTATGCAGCCGCTTTATAGTGAATAGTAAAGTAAAAAAGCAAAGAAAATTACCTTCAAAATCTTAATGAGCATCTGTCCAGAGTCCTCTGCTATCTCTTCGCATACAAAAAAAAAAAGAGCTCAACGAGGGCAACACGGTTGTTATATGAGTGATGACGGGGATGTTACACCCAAGAAGGTGACCTTCTCAAAGGGCGAATAGAAAAATAGAGAAGAGATAAGACAAAGAGATAATATTAAGCATAGGAAAATGTTAGATAAGTAAATATCTAACTTTAGGTGTTAGATATGTAAATACATAAGAATTGTGTGGGGGATTTACATACATACCACACAATTCTTATATATTTACATATCTAACACCCAAACTTCAATTTATATATATATAACATCCAAATCTTCAATATCACATCAAAAATACCATCATAACTCACTTTTTAAAAGTGCAATGCATTTTTTTAAGCATAGGAAAGTGTTAGATAAGTAAATATCTAATTTTAAGTGTTAGATATATAAATACATAAGAATTGTGTGGTATGTATGTAAATCTTCCTAATATTAAACTGTGTAAGGGTTGAAGGAGTAATAGAATGCTAATTTTATGAGAAATTTCATGTTTAGGTTTTAACTGTGTAAATAATATATTTTAGGGGCTAAATATGTAAATACTATAATTTTATGTGTTATGTATATAAAAACTCCTAAAATAAAATATTCTATACTATGAGATATTATTATTTATGAATTTTGAATAAAATTTTGAGCAAATTTTTAAAATAAGTATGGTTTAAAATGTAATTAGTAAATTAAGTATCATTAAAAAAATTTAAAATAGGTATTAAGCACTAAAATTGGGTGACTAGCTTACATCAACTCCGACGTGGTAAGAAAACTAATTTGTGTGTTATAGTAGCTAATGCCAGTTAATTGAGGGCCCATCGAGCTAGTCACTAAGCTATAGCAGCAGCATCGCATCTTGAAAGATTCTTGGGTGGTAGCTTGCGGTAATTTTTTTTTCCAATTGGGTTGCACCAACTCATTAAGCATATTCAAATCGTTAAGGTGAATTAATACAGGCATATTGAAGTCATTAAGGATATGTATAGTAGAGTTATTACATCAAGGATTGGCTTTAAGCCCTTATATTTTTTGCTTTAGATATGGATGTTCTTATGAGGCTTCAAGCCCTTATCTTGAATTATGGAGGTCAACCTAAGAGTCTAAAGGTTTTCATTTAAGTAGATCTAAAACTAAATATTTGGATTATAAATTAAGTTGTACAAGTTATAGTGTTAGTGTTATGACATTAGGTGAGCGATTCAGATGAGTCATTAAAAAGATAAAAGAATTTAAGTTATACAAGTCATTACAAAAAGAGTGAGTACAAGTCATTCAGAAATGGACAATCCAAAAATAAAAATAAAATAGACAAAAACCAATGTAGTACACATAGGTCATATTATCCTAACAATCATCGTGCATGGAATCGCACCACTCCTAGGTGTGTACTAATCAAGTGCATGTGGTGGACAATCACACAGTTAATGGTGGCCCTCCAATGCAAGATCTTCAAAAGTCTGTGTAGGATAGTCCTGTATGGGAAGAAAGGCAGTTGCGACTCATACGTAGGATGGTATGTAGAAGGACCTGGATCAGCATATGTAGATGGTCCGGCGCCCCAGTCATGTTGTGTGACATCCTCTATAGGCTCTGATCATAATGCGGGTTGCCGATATGTAACCACAATCTCAAGTCTCTGCATAACATCTTGTACCTATCTATCGCTCCCTGTAACTCGTGCTCATCTGTATGGCTGGAAGATGTCTTGAGTCACCAAGATGTGCTTTGACTGTATGAAAAAATAGCGTGTGAAATTAGCCTCAACCTGCGTAACATATTGAATTTACGAATACTTATATTGGCGTTTACATATATCATCTGGTGCTCTAGGATAGTAAGTGGTAGGAAGATCAGCCTGATAAGTAAGAGAAGCCCAAGATCGAATCACATGTCACGATTGATAGCCTCACGTCATCCTCATCTTCGTCCAAGCCCTCAACTATATAATCCCTCCGCCTCTCTCACGCGGCATTGTCCACCTGGTGGTAATCAACCTAGTCTAGATCTGCTTTACCTCAACCATTAACTCTTTTGAAACTAGGATCAAGTGGTCCCACATCAACTCTGGGTATGAGTCCAAATAGTCTTAACACTCAATCAGGTAAGTGTCACTCCACCTCTTCCTGATCCGGGGACTCGTACCCCTGCGTTGAGCATGTATGTAGCGTTGTGATGATCTACGGATATGACTCCCAAATCACCTGCACATATTAAAAATTATATTAAATTAGTATACACATTATAAAAATTAGAATCAAAAAGTACTCTACAAGTCTTACCTGTGTATGCAGCAAACTATTCAGCTCATTCTTATATAATATCACGTTCACCATTCACATCTGGCGAACATATCTCTTATTTCACCTATGCACACAACACATTTTAAACAAACATATAAGCCAAAAATTAATAAAAAAAATTAAAATATACCTCAAATCAATGCTGAGACCGTCAAGATCAGTCGGATATGGCATGTGCAGGTTGGCCTTCCCACATGATGATGCTCCCAAGACTATATTTGCAGAAGGTATAGATAGCCAATCATATTGGCCCTGTTGGGCCTAGTAGACTCATACAACTCCCTGTAGAGGTGGGCCAGAACTGCTCCTCCTATAGACAGTGCACTGAATGAATCTAGGTCCTCAAGTAGTAGAAGATATTGTAGATGGACCTGGGCGGCGTGTGCGGTATAATAAGAAATAAAATGCAGGCACATAGGTGCTTAAAGAACTCCTCAATGCTCAGATGAGTATAAGACTCTCTGTAGAAAGACCACCAAAGCCACCTCAGCGGCATGCACGTCTGTGCCTGTGTCTGACCCATCTTGAAGGTCGATGTGATGTGTGGTCTGATCGGGTCATGATACACCACATCTGGTAAGGGATGTCGACCCAACAACTCATCATAGCAGTCTGGCTAGGGTGGGCATGTGTATGTGTAACGTGGTTGTGCATGTGTAATGTATAAACTAAAATATAATAACACTTACAGTATTAGGGTGGGTGGTTCTATGACAACCACGTAGGGAGGCTATGCTAGAGTGGACCTCTGTATGTGGCTGCTCCAATTGTGGGGTGTCCTCCCTAGAATGGCCCCATCGCCTACGTCTAATAGGTGGGTGTTCCTCGCCATCGTACCAGTTGAAAAAAACATATGCGTTAATAAGTGTAAGGCAATTATAAATATTAAATGAAAAGCTGTAGTGTAAAATAAGCCAAAAAAGAGTACTACAACCAACTTGGAAACTCAAACAAGGAGTACATAACATATAAATTATTTGTTATTGTAACTACAACATACCTTCTACTGTTGATATTATGTGGGCACGATGACTTATAGTGGCCAACTGTCTTGCATAAACTATAGGTTCTACTACTATTAGCTCTATTTTCATCCATTGTATTTCTCAACCTAGTGGTACGATGTCTACCTGACCTTCTATTAAAATTAGGTGGTAGCAATTCTATTAAACATTGCTCAACACTGTAAGCTGGCTAATTAGAATGGTTAAGCAAAGTGTAGAACTCAGTTGAATATGTGACCTTATACAGATGCAAAGTGTAATACTGTGACACACACATCAGGTGATTTAATCTTCTGAACCCCAGCGCAGCAATAACATGCAGGCATGGCCAATGATATATGACTGTCTTATTACAACTGCAACTATACTGACCATTATCTAATAAATCAACTCTAAATGATCGGCTTGACCTATCAAATATATGCATCTCCGAGGGTTGATGTTCATCAATTTTGGGAAATGTCTGGCATACCTTTCAGTATGCTGTAACATGGTAAATACCCTTTATGTGAACATAGATAAATTGGCCTCTTGTTGCTGAGTTGTAGATGTAAGTCTTTTCATGAATAGTTCAACTAAATTGTAATAAATAGCAGTGATTAGAGCCAGAGCTCATAGTCTCATACACATCATCACCTGTAGCACTCTGAGGCACATACGGTTCCTCTGAATGATGAATAACATCATCACTACCACAAAACTCATAAGTAGGATGACGTACATTGATATTAAATATTAACAGTGTAAATAGAGAAAGATAAAGAAGGTATTACCTGAGAATCAATTCATCAAAGCTGCTTTGTGTCGCCACAAGAGCGGTGATGAAATCATATATCGTCGATGGTATATATCGACCTTATCGGATCGGTGATATGGATGCAACATTAGCGTCCTCCATTTCCACATACAACATTAATATACGATAAGAAGCTTCGTCCAGTGTAACGTTGCAAACTTCATCATCAGAAATAACATACTATAAATCATATCCCTTTGGATAACGATAAGTAAGAGACGATTGGTGCTCAATCAATGTGCAAGGATCTCATAATTCTCAATTCCAATAAGGTGATGTGCCCTAACCTTAACTTGATGATTTCGACCATCCATATAACTTGGAATGAACTACTCATCGACACTTAGTTCACCTCCATAGAATAGGATCAATGAAATAAACTCTCTACTCATTCCTCAAATAACTAAAAAATAATCAATCATATCAGCATTCCCTAAATTTAGAAAAATATCGCATGTCCAAATTTATTTGTAGTACAGACTACATAAATCAAATGATATTTAACTCAATTGACGTTATCACGAACACATCCATCTAAGGTAACTTGCTGGTGGCTCTAATCTTATAGTCAATTACAATGATACAAATCTACTCATATCATTCATAAATATTTCACAATCATTTTAATAATATACGACATATATTAAACATTAAAGTATTATCACCCAAAATTACAAATCAAATACGAACCACAACTCTAACCCAAACATACAAATCAAATCCTAGTACAAAACTCCCACAAAACTCTAAGCCCTAGTACACACAAGCTACTTAATTATAACTAAAAAATTAGAGATTTACCAGGTGTTTATGAAGAATGATGACAATGCGTGCTAAGAACTACAAAATTGCTGAAACTTCCACGAAAGAAAGCACGATCATCCCTAAGCTAATGTTGGGTTCCAAGGGATGTTGGAGGAAACCGTGAACATAGAGGACAGTGTCGGCCAAAAAATGACGACAGTTCGGAAGCGGAAGCGAACAATCGGCGGTTGGAGCAAGGCGATGATTGCAAAAGTCGGAAGAAGGTGATCATGCTAAGGGAGAAATGTGGTGGGTGGCTCATGGAGGGATGAGGAACTCAGATTGAGGGAAAGGAGGGCTCACGAATATATGGTCGATCGATTCTGTATTTACCCGCTAGTCGGCGTGGCTTCAACTAAGCGTGGCGACACGCCGCATTCCAGCATGCTAGTCTTAGTGGGCGACTATATCTATTTTTAATTTTTTTTAATGATACTTAATTTACTAATTAAGTTTAAAATTGTACTTATTTGAAAAAATTGCCTATAATTTTATACTAGGACTTTAATAATAGTATATATAATATTTAAATACTCACTCTCTTATTAAATGTAAATTATCATATATTAATGTGCATTTTATATATTATTTTCATAATAATATATAATATTTATATATATTAATATATGATAATATGTAATAATTTAAAATTAATATAAAATAATTATATATTATATGAAGATCACGATGTTATATTATTAAAATATTAAATTATATGAGAGTTACACCGCGTAATAATTTCTCTTTGCAACATGGAAGGGAAAAATATTACGTGATTCGACTTACGTCGAGACTCCAATCGTAGCGCTCGTGTCCATTATTAAAAAATCTCATTTTTTGATTTTTTTCAATTTGCACTATAACTTCGACGATGACGCATTGGCGCGCTACCGGGCGACCCATCCGTTCAAACGGGAAGAAGAAAATATCATGTGTTCCACATTTCCGTCCACAGAATAGTTTAGGGCTTTCTTTTAGAAAAATTTTCGACTCCCATCTTCGCGTCCCTTCGAGATTTAGCAAATCTTGGGCATTAAAAATTGAGGTATTATAGGCGACCTCACGAGGTATTTCTTCCTGCATTCTTGAACTTTAATGAATTTAGGGTTTTCTCTGTTATTCTCACCGTCGAGTAGGAGAACATTTGCTACATTTGAGTTCTTTAATTGAACGGAGATTATTTTACTAATATTTGGAGATGTTTTGCATGTGTACTCTCTATACTTTCATCATTATACACGCCATTATTTTCAAATTTTTTTAACTATTGGGCTTGTCATATGTTTAGTATATCACATTGTAGAATGTTTGGTGATGTTTCATGAAGGATTTGATGAATTCTGGGGCCTCTTTGGATATAATATGTTCAGTCGATGGTATTACAATTTGTTTGTAGGTTGATTAATGGATGTTTGCTTCAGTTTTGCATGTGTACTCTCTATACTCTCAGGAGAGTACAACCCATTTTATCATTTTTTAAAAGACTTTATCTTTGGATATAATATGTTTAGTACATGGCTTTGAAGCTTTGAATGATTGGTGAGTTCTTAGGCTTTTTTTTCATGTGTACTCTCTCTCTCTAGAGAGTACACCCCATTTGTCAATTTCTTTCGATTTTAAACCCTATTTGTAGAGAATATGTTCATTACATTCCATTGAAAGCAATTTGGACACTGTTTGGTTAGTTTTTAGAGGATTTTTGCATCTGTACTCTCTGTACTCTCATGAGAGTATAGATTTTTGTACCATTTTTTTTCACTTAGTTTGGCCTATTTGGAGGTAATATGTTCATTACATTCTATTGGAAGAAATTTGGGAGGCTGTTTGGTTGATTTTTAGGACAGTTTTGCATCTGTACTCTCTGTAGTACAGAACATTTTTATCATTTTTTCCAGTTTCTTATGCCTATTTGGAGGAAATATGTTCATTACATTCCATTATAAATAATTTGGAGGCTGTTTGGTTGGTTTCTAAGGGAGATTTATATCTGTACTGTCTATACTCTCATGAGAGTATAAAGCATTTTTCTCATTTTTTTCCAGTTTCTTGGCCTGTTTGGATATAATATGTTCATTACATTCTATTTGAAGCAATATTTAGGCTGTTTGGTTGGTTTTTATTGGAGATTTGCATCTGTACTCTCTATAAGAGTACAAAGAATTTTTTTCATTTTTTCCAGTTTCTTTGGTCTATTAGGAGAAAATATGTTCAGTACATTCCATTTGAAGCAATTTCTAGGTTGTTTGATTCTTTTTTAGGGGAGATTTACATCTGTGAGAGTACATAGCATTTTTCTCATTTTTTTTTCCAATTTTTTTGGCTGTTAGGAGAAAATATGTTCATTACATTCCATTTGAAGCAATTCTAGGTTGTTTGGTTGGTTTTAGGGGAGATTTGTATTCATACTCAGTACATAGAGTATTTTCTCATTTTTTCTAGTTTCTTTGGCCTGTTTGGATATAATATGTTCATTACATTCCATTTGAAGCAATTTCTAGGCTATTTGGTTGGTTTTTAGGAGAAATTTGCATATGTATTCTCTGTACTCTCATGAGAGTACAGAGCATTTCTTTTATTTTTTTAGTTTCTTTGGTCTGTTAGAGAAAATATGTTCATTACATTCCATTTGAAGTAATTTCTAGGCTATTTGGTTATTTTTATGAGGAGATTTACATCTCTATACTCTCACTCTCTCATGATAGTAGAGAGCATTTTTCTCATTTATTTTAGTTTCTTTGGCCTATTTAGATATAATATGTTCATTACATTTCAGTTGAAGTAATTCTAGTATTTGGTTGGTTTTTTAGGAGATTTTGCATCGTACTCTATACTCATGAGTACATATTTTTTTATCATTTTTTCCACTTGGTTTGGTCTATTTGGAGGGAATATGTTCATTACATTCCATTGGAAGCAATTTGGGAGGCTTATTGGTTGGTTTTAGGAGAGTTTGCATCTCTCATTCTCATGAGAGTACATTTTTTCATTTTTTTAGTTTCTTTGGTTGTTGGAGAAATATATGTTCATTACATTTCATTTGAAGTAATTTCTAGGCTATTGGTTATTTTTTAGAGAGATTTGCATCTACTCTCTCTCATGAGATTATAGCATTTTTCTCATTTTTTTTCAATTTCTTTGGCTGTTAGAGAAAATATGTTCATTACATTCCATTTGAAGTAATTTCTAGGCTGTTTGGTTGGTTTCTAGGAGAGATTTATATTTGTACTCTCTGTACTCTTATGAGAGTACAGAGTATTTTTTTCATTTTTTTTCAGTTTCTTTGGTCTGTTTGGAGGGAATATGTTCATTACATTCCATTGGAAATAATTTGGGAGGCTGTTTGGTTGGATTTTAGGGCAGTTTTGCATCTGTACTCTCTGTACTCTCTGAGAGAGTATTTTTTTTTATTTTTTCTAGTTTCTTTGGGCTGTTAGGAGAAAGTATGTTCATTACATTCCATTTGAAGCAATTTCTAGGCTGTTTGGTTGGTTTTTAGAGCAGTTTTGTATTTGTACTCTCTGTACTCTCATGAGAGTACAGAGCATTTTTCTCATTTTTTTCCACTTAGTTTGGCCTATTTTGAGGGAATATATTCATTACATTCTATTTGAAGTAATTTGGAGGCTGATTGGTTAGTTTTTAGAGGAGATTTGCATTTGTACTCTCTACTCTCATGAGAGTATGAATTATTTTTATCATTTTTTTCACTTGGTTTGGCCTGTTTGGAGGGAATATGTTCATTACATTCCATTGGAAGTAATTTGGAGGCTGTTTGGTTGGTTTCTATGAGATTTGCATCTGTACTCTCTATACTCTCATGAGAGTACAGAGCATTTTTATTATTTTTTCCAGTTTTTTATGCCTATTTGGAGGAAATATGTTCGTTACATTCCATTGTAAGTAATTTGGAGGCTGTTTGGTTGGTTTCTAAAGAAGATTTGCATCTGTGCTCTCTGTACTCTCATGAGAGTATAGATTATTTTTATCATTTTTCCACTTGGTTTGGCCTGTTTGGAGGGAATATGTTCATTACATTCCATTGGAAGTAATTTGTAGGCTGTTTGGTTGGTTTCTATGGGAGATTTGCATCTGTACTCTCTGTACTCTCATGAGAGTACAGAGCATTTTTATTATTTTTCCCAATTTCTTATGCCTGTTTGGAGGAAATATATTCATTACATTCCATTATAAGTAATTTGGAGGCTATTTGGTTGGTCTCTATGGAAGATTTGCATCTGTACTTTCTATACTCTCATGAGAGTACAGAGAATTTTTATCATTTTTTACCAATCTCTTTGGCCTGTTTAGATATAATATGTTCATTACATTTCATTTGAAGCAATTTTAGAATATTTGGTTAGTTTTAGGGAGATTTGCATTTGTACTCTCTTTCTCTCATGAGATAGATTTTTTTTTATCATTTTTCACTTGGTTTGGCTGTTTGGCGAATATGTTCATTACATTCAATTGAAGCAATTTGGGAGGTTTGTTGTTTGATTTTTTAGGATTTTGCATCACTCTCTACTCTCATGAGAGTAAAGCATTTTCTCATTTTGGCGTTTCTTTGGCTTTGTTGGAGGAAATATGTTCATTACATTTCATTATAAGTAATTTGGAGGCCATTTGGTTAGTTTTTAGGGCAGTTTTGCATCTGTACTCTCTATACTCTCATGAGAGTAGAGCATTTTTCTCATTTTTGAGCAGTTTCTTTGGCCTGTTTGGAGGAAATATGTTCATTACATTCCATTATAAGCAATTTGGAGGCTGTTTGGTTAGTTTTAGGCGTTTGCATCTACTCTATATTCTCATGAGAGTAAAGCATTTTCTCATTTTGGAGTTCTTTGGCTGTTTGGAGGAAATATGTTCATTACATTCCATTATAAGTAATTTGGCATTTATTTGGTTGGTTTTAGGAGTTTGTTTTGCTCATACTCTCATGAGAGAAGCATTTTCTCATTTTTGAAGCTTTTCTTTGGAAGGAAATATGTTCATTACATTCCATTATAAGTAATTTGGAGGCTATTTGGTTAGTTTTTATGGGAGTTTTGCATCTGTACTCATACAAAGCATTTTTCTCATTTTTGAGCAATTTCTTTAGCCTGTTTGGAGGAATTATGTTCATTACATTCCATTATAATTAATTAATTTGAGGCTTGGTTGGTTTTAGAGTTTTCATTTGTATTCTCTCTCTTGAGAATGAGCATTTTCTCATTTTTTTCACTTGGTTTGGCCTGTTTGGAGGGAATATGTTCATTACATTCCATTACGAATAATTTGACGGCTCATTGGTTGGTTTTTATGTAAGTTTTATATATGTACTCTCTGTACTCTCATGAGAGTACAGAGCATTTTCTCATTTATTCCCACTTTGTTTGGGCTGTTTGGAGGAAATATGTTCACTACCTTATATTTGAATTAATTTGGAGGCTGATTGATTGGTTTTAGAGGCAGTTTGGCATGTCTACTCTCTTGGACTTCATTGTGCTAATAATGTTCTCATTAATTGACTTTTTATTTTGAAGTGTATAATGTCTGAGAAAAGGATAACTTGAGATGCACAATTAGAATATGTTGATAATATTGCGCTTTATTGATGAAGTCATTCACATTTTAAAGAGGCTTCATTTGCATCAATTTACTAGACTCCCATGAAATTGAAGACTCATTGCCATCATGTCAATCTGTCTTCTTTGGGATATAGAGAAGCAAGCATTCTTTTGGGTGGCATTCCTTTCACCCACGATGAAGTTGCGATATTGTAGGGATGCCAAAATAGAGGAGAAGGTCTTATGGAAATCCCCTCGCTTCATTTCGATGGGTATAAGAATAAACTTGAGAATTCGGATCGCTCGTTGCCTGTGGCACAATTTGTGCAATTGTACATACATTTTCTGCTTTCAAATCTTTTTTTTATATATCATAACTATAGGGTGGCATCAAAATTGATTGACTACGATAACATAGATAAATTTGTTGAATACAACTAATAGGAGGCCATTTGGGTCTTTCTGGTTTCACAATTTGATGATATTACCTCAAAGATTCAAACACAAAAGGCACCCGGGTACTTGAGTGGCTTTGTCACTCTTCTTATGGTATGTTTTATTTCTTCAGTATGTATTATTTGATGCATTGAAGTTAACTTATATAAATATTCATTGTAGATCTGGGCGGCTGAGCACATAAGCATTATAAGGTCGCCATTTCCATCTGCAAAGCCATGTATGTTGCGATGGCCAAAAATAAAGTTTTGACGATGCTTTCACTAGTTTGGGAGGACACCAGGTAACATATAATAATATCACTTAGTTCATATAAGAATGTATTTATTTATATTGTAAGTCATCACATTTTCTTATCGGTTTAACAGTGCCTTTCATTCGAGGACATATTAGAAGAGGAGACCTGGTTCCTTGAATCATTGTCCCCTTGCATAACCCTTGTTGAGCAGATAGAGTCTCAGTAAGTCAGTGCATTGCAATCTCCATATGTCTCCTCGATATTCTCCCCTTCAATGTATCTAGCCTACCCTTTACTACTACACACGTAAGGCTTTAGGTGGAGAGGATACTTGCAGGTTTCAAGGCCTTGGAAGATATTGTGTCGTCTTTTCAAGCAACAATGAGAGAGAATGGATGAAATTGATTTGAGGGTAACTGCTATTGAGGCTGAGCAGGGCTAACATCCCTAGCATGGGGGAAGCTCCTGTGGAGGCGACATTTACATTATTTAAAAATTAATAATTACAGAAATTTGTATTGCATAATTAAGGAGAATACAATTGAATGATACTTGATATGTCAAATCAGACGCAAGTAATAAACCATTATACTCAATCACATTCATAATGCCACAATCTGAAAGTATAAAGGAGAAGCAATATAAACCGCTTAACATGTAAACTTAATATTAGTGGGTAAGATTATTATACTTAAATCTATAATAAAGAAAATTATGTTCTTTAAAAATGGGCTAAATTCATTTGTATGATTATTTTTTAAATGTTTGAAATTTTTTTGTGTCTCTCAAAATCATGCTTCTTGAAATCTACTTCCTATTGAATAATGAGTCATAAATTAGACCAATACACTATCAAAATTGAAGCTTAACAACGCTCTAATTCAAATATAAAATTTCAAGGCGAGCAAATACTTTTTTTAAGATGAAGAATTTTTTAAATAATTTAATAACTAAAATATAAAATTAATTAATTAATTATTGACAAAATTATAAATAATTAGTAAAATAATATCATCAATTATAAGAGAAAATATAAATGGGCTATTAAACTTAGGTATTTTATATTAATTGATTAATTAGTTATTTAAAAATAATGAATTAAATTGAATTTTTTTGGGAGAGTGGTTGAATGCATCAAAAATAAGTTTTTTGGGAGATTGAGAAATGATAGAATTTTTATATAAACCATATCGATCATAATACGACCAAACTTAGAGTTCTCAAATGTCGGTTTGAGAAATTGCTTAAAGATGAGCATATGAAAGAATATCTGGTAGACCACCATACTAAGAAACATCATAGCTACAATACTGGAAAATTTTTTTAAAGTTTTATTAATCTTATTGATAAGAGTAGACAGGCTTATCAAATTTTGTAATGCCTGCAATAAAAATCATTTCATAAATTGTGGAGTACTTAACAGAGTAAAATATAATTCAATATTAAAGTCAATGATGTAGTAGAATGAACCTCTGATAGCTATGTAAGGCTATATAGAAAAGACTCTTACAAAGAAGCATTTCGATACAAGCACATTCAGTATAACATCATACATCACAGACCAACTGAATTTCATAAACTATTAGTACAAATTTAGTAATTGGAAATTGGATTGTTAGTGAAGACCTATTTATTTTATTTTTTAAGGGAACCCCATATAGGGGAATTTTATTGCCACAATAAAAGAATTACAAGGGCCTTAAAAGGGGATAAACTCAAGAACTACTACTTAAAGAGCTACAGACACCCTAGAGAGTAAATCCCCTAGCTAAGTACAGTCAAAACATATGAAAAAGGAAAAGAAAGCAAAAGGTATAAATAGAGCAAAGGAGCAAGCCATTGGCCAGCCATCAGCAAAAACTCTTAAGGATAAGAGAAGTCTATGTCTCCAAGAGAGAAGGAACCTGCAAAAAATAACCAGAATCTGTAAACATATGGAAGGAAGAGTTAGCATCATTAAAGTGATACAAGCTAGGTTGAAAGTAAAATAGAATAATCAGTGAGATATCGAAAAATATGTGTAAAAAGGCTCAGGCTCGAGTCACACCAATTTGGGGAAGCCGAAAACATGAGCATCCAAACTTCAAAGTAAGAGTTACATCAGGCGTGCTACTACCAACCAAGGAATGGGTGAAATCATCCCAGCCATCATAGCCTACAAACTGGGGAAAACATTAGCGAATAGATGAAAATCATGTGATCATAAATACCTGCATACCAAAGCCTGTGCATAAACACTACGAAAGATAAGTTACCACAAATTTCGATAAAGGGTTGGACACTCCTTCTAAGTTAATAAATAGTAGACAATGCCAACATAATAAAAATCATAGCCGAACACCCCAAACTAGAAAGCGGCACCAATCGAGTTACACACTTGCAAGGCACATCCACATACACATGGGATGAAGGCAACACAAACCCCAAGCGGTGCCAACATAATATCATGCACAATCCACAATACGACAGGTAACCCCATAGTGAGGAAATCCCAAAAGGGTCGAATACAGATGGTATCATCCACCATATTAATAACATGATACACCAATATATGTGCAGTTTCAAAAGAACTAAGAATCGATTGAAATAGTGGATAATTCCATACAACAAAGGCACAATTAATTAGGTTAACCACATGAGTGAACATATCAAGGTACAAGCGATTATCCACCACATTAGGTAGTTCGACGCAAAACCTAGAAAAAAAAACCATTCAGAATAGGAAAAAACAAACCAAAAAATTGGACCCGATGGCGTGAGGTAGAATCATTGCATAATTGTTGCAGAAGAGTCATGATACTAATAGTAGTGAAAGGCTCGGGGGCCTAGTAGTACCTAATATCGGCGTTGACTTTCGAGAAAGTCATCATGCACCTAACGCGTCTTCTTAAGCAATCCCGATGAGGCTCGGTGTGCAGTTAAGTAAAAGAAAGTCATCATGGACTCTTTAAAGTCTTACATAAATGATTGTAATGACGTAATTATGATTGTAATTGACATTGCAGTGTGTGCAGTCGAAGAACACATAACTAAATGATATCATGCATTAAAATGTTTCCTTGTAATAATATCCATCATCAGCTTAGTGTACCCTTCGGCTGACTGATTGATTGTTGAGCTTGAGTTAAATTCCTACATATCGTATTAGTTGATGATATTTTATACATCCGTGCGGTTTTCCATGCGTACCTCAGAAACACTCGGCATAACATAGAAAGGTGTTGCAATGGGTGACGCAACACGTTCTCCACCACTCTCAGACTGTACTTTGGTTTCTGTAACAATAGAAATAGGATGGTTTCAAGTTTAAAATCTATATCTAAAATACTTAAAATTAAGAGCCAAATAGGAACTTACTCTTGGCTTTCTTGGTTCTTTCCCGGTATCCCTTAAGCATTGGAAATACCCTTTGGTATTTGCGCTTGGATCCTTTAAATTGTCATTTCCTTTGTGTGGTTGACTTCCTCTTCTTAGTTGTTTCTCTCAGTGGAGGAGAATTCTATAATATAGAGTCATCATCATCGATAGTTTTTTAAGTATCCAAAACATATACTCTTGACTATCTTATTATCTTGTGCCACGGTGCTTATTTGATAAATCTGATGTGGTTCCGAAATATAATGCCAGTTGCATTTCCATCTCTGTCATACACATCTTTTAAGTTCCTGTATGTATTATCAATATAGATATCCCTCTTTGCTCTGGTAGACCATCGCATGAGAATATACTTATCCGGAATGCACAATATCTTCCTGACTAAGAACTCGGATATAGTGGGCACAAAGTAATCCCATCATTTCAAATTTTTTTACATGTACAAGTTACATCTAGGGTTGTCTTGCCGAAATGGACAGTCCATATTTTGGAAGCATATTTATTCTCTAAGTTTCTCACCAAATACTCCATGGGATTATCATCTGACACATTTGCTGATAATCCTCCAACCCCATGCAAAAATTCTTCCTCAAACATTGTATAAAGCTTTCTTGTGTAAAACATAGCGACTTGTTTGAGTTAGTCTTAACAATAGAACAATTACTAGCTACACTTGAAGTCTTCATGTTCATTCGGCCATGTGTACATAACCTTCTCCAATCCCAAGAAATAATATGTGATTGAACTTGTTGGTTTAGAGATTCCTTGACTTACATTATTCGTGGACTCACTACATTATGTTGACAATATTCCCATGCAGAATGAGTCTTTGCAGAATGCAGTGGACCACTTGGATCTAATTTTATAAAGCTCAGACAGCCAAGCATGATCATGCAAATTGCCTTCATCTAGCATGGTAGACCAAGCTTCCTCAAACTCTTCCTATGAGTCACACTTGCTCATGCATGTATAGAATAACCCTTGTACTATCTTGTTACTATTAAAGCAATGAACCTTGGAAGGAGCTTTCTTCGAAATATGCCATTGGCACAACCTATGATGAGTATGCGACAATAAAATTTCAATAGCTCTTGCCATAGCCTGATCTTGATCAGTGAATATTGTTATAGGATGTCTGCCACTCATTAACCGGAGAAATATTTGGAATAGCCATGTGAATGACTCAATTATCTTTTCTGATAGAAAGGCTACTCCAAATAACACATTTTTCTAGTGATGATTCACTCCAACTAAAGGGGCATAGATAAGATTATATTTATTGAGTCGATAGCTTGTATCAAAAATCATGACATCCCCAAAACAATCATATTCTATCCTTGACATTCCATTGCTCCAAAAAAACTTACCAAGCAATCTGACTCATCAGCTTGTATATGCCATGCAAACATCCCATCCACTGCTTGCCTTTCCTTGAACAGCTGTATTAATGCATTACTATCACCATTCGCAATCCTCGATCTTTTCTCTTTTTGGATGAAATTGAAAGCATCTCTTTTTATGAAGCCAATATTCTCCACGCTGCCAACTTCCTCGGTTAGATAAATTTGAATGCATCGGTTAATTCGGCCTCTATCATTGTCTTCAACATAGCCGCCTTCTCGCATCGCTAATGCATTGGTATGATCACGAGAAGATATGCGTTAGCGGTTTTACGATGAATGGTTAGGACTTTCCATATACTTTACCATCCAATTCCATCAAATCAATAGAAAATCTAATCATGTCACGGACCACTCTTTATTTCTATTTTAGAATTTTTCTTGAGTTAAAATGATTTCTTCGACTGCTTTTGAACATAAAAAAATCCTTTGATTTTAATTTCTTGGAGTTTGGCCAATAACTAGTATGATCCTTCCTAACACTGAACCCATTCTGATGGGCATAGCCATAGTACAGTGCATACGCCTCTGTTTCATTGAACAGTGGTCCTAAGGAGTTTCCTTACATTTAGGTCATTAGACATCATGACTTTATCATCACACTGCTCATTTACAGCATTCACCTGCTTAAACAGCTCCACAAATATGTAACATGCAAAATAGCTCCAGAGATGAACATATCCCCTCCAAACAGGCCAAAGAAAGTAGGGAAAAATGTGAAAATGCTCAGACTCATGAGAGAGTAAAGAGTACATGCAAAACTCTCCTAAAACCAACCAATCAACCTCCAAGTTATTCCTAATGGAATGTAATGAACATATTTCCTCCAAACAGCCAAAAAACTGGAAAAAGATCAAAATGCTAACTCATGAGAGTATAAAGAGTAGAGAGTACGATGCAAAACTCCCCTAAAACCAACCAATAAGCCTCCAAATTACTTCTAATGAATGTAATGAACATATTCTCTCCAAACAGCCAAAGAAACTGGAAAAAGTAAAATGCTCAGACTCTCATGAGCAGAGTATGATGCAAATTACACCTAAAACTAACCAAACACCTCCAAATTGTTTCTAGGAATTAATGAACATATTCTCCAAATAAAGCCAAAAAAAGTGGAAAGAAATGAGCAAAAATGCTCTCTTCTCTCATGAGAATGTATTAAACATATTATCATCAAACAGGCCAAAGAAACTCCTCTAAAAACCAACCAATCAGCCTCCAAAATACTTCAAATGGAATGTATTAAACATATTATCTCCAAACAGGCCAAAGAAATTGGAAAAAAAAGTTCAAAATGCTTTGTACTCTCATGAGAGTACAGAGAGTACAGATGCAAAACCCCCATAAAAATTAACCAATAAGCCTTCAAATTGCTTCCAATGGAATGTAATGAACATATTCTCTCCAAGCATGCCAAAGAAACTCAAAAAAAATGAGCAAAATACTCTGTACTCTCATGAGAGTATAGAGAGTACATATGCAAAACTCATATAAAAATCAACCAATCAGCCTCCAAATTAATCCTAATGGAATGTAATGAACATATTTCCTCCAAACAAGCCAAAAAAATTGAGAAAAAGAATTTAAAATGCTCTGTGCTCTCATGAGAGTATAGAGAGTACAGAGAGTATAGATGCAAAACTCTCCTAAAAACTAACTAATAAGCCTCCAAATTTCTTCCAATGGAATGTAATGAACATATTCTGTCCAAACAGGCCAAAGAAAATGAAAAAAAATGAGCAAAATGTTATGTACACTCATGAGAGTGCAAAGAATACAAATGCAAAACTCACATAAAAACCAACCAATCAGCCTCCAAATTATTCTAATGAATATAATGAACATATTTCCTCCAAACAGCCAAAGAAAGTGGAAAAAAAGATAAAATGCTCTATACTCTCATGAGAGTATAGAGAGTATAGATGCAAAACTCCCTAAAACTAACCAAACAGCCTCCAAATTACTTCCAATGGAATGTAATGAACATATTCTCCAAAAGCCAAAAAATTGAAAAATGAATGCTATACTCATGAGTACAGAGAGTACAGATACAAAATTCACATAAAAACTAACCAATCAGCTACCAAATTAATCCTAATGGAATGTAATGAACATATTTCTCCAAACAGGTCAAAGAAATTGGGAAAAAAAGTTCAAAATGCTATGTACTCTCATGAGAGTACGAGAGTACATATGTAAAACTCCCTTAAAAACTAACCAATAAGCCTCTAAATTGCTTCCAATGGAATGTAATAAACATATTCTCTTCAAACAGGCCAAAAAAATTGAAAAAAAATGAGCAAAATGATCTGTACTCTCATTAGAGTATAGAGAGTACAGATGTAAATTACACTTAAAAATCAACCAAATAGCCTCCAAATTACTTCTAATAAGAATTAATGAACATATTCCCTCCAAACAGGCCAAACAAAGTGGAAAGAAATGAGCAAAAATACTATATACTCTCAATAGAGTACAGAGAGTATAGAGAGTACAGAGAGTACAGAGTGTACAGAGAGTACAAATAGTACATAGAGTATGGATGCAAAACTCTCCTAAAAACTAACCCAATAAGCCTCCACATTATTTCTAATGGAATGTAATGAACATATTCTCTCTAAACAGCCAAACAAAGTGAAAAAATATGATAAAATGATTGTACTCACATGAGAGTACAGAGAGTACAGATATAAAACTCACATAAAAACCAATCAATCAGCCTCCAAATTATTCCTAATGGAATATAATGAACATATTTTCTCAAAATGGGCTAAACAAAGTGGAAAAAAATGAGAAAAAAATTCTATACTCTCATGAGAGTATAAAGAGTACAGATGCAAAACTCCCCTAAAAACTAACCAATAAGCCTCTAAATTACTTCCAATGGAATGTAATGAACATATTCTCTAAACAGCCAAAGAATGGAAAAATAAAAAATACTCTATACTCTCATGAGTACGAGAGTACGATACAAACTCACATAAAATTAACCAATCACCTCCAAATTAATCCTAATGGAATGTAATGAACATATTTCTCCAAACAGCCAAAGAAATTGGGAAAAAAAAGTTCAAATGCTAGTACTCTCATGAGAGTACAGAGAATATAGATGCAAAATTTCCCTAAAAATTAACCAATAAGCCTCCAAATTGCAATGGAATGTAATGAACATAACAGGCTAAAGAAACTAGAAAAAAATGAGCAAAATGCTCTGGAATCTCATGAGAGTATAGAGAGTATAGAGAGTACAGATGCAAATTATACCTAAAAACCAACCAAATAGCCTTCAAATTACTTCTAATGGAAATTAATGAACATATTCTTCCAAACAAAGCCAAACAAAGTGAAAAGAAATGAGAAATGTGTACTCTAGAGTATAGAGAGTACACAGTACAAAAGAGTACAGATGCAAAACTCTCCTAAAACCAACCAATAAGCCTCCAAATTACTTTAATGGAATGTAATAAACATATTCTCTCAAACAGCCAAACAAAGTAAAAATATGAGAAAATACACTATCATGAGAGTATAAAGAGTATAGAGTATGCAACACTCACATAAAACCAACCAATCGCCTCCAAATTATTCTAATGAATGTAATGAACATATTTCTCAAAAGCAAAACAAAGTGAAAAAAAATGAAAAAAAAAAAATTTTGTACTCTCATGAGAGTACAGAGAGTACATATGCAAAACTCTCTTAAGAATCAACTAATAAGCCTCCAAATTGCTTCCAATATGAACATATTTCCTCCAAACAGGTCAAAAAAATTGGAAAAAAAATCAAAAAAATGCTATGTTCTCTTATGAGAGTACAGAGAGTACAGATGCAAAACTCTACTAAAAATCAACCAAACAACCTCCAAATTATTTATAATGGAATGTAATGAACATATTTCCTCAAGCCAAAAAGAAAGTGAAAATATAAGAAAATGCTATGTACTCTCATGAGAATATAGAGTATGATGCAAACTCTCCTAAAACTAATCAAACAAATTTAAATTGCTACTAATGGAATCTAATAAAAATATTGTCCAAATAATTAAAGAAATTGAAAAAAGAAAAAAAACTCTATACTCATGAGAGTACGAGATAGATGCAATCCTCCAAAATCAACTAATCGCCTCCAAATTATTTCTAATGGAATCTAATAAACATATTCTCCCAACAAAGCCAAATCATGAAAAATAATATGAGATTGGTCAGTACTCTCATGAGAATATAGAGAGTACACATGCAAAATACTTCCTAAAATAATCAAAGTCCTCTTGCAAAGAACTCCAAACAGTGTGAGAAATATATCATAAATAAAACAATTTCAAAGATTATCACTAACAAACCGTAAAAAATTTGTACATATACAACGGTTGAGAAAATTTACCGATGTATTTTTATTTAACAAATCCTAAATTGTCGCAATATAGAATGCCATAACTCCCAAATTGCTCTCCATCTTCACGCTTCTTCCCAAAAAATGAAAATGAGATTATTTCTCTCTCTCATGATTTGCCTATATATATATATATATATATATATATATATATATATATATATATATATATATATATATATATATATATATATATATATATATATATATATATATATATATTAAATTCCTCCTATGCATTCCAACGACATTTCTTCTCCCATTGTTTGAACGAGAGAAGACCAAATAATAAATAGCGGAATTAAATGAGCCAATGCTATCGAAAGACAAGCAATGAAAAAAAGAAAAAATGTGATTTTAATAATAATGCAAAGAAGATGATTGAGTCGATATAAAATCGACTCATCATAATATTTTCTACATGGAAGGAGGAATTATATTGTGAAGGATGACATGGAGAAAGCAGCTCTCTCCACTACCAACAAGTATTTGCCATATTCACCGTCAACAGAGGAACCATCTCCTCTTTCCTCCCCACCCACCAACACTAACCGCTGCAACACGGCCGCCATAAACTTCATTTGAATGAGCCATCTCCCTCCCCAAACAAACTTCATTCTCATCCTTTTGGATTAATTTTTTATTTATTTGGCTTTTGGAGGGATACCTAAAGTGATTTGTTTTCCCTTTTAGGAGGCATACGTACATATATCACATAAGAAAAATTATTATTATGAAATTTAAAATTAGCTATATATTCATATTCTAATATTATATTCAATCAATACATAACTTGTTATGTGTTGATTATAAATTATTATATAATACTAAATGCATATTTATATATAATATTTTTATATATATTAATATACAATATCAATATACAATAATATATAATCGTTCAAAATTACTATATAGCAATTATATATTGATGAGCATCACAAGATATTATACTATAAGTTATATTCAGACTCACATATAATAATTTCTTCACATAATTATTATCATAGATACCACTAGTCGACTAAATCACTTAATCTAAATTAAACACACAGAAATTAACAAAAAATAAAAATAAATAAACAAAATCTAAACGATGGAACTCTAATTGATTTGAACCCTAAACTAGGAAGGAGCAAAGTCTATTTGCTCTTTTCATTCTCCATTTTATGGCCTCTTTAAACCATTATTTTCAACTGCTGCGACCGAAAACACAAAACAAATCTGTAAATACAGTGCATATTTGATTATAAACACGTCCACGTTAGTGAATTAACTCATTTTAACACAATTTTATTGAGCCCCACGTGACTGAATTATTATGTCGATATAACTCATAAGCAGAAAGGAGAT